>WOXC01004773.1:0-310910 GCA_011680675.1 Gymnobelideus leadbeateri | reverse complement strand
GTGAGTCAGGAAAATTCATTTATCCAGACACCCAGTGAACTAAATTTTGAAAGAAAGGAGGAATTTTAAAAACTAGAACATACATTTCAGGAATGAGAGGCTGATAATTCCAATGAATTGAGACTAGAGATGCATAATAAGGCAGGCAGAGGAAGATGGGAGGAGTATTTGAACTGAATGATTAGGTTATTAGATAAGAGGGGCTGAAATTGGGATGTAACTGGAAGTTTGAAAACAACTTCTATGGGGAAAAGCCATTTTTCCATATTAAGGATATCTTATTATAGAATCATAGAATTATAGAATTTTTAGCATTACAAGAGATTTTTAAAGTATCTACTTCCACAGTTTACAGATGAGAAAGCAAAGGACCAAACTAAAGAGATGGTTTGCCCATCATTGCAGATGCTTTCTGACTCCATCCAGTCTTCCTTCCACACCATTCATTAAGATAGGATACCAGGTATTTTTCACATTTTACTACCAACTTGTATCTCAGTCATTCCAATTCATTTGGTGTCAGCTTTATATTCTACTAGATTTATATTAGTATTAGCTATCAATCAAAATTTAGTTAGCCCAACTCCTGAACCCACAAAGAGCTTGGTTGCTAATCCAGAGGCCTAAGGAGGTCAGGTTTCTTTATAGCATCTTTCTGCAGAACAGCCAGAAACCTAGGAAATCCAAATTGTAACAGGCAGATTCAGCTTCCCTATTAAGAAGCTAATACCTATGACCCTCTGCACCAATATATTCTCTCCCCAAATGTTGGTTTTCCATCAGCCTACTGAAAAGACAGCTGTCAGGCCTACAGTCTCATGAAATGATACACTTACCAATGATTGACATGGGAGATTTTTGTAGTTTGACCAATCAGTTCCCTAAAAATGGAACTATTGCCTTCCTTTTTAGCACATATTATGGTAAAAGCTTCATGGAATTGCCTACAGTGCTGTAGACATGTTTAATAAAAGGACTCACTTTTGTTTATGCCCAAGAGTTGTTGCAATGACAGACTTTATCCACAAACTTTTGATTTTACTCTCCAATAGACACCTGCCACCCTAGCCTCCTCACTTTAGATGAATTAAGGCAGCTGTTTCTCAGGAGAGTAACTTGGTTCTATGTCAATCCTGAGGTTGAAAAAGTAAAGACCTTTGGGAAAGTAAACCACTCACTGGCTTCCCAGGACTATGATGAAAACACTGATGAGCGTATAGCAACTGTGACATTAAAACATTATCTATGTTTGCAGTGTCTCGCTTTCTTGGCAGAAAAAGAGAAGTTGATCTGTGCACGTTTCTGATCCTTATTCTAGGTTTCAACTTAAGTTGAAATCTTGTTATTCCTAAACTTACACATGCATAACACTCACATATGAGCTAGATATAGTGTATGTAAGGTAATGTCACTTTTCACACACGTGTAAAAACTATTATATGTGGGAACTTTCCTGCTCTCTGGAGAAACCTTTCCTAACTGTTCATTTTCCAAGAGAAATGAGGTGGAGTGGAGGCAGCAGTGGTAACCTGGCAGGCACCATGACTGACATCCACTATGAGCCCATGAAGGTCAAGCTTCAGATTCTGCAGCAGCAGGCCATTGAGGCCCAGAAGAGGGCCGAGGGCCACGAGTCTCCAGAAGGAGGTGGATGGGGAGAAACTGGCTTGGGTATAGGCTGAGGCTGAGGTAGCTTCCTTGAACCGTTGAATCCTGGGGTTTGGGAAGGAGCTGGATCGTTCCCAGGAGTGCCTGGTGACCACTCTGCATAAGCTAGAAAGGGCGTAGAAGGCAGCTAATGAGAATGAGAGACATATGACGATGATTGAAGGTCCGGTCGTGAAGGATGAAGAGAAGATGGACCTGCAAGAAATCCAGCTGAAAGAGGCCAGCCACATCACGATGGCAACAGATAGGAAGTTAGGTGGCCCACAAGTTGATCACTGAGGGGGTGCGGAGCACCTAGTGCATCTGATCAAGCTGACTGAGTCCTGTGGCCTGAAGACAGAGGAGGAGGTCAGACTGATGGACCCAAACGCTGATGAAGAAAAACATCTTCTGAAAGAAGACGGCTATGAGGAGAAGATAAAGATTGTTACCAATAAACTCAGGTTGGCAGAGACCCATGCTGAGTTTGCTGAGAACTTGACAGCCAGGATGGAAAAGACAATTGATGACTTGGAAAATAAGCTGAAATGCAGCAAAGAGCACCTCTCCACACAAAAGATGCTGGCCCAGACCCTGCTTGACCTGAGTGAAATGTAGAAACCCTTTTGCTCCCCAGTACCACCCTGCTGCTGTTTCCACTGACCCTGCCTTCACTGGAGGCCAGCATGACCTTTAACCTGAAGGCTGATCTTTAACCTGAAGGCTGTTTTCTTCTCTTGGTCCTTGCTTCCCCACCATCCCCACAGCTCACCTGTCACTTTCACCAAACTGTCTCTGGAGCTCTCCCCAGATATCCCACATGGGCTAAGGACTTAGCACTTTTGGGAACAACGTTTAAGGGAACACAGGGCAATGTAACAGTGTCTTTAAAAGCATGTTATATGATGTGTACATTTTGCAATTACCTTTTTTGTTGTCGTAGCAACCAACACATTCCAGATAATTCCGCATATCCTAGGCTGCTTATCTTCCTTTTGGATGATAAATCTTTCTACCTAAACAATGCCTCTTCTTCATAGAAGAGGGAAAGAGGTGTTAGCCTGCCCTACTGAGAAAGAAAAGGCTCAAGAAAAGACTCCACCATGGGAAACATCAGTGTTCTGTACCAAGTACCAGCCAAACCACAAAGGTCATTCCAGGATGTGTTTGCCAAAAAAGAGAGCTGTTCAGGTTTTCAGCTTAGTATCTTGGGGCGATTTTTTTTCTTTTCCCCATTAACAAAAACAATAACAACAAGACCAAACATTTGTATCAGTAGGAAACAAATAAATTACACAGACAAGACCAAGACCTCTCTGAGACCAAATTGGCCCTCCTTTCCTCCTTCACTCACAGAATGGATCATGCATTCCAGAAATTAGTATCTACTCTTATGCCCACTTCTCCTTATTTGAAAAATGTTTTTGCCACTGATTAGCCAAGTGAAATTCATCTCATTACCCATTCCTGAGACTGAAGCTGCTCTCTCTAAAAGTGTCATCTCATTGTGCTTTGTATCATTCAGTGCTGGAGAAATCTTGAATAACTTGGGTGCAAAACTTTTTAATATATATATATATATATATATAATTTTTCATGCTTTATTTCTTTTATGTGGGGAGCACCAGGACTACTTCCACTACCATCTGACTGTGAATGCTCTTTGTTTGCAGTCCATGAGCTGACAGTGTGCTGATATTTTAAATTCCTTTTTATATTTTTAATTTTTTTAGAGGTTTCTGTGAGGTCTGTTATGTTTGCATTGTACAGCATATTGGCTTAAACGTACTCTCCTTTAGTGTGATCTATTTGGGAACCAATCTGGAGAAAGAAGAACTAATAGTGCAAGTGTTTTGATACTTAAAATTGACAAAATGTTTTTTTGGAATAAGGAACAAGTCCCTCCACCTTCAGGATAAATAAAATAAAATAAATTGTTTTCTGTGCAAAAAAAAAAAAACAACAAAAAACTATTATACATGTGAGACCTAATTTCAATGAGCTACTTAACCATTTAAAAAGCAATTCATTCAAATCGCTTAATTCTCTAATTTTTTAATTTAAACTTGACTATGACTCTATAGTACCGAAGAAGGCAAACTGAGTAATAAGGCATCTGAAATTATTAACATAATGTCTCAGTTGAAAGCTAATAAAGTAGACATAAGTGTAGCTGCCCAAGATGTTTATTGTTGTAGCTAAAAGTTTTTTTGTTATAGTTTTGGCTTTTTAGGGAATAGAGACAGTTGACATAAGAGAGCTTAAAATGTTCTGAACAGTTCTCTTGCCATCCATCTAGGGGAGCTGAAAAAAAGACAGCTATCATTCAGTCCTATAATGTGATGGGTGGGGGATAGTGTAGAACTGGGAATAAGAGCTTTTTACCAATTATTGTGACTGAGACATATATTACACTTGATTTTAGAGTTTCAGCTTCAGATTCCATTAGAAGGCCTTAGCAAGTGGTCTAAGAGGTTCATATTAGGCGCATCAATTTTGAAAGGAAAACTCTGAAAACTTAATGATCACATATGTTTTAGGTTGTCTTTCATCAGCTGCCTCTATTCCAGAAGACCAGTGATGAAATATGCTATTGTTTTCTTGACATAGAGATAGTGGATCCATGATGCAGAATGAAACATACGATTTTTGGATATATGGACAATGTGGGAACACATTTGTCTTTGCTATGCATACTTATTTATGAAGGATTTGTTTTTCTATTCCTTTAAATTGGGGAATGGTATAGAGGAAAAATATTTTAAAGAAAATCTGAAAATTGCAGCAACTCCTAACGCCCCATATAAATCTCAGAAATATCCATTATTCTCAATATTTTCATTGAGCATCTGTTGTGTTTATGGCACAATTGTAGGGACTGAGAACCTAAAGGAAAAAATAAATAAACAAACAAATAAATGAATGAATGAATAAATAAATAAATACTCCGCTCAAAAGGATCCTATGCATGTGAACTGTCTTATTTATACATTATTATTTTTTCTCCTTTTGATATTGATAAATCCTTTTGTTTTTCTTAGTAACATTTCATTTCCTCTTTGAGGTAACTAGAAATTAGGGAATTCAATTCATCTCTCCACTTCCATTAGAATTTGATAAAATTCAAGTGCAGATTTTCCTAGAAGCAAATTAAATTTTGTTTATCTGATGCCTCATATAGTCTCTCAGAAAAAAATAGGCTTTTTTGCTCTATATTTCATTTTGTAATCTTCAAAATTCTGTAAGAATTATTGACCTAACCACAGCTGGTTAATGACCTTTTGTAAAAATCATTCTTCCATGAACAATTGCTCTTTACTCTGTTTTAAAACTTGTTTTCCTAAATCTTTTTTTTCCTTTCTGGATAAAGACAGTTTTAAAAGCAGCTAGCTGATGCAGTGAATATAGTGTTGGTCATAATGCAGGAAGATATAAGTTCAAATGAGTCTAACTTCCACTTTGAGCCTAAAGAAGTTACTTAACTTTCACCAGACTCAGCTTATTCCTCTTTAAAATGGAGTTAATTGTAAGAAATGCATCACAGGACTATTTTTTGGATCAAATGAGTTAATAATAGTAAAGGGCTTTACAAAATTTTAAGTCCTATGGAAATGCTAGCTATTGTTATTATTTGAATGCATTATGACTCATTTTGTGTTTATTTAATTTGGAGGTTATACTTCTTAAAATAGATATGAGAAAAATGAATTGAGTAGGAGAGCAAAAACTTTTTTCAAGTTAAATAAATCTCAAAATGAAACCTGACTTAAACAGCAGCTCTAGGATGTGAGCAAGAGATCATCTATACTATGATTCAACCAATAAAAACTGTATTATATTATACAAAGACTAATATACACTTCTGCGCAACACTGCACATTTGCAAACAGCACCACCAATACCTGAGCGTTATTCAATATGTAAGCATAACTTAATGTCAATGGGAGTTACTCAAGTGCAACCGTGGGAAAATAGACCCACAAATGTTCATCCTATTCAGCCTCAAGCATGAATGTGTATAGTGTCCAGTCAGCAAATTACCAGGGAGAAATGAAGAGACCCTTAGCAAGACTTTATATATTTAGAAAAAAAAGTTAATATCTGCATACTAATGCCAATCTACATCACTACTGTGTTGATACCAGTCTTGCATAATATTTTATGGAAGTAATAAATGGTGAAAGATTTAAAAATATTGCATATGTTACATATTTTAACCTTTTGTCCCCCTTAAAATGTGACTCTTTATAATGGAGTTTGAGAGCAGAAGGAAAAAAGTCAATAAATAGTATTAGGATTGTTTAAAGACCCATTTCATATGATGAACAACACAATTCCTAATGGGAAAAGCAACACCAACAAGAATGAAGATAATTCTTTAGGAACATCAATGATATTAAATATTGAAATCATATTAGAAAATGCTATTAGAGCTAAGCATCTATGTAGATGCAAGCACAATGAAAGAAAGGGCTAAGTAACTGTCCAATGACAGGAATAAATTCAAGGAGTAACTTATCCAATGGTTTTCTCCTGGAGCAGGCAAACAATATGATATTATTTATCCATGTGGCATAATGCAAAACATATTTCCAAACTAGCCATACCGTAAAAGAACACAGAGACACCAATAGAAGAATAAAATGAAGAAAAAAATATGGATCAATCTGTTCTCAGATTTCATCAGCTCTCTGTTTAAAGGTGAATAGACCTTTGCATCTTGAATCCTTTTGGATTTTTTTGTATCATTGCCTTTGTCAGAGTATCTAAGTTTTACACATTTAATTATTGTTACAATATTGTTGTTATGACGTGCAATGGTCTCCAAGTTTTAAGGCATCTACTTTAATGCCATTTCCCCTTTAAAAACTGTGTTTCTGATAATTGAACAATTTGACAGTGCCAAAGGCATGGTGGCAATATATTTTTTTTTCCTGAGTCTTCAGTATCTGTGACTACTGAGGAACTAAATACTTTCTGAATGCAAATAACTTATTTACAGTTGATAAATAAGTCTTGAATCTACCGTATATGTACAGGGGAAGGAACTAGACCACGTCTAATAAAATTATATTTAATACTAATGCAAATTATCAAACTTGTGTTAAAATTATTTTGACAAGAGCAGATGTGGGGAGAGGTATTACTAGAAATCAATAATTCTGGAAAAAATGAGAATTTTAGTGAACTAGGGACAGAGATTAGATGTGTAATCTCATTGTTTTACTAAACTCTAGGATGAGACTACCCCCCTCTTCCCAAAGAGGATGCCAGCTTCTCTGTAGCATATGGTCTTAGAGAGTTTCTTACTAGAATAAAAAGTTAAATAACTTGACAAGGTTAATATAGCTATAATGTGTCAGCTGCATGATTTGATCTCAGCACTTCCTAGCTTCAAGCTCAGCTTTAAAGACTGAGTGATGAACTGCTAACCCAATTGCACTGGAGAAGGAAAAGACAACCTCATCCAGTTATTGCCAAGAAAATTCCAAAATGGGTCCATGAAGAATGAGACACAACTGAACAACAAAAAGAGCTCAATAGAAATTAACAGTAAAAGCTTTCCTAATATCTTTGTGGCTTGAGGCCTATAGATTATACAACTGTACATCTGAGCTGTTTCAGGAAAAAGCACAGGGACTGAAAAAAACTTGTTGCCTGTGAGGCAGAAAGAAGCTATAATAACAGGGTTAGTGGGAAATGGAGAAAAGATCTATATGCACTGACATCTCAGAGTCTACCTGTAGTAGTAATATATACCTCTTGACTCACCACAGTGCTCTGATATAACAGAGAAGAGGCTCTTGTGATTAGGAGAGGGGCATACAAGTTATGGGTCTGCTTCAAATTTATCTAAAACAAAAAGGACTAAGGTAAGGTAAGGAGTACAGTAAGGAGTAAAGTAAGGTAAGAAGCACAAATAGAACAAGAACACATAGAAAAAAACAGAGAAGTGATTGACATAAACATATAAAGACTGATATTTTTACTAATATTATTATTTATATAATACTTTAAAGTTTTGGAAGTTTTTGTGTAGCTTTATCTTATTTGATCTTCAGAAAATCCTGTGAAATGGGTGCCATTATTTCTATTTCACAGATTAAGAAATTGAGGCCAAGAGGTAAAGTAACGATAATACATTTAGTAAATGTCTGGTGTAGAATTTGAACTTGCCTCCTTAAGATCAAATCTAAAACTCTATCTGCTATGTTGCTTAACTTCCTAGAATCATTAACTGTGTGACTTTGGACAAGTCATTTAACTTGCTCTTCTGTTTCTACTTCTACAAAAAGAACAATTTGGATTGTTTCTGATCTTGATCATTCCTTCTAATTCTAAACCGTTGATTTTAGTTATACTTATTCATGATGAATTAGATCATGTTAAACTTAACTACTGACCTATGAACATTTAACTTAATGTGTGCCCACATCAAGTCCTATTTTCATTTATGGCTAAAGCTGTAATAGAATCTCTAGAATTTCCCCAGTATACCTGACCACATGAGACATTCTGTGGGACTCTGTAGGGTATATCATATCTCTCTCACTTCTATTACATACATTCAAGCACCAGCCAAGATAGTTAAATACCAATCTCCCCAATGCAGAACTTTCTCTAAGATATTGCAAGATATCTACACACTTGCCTCCCCCTACCCCTGACTCACCCACACATAGAAACAGATTATTCTTTTAAACTTCATCATAGCCTGGCAGGGTGACACACTTCCTTAAGTTTGTTGTCAGAGGGTGGAGGTTTGTAATTCCTTGAACTTTGGATCTGTACTGTGGTAGGGTTAAACTATGCATACTAAGTCTGGCACCACTCAGGTGAGCCTAAAGGAATGGTGGGTAACACCATGTTTTCTACCAATTAGTAGTAGATTTAGGCCTATAAGTAGTTGGTACAGTTAGACTGAATCAGATAATGAGACCCAGTCTTAAAAGAAAATATAAAACAAAACAAATAAACAGCAACAACAAAAACTACTTTAAAATTTAAGTTTTCTATGGATGAGTCATGGGTGGAGTAATTCAACTTAGATATATCAAGGGCATTAAGCATCAATACTGCTAGAGAGGTTCCTAAAATTATGCTGATTTTCCATACAAACTCATATCTTCATTGACGCCCAATAATCCTTTTAATCATGTAGTTATTAAGTTAGATTTAGAAAATCAATTGCATAAGAACATGATAGAAGATAATCCTGCTGAATAATCCTTTCAATTTTATGGGAAAGCATCATGGGATATCCACAATACAAGTAGCACACATTTTGTTAGCACTTTGTTGTAAATTTTGCAATATTCTTAACATACATTGTCTCATTTAATTAGATTTAGAATAGGAAAAGAAGTTTGCATTTCTGGCTTGCCCAAGGTCACTTACTAACTATATGACCTTGGGCAAGGAATTTTGTTTCTCTAATTCCAATTTTTGTCATCTGTAAATAAAGGAGTTTAGCCTAGGTGATCTCTAGTGGTCCATCTAGCTCTAACATTCTATGATTCTTTTTTTTTTTCATCTCTTAATGAGTCCCTGTAGAATTTCTCTATGGCAAATACCATTTCTTCATTTTTTTACTAAGCAATTCATCATTATTTCTTCTTCTAACCAATCTCATCCCAATCATTGACACCTGTCTTCCTGCTTACTTTACTGAGAATATTCTCACATGAGATATTATGTCAACTCCTTTGCTCTATACCATGAAGAAAGAAATGAAAGGAAGCATGGAGAGGGTGGGAGAAAAAGATGAATAAAATTTTTAGGAAGAGAGACAGGGAAAATGAAAACTAATGGGAGTCAAGGGGGAGTGGATGTAGCAAAGTTTCTCAAGACATGGATAATAATAGAAATAAAAACAGAATTAACCTTTGTAATAAATTAGCTTCCAAAAAAGATGGTTATTTTTCTCCCACCCTCTCCATGCTTCCTTTCGTTTCTTTCTTCTTTCTCTTCCTAATTTTTATCTTGTGCTCCAATCACTAATTGTTATCAGCATGACCCTTTGCTCAGCATAGTTTGTTTTGTTGACAGTCTCTCATTAGACATATCATTCATGCATTTGATTTCTACTATCACCTCTCAGTAGAAAGTTCATTTATTTATTTATTATTTTATTTCTAGGTCCATCCTGTCTCATTATTTTCAGTTATGCATTTCTTAAAGTTCTCTGTGAACCTCTGGTGAACTTGTATGTATGGGAGTCATGTAATATTATAGTGTTTGAAGAAGTAAAGCTGTGGGTCACTCAAAGGGAAACATAATCTCAAGGTGGCATTAGATGGACTGCAACATTTTGCCAACAAGAACTTGCATAGGAAAAATATCATTAAAATATCATCATTGCATGCATTGTACTGCTGGAGAGGAATGTTGGCTGGTCACATTAGCAGAAGAAAGTATGACCAAGAGATAGCCTGACTACATTGCTGTCTTTACAGTGTCAAGTAATCTAGCAAAGATTTTAACATACACATTTGTCCAACTCTAATGTCATTCAGATTCCATTTCTTCATTCTGTATACATATATATCATGAAGGGGATTGTCAAATGACATGATGAATTCAAGAGGAAGCTATGTGATTTAATGCAAAGAACATTGGACTACAAATCATTATTCTGTTATTTATTAGATGTGAAATACTGTGTAAATCAACATGCCTTTCTGAGCTCTAGTTTTCTTATCTATAGAATGAAAGATTGGACAACATGCTGTCTAAATTGTTCTTCATTGGTAAAATACAATGGTTCTCTATATGTTATCTATAGCATTTCCATGTTTTGATATTGCAGATCCCCATATTATAAAAAAGGAAATTAGATAATATTGTATTTTAGTCCTCAGAGAATTACTGCTGATTTAAACTTTACAGCTTTTTTTTAAACTTAATGATTAATGGACAGTTTTAAAATGTTTTAAAATAATTATAGCAAATATATTGATGTCATTTTTGAAATCTGCTTTATAAAGTTCATTTCAGAAAGAAGGGCATTGTATGTCTATTTAGAGACCTTCCCTCTTAAAATTTAGCAAAGTTAGTATGCATTTATGATACTAATTTCTTGATTTATTTTAGTATCTTGAGATATAGTGCCCCTGAGCCAAGAAATTTGAATTTATTCCAATAGTTCCAGAATATTCTTCCCAAAATCCCAATCATGATGGATTTAAATCTCTTCTTTATATTTACTATTTCTATTTTAAACATTATTCTTGTTGATATATAGAAAATGCCAATGATAGTCATAATTATATTCTAGCATGGATCTGCTTTCGCTCCATCACATAACATTTAAAACTATATCTTCTTTAAGGAATGATCCAATTCCTTCCTTGTTCATCTTCTTTACAATGAAATTCCTCATTCTACTCCTGGAAACAAACTAAAAAATAGACCTTTTTTAGCATTCTTTGAAAATTTCTCATTCTGCAGTTAACTTCAGAATTATTTTTCTTTCTGTACCAATCTTTTGAATTTATCCTGGGATATTTACTGTTATTTTTTCATAGTGTTTTCTTTTTAACTATTTGGTTGTACTGCCTAAAACACATTTGTCTGATCCAGTTATATTATAATTATCACTTTCTTTTCATTTCCTATTTCAATTGAAAATCATGGGTTTGGTGGGTGGAGCCAAGATGGTGGAAAGGAAGCAGTAAATTCTCTAAGATCCTCCATGAATCCCGTCACTAAACCTTAAAAAGTGAATCTGAAGAGATTCTAGAGTGACAGAATCCACTGGGAGATGGAGTGTGGCAGAATCCAGCCCAGGAAAGTGCCTAGAAGGGTCCAGACAGGGGAAATGCAAAGCACATGGGGGCAGTACAGCTCAGACTAGAGAGCACATTACACCAGAGAGAAAAGGAGCTCCAGCAGGCTGACTCACCCATCCCAAGGACAATTTTTAACCTCTTCACCAGCATCTCACCAGGTGGCAGGAGGAATCATTAGAGACAGGTAAGAGAGAGCTCAGGGCCCCCAACAGAGACAGCAGCTTCTCCTGGGGCTATCAGCCCCCCAGCCTGCAAGTTTAGAAATCACCTGCCTGTTTTTCCAGGAGCCAGAATGACAAAGTAAACTCTTGCATCTCTGATTCCTCTTCCATGACCTAGAACACACAAGGATAAGTGTCCCACACAGAATGAAATCCTAAGATAGTGGAAATAGCCTCAGGCATGGGAGTCATTGAGAAGGGGTGTAAGTGAGGCAGCAAGGAGTCTGAAGAGAAGAGGGGTAAGGGTCCCAACAAGCCCCATCTTACCTGACCAGCAAAAGCTTGCCTGAGCTGTAGCCCAGGAGTATAGAGGCAGAAATCTAAAGTGGCCAGACAACCCCTCCTCTACAGATTACTCTGTGCACATCAGAATACCTCACTGAGACTACTGCCTTAGCCTCAAACTAGACACCCAGAGGCTGCAGCATTCAAAGTCAAAGACCAGGCCCTTAGCTCACAGCCTGAGAAATTAGGAAATAGGAAATTACAATGGGAAGGAAGGAAGCTGGGAAGGAGAAGGGGAAGGCAAGAAAATTGATCAGAGCTTATTATGTAGGTCAAGAACAACCAAATACAGAGGACAACTTGGGCTCTTTACCCACACCTGAGATAACAGAAGGAAATATGAACTGGTCTCAAGCCAACAAAACATTCTTGGAAGAGCTTAAGAAAGAGTTTAAAGACCAAATCAGGGAGGCAATGACAAAATTGGAAAAAAAAAAGTTTCACTGAAGAAAACAAATCCTTAAAAAATAAAATTAGTAAAGTAATTGGAGAAAATACCTCATTAAAAAGGACCTTCAAAAACTGAATATTTAATTTGATGAAATTCAGTCAAATTGAAACTCAGAACTCTATGATGCACCAAGAGTCAATCAAACAAAACATGAAGATTGAAAAATTGGAAGAAAGTATGAAATATCTCACTGGAAAAACAACTCACCTAGAGAACAGATTCAGGAGAGATAACCTAAGAATTATTGGTCTACCGGAAAGCCATGATAAAAAATACAGCATGGACAACATCCTCCAAGAGATTGTCAAAGAAAACTGTACTGAAGTACTGGAATCAGAAGATGAAATATATCAAAATAATTCACAGGACTCCTCCTGAAAGAGATCTCAAATCGAAAACTCCAAGAAATATAGTAGCCAAATTCCAAAATTACAAGATTAAGGAAAAATATTGCAAGCAGCCAAAAATAAATAGTTCAAATATAATTTAACTACAGTCAGGATCACATAGAACCTAGCAGCTTCTACATTAAAAGATAGGAGGGATTGGAATTTGATATTTCATAGGCCAAGAGAGCTAGGTCTATAACCAAGAATTAACTACCTGGGAAAACTGAGCATAATCTTTCAGGCAAGGAGATGGTCATTTAATGACATACGGGACTTCCAGACTTTCCTGATGGAAAAGCCAGAGCTCAATGGAAAATCTGATCTCCAGTTACAAGACTCAAGAAAGACATGAAAAAGGGGCGGCTAGGTGGCGCAGTGAATAGAGCGCCGGCCCTGGAATCAGAAGGACCTGAATTCGGAGCCGGCCTCCGACACTTAATCCATACAAACAAAAACCTAGCCGTGTAACCTTGGGCAAGTTACTTAACCCCAATTGCCCTAAAGGGGCGGCTAGGTGGCGCAGTGAGTAAGAGCGCCCGGCCTCGGAGTTTGGATGACCCGAGATCAGATCCGGCCTCAGAAAATGAGCACCCACGCATAAATAATGACTAGCCGTGTAACCTTGAGCAAGTTACTTAACCCCAATTGCTTTAAAAAAAAAAAAAAGAAAGACATGAAAAGGTAAACAAGAAAAAACACAGACTCACACATAAATACATGCACACACCCACACTCATGCACACATGCACATAACTTGGTATGCAACAAGAGCAAAAGGTTCACATCCCTATATGAGAAGCTGATAACTGTCTATATTGAAATTTATATGATTATCATGACCTTGAAAAGGTCATGATAGTAGGTATGATAGATAGTAGGTATGAATTAACTAACCTGAAGATAAGAACAAAGCAAAACAAAACAAAAACCTTATTAAGGGGATCAAAGGGACAGTATTGGGATAAAAGGAAAAGATGTGATAGAAAAAGGTTAAGTATGCCATTAAAAGAGGCATAAAAGGAGGCAGAGCCAAGATGGCGGAGTAGAAACAGTGCGTCCAAGCCACTCTTCCCCCAGACTACCTAGAAATTGTGTAAAAGGGGACTCTGAACAACTTCTGGAGCCCCAGCACCCACAGAACGACACAGAGAAGTTAACCTCCTGCTGAGGACAGATCAGCAGCCCTTCAGGAAGTACAAGAGCAGTGCCAGCAGCACAGCATGCAGTGTGTAGGAAGACGAGCTCAGGTCCACCTGAGTTGCGGTTTTAGCTCCAGGGAGGCAGGGCCAGCGGCAGGCTGGAGGGCCCCCAGTACACCAGCAGCTGTGGTGATTCAAGAATTATCAACATAGACATGCCTAGGACAAAGTGAGAGGTTAGTGCCCTATGGACTATGGGACAAGTATTTGGGGAATGCGTGGGCTTCCACCTCTGGGGGCTAGAAGATTCAGAGGAGACATGCCATTTTGTAGTTTTGAGAGGCAGCTCCAGTTCTTGGCCTGCAAACTGTAGGGAAATCTAGCGATCAGTCTTGGGGGCTAATTGCTCTTGCTTCAACCTCCCTGGATCTGGATTGTGATCTGGGGTGGAGGTCATGGGTGGGTTTCCAGCTTGCCAGAAACAGAAGTTGACCCCCCCACGTTCAGGAAGAAAGTTCCTGTCTGGCGACAGGCCATACTGTGGCAACAGGCCCAAAAGTCAAGTAATTAAGTGGCAACATGCCAAGGCAAAGGAAACAATTTAAACAGAAAAATGTAACCTTAGACTCCTACTTTGAGGGCAAAGAGGATCGAAAGACACAGAGCGAGAGGATGGCTGTGAAGTCAGAAGTCCTGCTCCAAAAGCCCCAGGGGAAAACATGAGTGGGTTGCAGGCCATAGAGGACCTTAAGAAGGACTTTAAAAATCAAATAAGAGAAGTGGAGGAAAAATTTGGAAGAGAAATGGGAAGGATGCAGGAAAAGTATGAAATGAGGGTCAACAGCCTGACTGAGGAAAACACCACCTTAAAAAATAGACTAACTCAAATGGCAAAGGAGGCCCAAAAGGGCAATGAGGAGAAGAATGCCTTAAAAAGTCGAATTTGCCAGATGGAAAAAGAATCTCAAAAGTTCACTGAGGAGATTCATTCCTTCAGAGTTAGACTGGAGCAAATGGAAGCTAATGACTTTATGAGAAATCAAGATGCTGTTAAGCAGATCCAAACAAATGAAAGATTAGAAGGCAATGTGAAATATCTCATGGGAAAAACCACTGACCTGGAAAATAGATCCAGGAGAGACAATTTAAAAATTATTGGACTACCTGAAAGCCATGATCAAAGAAAGAACCTAGAAATCACCCTTCAAGAAATTCTCAAGGAAAATTGCCCTGATGTTTTAGATCCAGAGAGCAAAATAGAGGTTGAAAGAATCCACAGATCACCTCCTGAAAAAGATCCCAAAAAGAAAACTCCCAGGAATATGATAGCCAGGTTCCAGAATCCCCAGATCAAGGAGAAAATACTACAAGCAGCCAGGAAGAAACAATTTCAATATTGTGGAAACACAATCAGAATAGCCCAGGACCTGGCAGCTTCTACACTGAGGGATCAAAGGGCAGGGAATATGATATTCCAGGGGGCAAAAGAGCTGGGAATGAACCCAAGGGTCACCTACCCAGCAAAACTGAGTATTTTTTTTCAGGGGAAAATATGGTCATTCAGTGGAAGAGAGGACTTTCAAGCATTCTTGAGGAAAAAACCAGAGTTGAATAGAAAATCTGACATCCAGATGCAAGAAGCAAGAGATGCCTAAGAAGGTAATAAGGGAAAAGAAATCAAAAGTAACTTATCAAAGTTGAACTATTTACATTCCTATATGGAAAAACAATAACTGTGACTGATGAAATATTTCTCAGTATGAAAATAATGGATGAAGGGTGTATGGTCATATGAATACATATGTGAATATGTGTATATATGTTTACAGTTATACATGGATAGAGGGCATAGGTTGAATTTGTTGGGAAGAGAGGATACTTAAGGGGTGAAATTATGCGGAGAGAGAGCAAAGTGGCAAGAGGAGATGGAGAGACACAGGGTAGGGTAAACTATCTCATGTAGAAGAAACAAGGGGAAGTGATTGCAAGGGAGGGGAAGAATAGGAAGGCAAAAAGGCAAAACCACATTCTCATTGAATTTGGTTCTGGGCGAGAATGACATACAAACTAAATGGGATACCTCAACCTGCAGCAGAATAGAGGGAAGGGGGATGAGAGGAGGGATAATGGATGGGAGGGCATCCTTGGGGGAAGGGGAGCTTGGAAGTACCCACTATAGAAGAGGGACAAGATCAAGTAGGGAATGGACCTAGTGGGGTTGGGGGTGGGATGAGTGGGAGGGAAATATAAGCAGCCTTGTACAATATATCTACTATGGCAATGTTTTGCATAGCTAGACATGTATAACCTATATTGAAATACTTATCTTCCCAGGGGGAATGGGTTACAAGAGAGGAAAGAAATGGATCTGAAATTCGAGGTCTTAAGATTAAATTTTTCAAATATATATAAATACTATTATTAATACTCTTTTGCTTGTAATTAAGAGATAAGATGTTCAGGCATTGGGACACAAAGATTCACCTTCCTCTAATGGAAAAGTCGAAGGGGGTATGGGAGAAAATATGGGAGAGAGCAGATTGGAAGAAGCGATATCTTGTGGGACTGCTATTCTGGGAGGGTGGGTCGGGGAAAAACAGGGGGGGGGAAATAATTGTAACTCAAAATCTGGCAGAAATGAATGATGTAAAACAGAATTTAATAAAGCATTTGTTTAAAAAAAGAGGCATAAAAACACACTATAGTATAGGGGAAAGGAAGAGGGAGAGGAACATCATTTAAACACTATTCTCACTGGTTCTGGTTCAAAGAGAGATCAACATAATCAATTAAGTTTAAGATGCTAATGTGAATAGATGGAAAATTCATCAAATGGAGGAAAAGGAGGGAGGGAGAGGAGCACAGTTTGAAATTTACTCTCATTGGTTTTGTGTCAAAGGGGTAGTAACATACTATGATAAATATGAAAATTTATTGTGACCTATAGGCAGTAGGAGGGTAAGGAGGGGATAAAAAGGGAGAGATTAAAGGGGGAACTAGAGGGGAGTGAAATAGTAGTAAGGGAAGAGGGTAGGTAAAGTAGGAGTGTCACTGGGTGGGAACACTGAGGGATGGTCAAAAGGGAAACCCTTAATGAGGGGAAGGGAGAAGGCAGAAATTAAAACATAAACAGGGGAGGGAACAGGATGGAGGGGAAGAGACAGATAGTCTAATGGGAAAGTATTTGCAGATCTTATACTGAATTATATGCAGATGTGGGGTGTGGGGGGAGGGAGGGAGGGAAGGAAAATTTGAAACTCAGGTAACTATGGAATCAAATCTTGTAATGTAAAAATAAACAAACAAATTAATAAATAAAATAAAATCCCTTCACAACCTAAAAAAATCATGGGCTTGTTTTATTTTTACTTCATTTCAAAACCCTTTTTCTTCATACCTCAAGATATACTTTACTACAACTTGCTGTTAGAAGGTTATCACATTGACATAAGATTTTATTATTCTCTTCAAACTGCATGATTGAATAAACACTTGAATCTGACCTCTCCTTATGAATTATCATTTTGAGATGGACTTTATAAGATATAATGACAGAGAATATGTTCTTCAAATTTGACTCAGTCACTTTAACCTCCAATATCCAGCACAATGATAACCTTCAAACTTCACTAAAGAAAGTGAAAAACTCAAAAATGCCTCCCCTAACAGTAGAAGACATTTTGTGATCATCTTCCATTTTTCTACTGTGTTTTCTGGTTGACATTTAGTCGACATTAGTCTTCAGTATATCTCTAAATGTTGACTCTGTGGCAGTTCTCAACCCCCTAAGAGAAAATAGGACTCCATAAAAATTGTCTATTGTTCCTGAAAGCGAACATACATACAGTAAAAGACAAAATGAAACACTTGTTTGTCTCTCTGTGTATGTGTGTATGTCTTCTCAATTTTGAGGAAGTTCCTTTTGGACCATTTTTGACGTTGATATAATTTTGTCTTGTAAGAAAGGTAGATGAGGTAAATAAGAATCTAAATAATAAGCCATAAGGGTGAAATAAAACTTATCTATTTAAGTAGGCACCAAATATGAATATAATTGAAGCTAATATATATTTGAATGTCAAAATCAAGTATCACAAAAGGTTCCTGAACTCCAAGAAATCTTTATTTCATTTTGATTAGCATGATGGGTTCAATAATAAAAGCATTCTTACTTTAATTATTGTGATTCATTTGTTTATTATCATCTAAATTTATTCAAATGAATGATATTAATTGTTCAATATTCTACTACTCTTTCCCAAAAAATAATCATTTAACCAAATAGTGAAAATATATTGTTAATTATTTTTAAATTGTAAAAAAATTAAGAATTATAAATACATTAATGAGCAGGTATATAAAATGAAATTATGCTTTTTATCAATTTTCCTAAAATGCTGGTTAAATTTTTTAAAGTTAAGATTAAATGCTAGAAGATATGTTTTTACCCTGCTCTCAAAGTAATATTTAAGCAAATTTTTACTTAATAGAATATATAACTTAATTCTTAACCTTGCACTTCAGTTTGCCTTTGGAAATGTGGCTCTATGTAGCACAGATTAGTTTTCCCGGGGGGGGGGGGCGGGGATTAAAACTAAATAGAGATACTATTTAATAAAATTTATTTGGTAATGACTAAATTTTACTGAATAAGTAGACCACCAATTTTATCATGTAAGGAGAAATGTAAATATGTTATTATTTCTTTAATGGAAGGATTCCCTAGAGGAAAAAAAAATAAAGACCAAACCAAATTAAAAAAAAAAATCAAGCTAAATACATGGTCTTATAGTTCTTATTTAGTTATACTGTAAATTGATTTTAAGTTATTGTAAACATATATTGATACCAAAATGAGTAGGATTTTAGAAAAGGTATGGTCATTTCACTCCAAGACCATAAAATTGCCAGTATTTTGGAGAACAAAACAATAATCTCTCCAAAAAATTAAGGCATATTGAAGTATGTTCTGAAACTGATATAAATTCAAGGAGGGAAAGTCTTAAGTGTTTTACATAAACAATAAATTGCTGCAAATTTATGTGTGCCTTCCTGAACAAGTCACTTAATCTCACAAAGCAACAGGCATCTCTTAAGTATCACAAATTATAGATTTGATAAATGGTAAATAGATAAGTAGAGAGGTATAGCTATAGAGAACATGTTAAGTGCTTATTATGTGTCAGGCATAGTGTTGTATATTTATAAGTACACATATATGCATATGTATATGCATACATACATATAATATACACATATAGAGAGGTATATACACTCACATATGCACGCACACCCAAGTCCCATGCACACCCCTCCCATCAAGAAGCTTATTTTAGATCTGAGTAAGATTGTAAGACAAAGTAAAATGGTGCTTAAAAAAAAGGCAGTAGGTCAGGGGAAGGCTAAAGCATAAATCTTTAGGTCCTTGGTGTGGATCCATAGGAAGCAGCATAGTGATCTGTTTCCTAGCAAAATAAGACAAATGGCTACCTATGAAACATAGGAGGAGGAGAAGTGGAGCCTTAGTTTTCATTGGGGTAGAAATGGTCAAAGAATGAGGGAACAATAAACTAAAAGCAGAAAGTGTAGTTTCCAATCTTCATTTGTAGAGAGAATTTCTTCCCTCAGAGTTCCAATGAAATTGTAGGTCTGGTTTAAAAGCATGGCATAGTAGAAAGCCATTTCATTTGAAATAAGAGCAACTGGCTTTAAATCTTTGCTCTGGTCCTACCTTACTTATAAAATCAAGGGTTGGACTATAATATCTAAGTACTCATCCACATATAGCCCTATTTCATAAAATCTTATCCTTTAGCCTTCCTTTTGAATGTCTTATTAGCACTATTAAATCTTTAATCCATAACCCCATTGAAATACATGCATGTATGTACATATGTATGTATATGTATATTGCAAACCTTCTTATGTAGATGGAGGACTTACTAGACTTCTAGAAAAAAATTATAGATTGAATACCTTACTCTGTATGTCAGGTCTAGTCATTAGAAAGAGAAACTTAGGCTTGCAGGCACAGGCTGAGTTCTAAGTAGAAGAAATGCTGATTTAATTGAGTGTTGAGTAGTGTCACTACCACCTTTCGAGTCAGAAGATGTGGATTCAAATTCTAGTGTTGTTATTTGCTACCATATGTGGCCTTTGGCATATCATAATTCTTTCTGGGCTTAAGTTTCCTTTAAAGTGGCTTCCAATCTAAGCTATTGTAATAACCCTTTACTTATTTCCATGATTTCATAGGAAAATGTAGCAAGTATTCAAAGAGAGAGACTACTAGATAACATCATTTGGCTCTTGAGGAACCTGTATATAGGACAAGAAGCAACAGTTAAAAACTGAAAAAGTGGCAACTTATGGTTTTGAGATTGGGGGGTATGGGTGGGGAGATATATGAAAAGGCTGTATATTGTCACCTTACTTATTTAACTTATATGTAGAGTACATCAGTTGAAATGTCTGGCTGGATCAATCAAAACTGAGAATTAAGGATTCTGGGATAAATATCAACAATCTCAAATATGCAGATGTTAGCACTTCGATCAGCAGAAAATGAAGAACTAAAGAGGTTCTTCATAGAGATGAAAGAGGAGAGTGCAAAAGCAGACTTGAAGCTTAAAAAAACACCAAGCAACTGGTCCTATCACTGCTTGGGAAAGTCGAAGGGGGTATGGGAGAAGGTATGGGAGAGAGCAGATCGGAGGAAGCGATATCTTGCGGGACTGCTATTCTGGGAGGTTGTGTAGGGGGGTAAATGATTGTAACTCAAAATCTGGCGGAAATGAATGATGTAAAACAGAAGTTAATAAAGCATTTGTTTAAAAAAAACAATAAAAAGCAAAGACATCACTTTGTCAACAAAAGTCCATATATTCAAAGCTATGAATTTTCTAGTACAATGTATTACTGTGAGAGCTGGACTATAAGGGAAGCTAAACACTGTGAAATCAATACTTTCAAATTATGCCTCGGAGAAGACTTTGGAGAGTGCCTTCAACAGCAAGAGAATGAAATTAGTCAATACTTAAGGAAATTAATTAAGACTACTCAGGGGGAGTTAGAATACTGAAGGTAAAGTTTAAATATTTTGGTCATATAATGAGAATATGGTACTTACTGCAAAATATCCTGGTGTTGGGAAAGATTGGAGGCAAAGGTAAAGAAGGATGGCAGAAAATGAGATGTATGCATCATGGAAATAATAAATATGAGCATGGACACACTTCAAGATTCAATGGATGATAGACAGACCTGATTTATTGTATTCCCTGGGGTTTCAAAGAGTTAAATACAACTGAACAACTGAAAAATCATAAAAGATTTCCCTGAATTCAATTTGTCTGTTTCATCCCATTCTTCACACTGTTGCTCAAGTGATATAACTAATGTTAATAACATAATTCCTAGTTAAAACAAATCAATGACTCCTCACCATTTATTGAATAAAGAATAAACTTCATTCCCTAATTCGTGTCCATGTCATCTTCATTGCCTGCATATAAATGACTGTCCCGAGGCATCCTTGCTGATTGCAGAGAAGTCTCTGTCTACTAATTTTGTACCTTAAGCAACCCCAGATGTTACTCACTTCACTTCTTTCTCACTTTACACTAGTGGCCTCGCTGAAGTGGAGGTGTCTTCTCTCCTCTTCCTTTCAAGTTTTGCTTTGTGTTTTGTCTTCTCTTGTTTAAATGTATGTTCCTTGAGAGGAGAAACTGTCCTGTTTTCTTATTTTTGTACCATTTATTTGTTGGGTTCTATACTCAACATTAGCAATTAACAAAGCCTATAATACATATCTTTGTGTGTGTCTCTCTGTGTGTGTAGGCTATCAAGATTAAGTGACTTGCCAAGAGTCACACAGCTAGTAAGTTTCTGTGGCTAGATTTTAATCTCAGGTCCTTCTGACTCCAGGGTCAGTGCTCTTTCCAGTAGATCACCTACCTGCCCCTCCCATAATCCATATTTAAATCAACTATCAATCAATCAATTAATCAATCTTATCTACCAATCTGTCAATTTGTCTACCTACCTCAGTTTGATTATTTATATCTTTCTGCCTATCTTTCTTTTCTCTCTCTCTCTTTTCCTTTCTTTCTCTTTGTCTCTCTATTCATCTTTCTATATTTATCTATCTATCTATCTATCTATCTATCCACCTATCTTTATTACAGTGGCCTAACTTCTGCCTTTTCTGTCTCTCCAAAATCATGTTAGTGTAAAAAGTTTCCAGTTTTACTTAAACATGCCTCTTCATGCATTCTATGTTTTATGCAATTTTTTAAAATTTTCCACTGAACTTGTTCTGCTATTTCTAGAAAATTTTCAAGTCTTAGAGATGCTCAAGGAGATTCCCAAGTTTAAATGCTCTTTAGTAAAAGGATATATAAAATTTCATTACTTTATAGATGAAACATACTTTAAAAACCTAGTAGTCTAACTCGCATTTCACATGGATTTCCTCGCAATATCATTAAGTAAATGTCAGCTTAATTCTCTCTCTCTCTCTCTCTCTCTCTCTCTCTCTCTCTCTCTCTCTCTCTCTCTCTCTCTCTCTCTCTCTCTTCCCCGGACCTTAGCAAGTACCTCAGGAAGCACTTGCTATGACATATTTCTTAAATTGGATTGAATAAAATTTCAGAGGAACTGCTAATCCACTTCCAGGAAGGGAAGGAATGTCCCAGAGAAATAAACTGACAGGTCTAAATCCTCCCCTCCCCCCAAAAAAGATGCTGATTTGATTATATTATCATTTGTACACATTATAGTCTGTAACTATTTTTATATGTGCATATATGTATATGTATATATGTACATGCAAATATGTTTGTAATATCCATTGATATAACTTATTTTTGTTAAATCTCAATCATTTCCCAATATATTCTCCCACAGACAAGCACACATTAAACTCTATTCAAAGAAAGAAAAACAAATTTGACAAATAAATCAACCATATCAGATAACATATGAGCAGCCTTCTCATTTAGTGTGCTACCCATCTAAAGAGATGTCTTCCAAACTCAGTTGATAGCCACTGTAGGATAGACCCTACATCTTATCTCATATCTCTTTCTCTTGTGCCTTAGCATAATGTTTTGCACATAGTAGGATTTAAGAAATACTTATTGGATTTTTAAACTGGTTCCCTAAAAGCCTCGTTTTAATTAGCCAGATTATTGAACAAACTACAAAACTCCCTTATCAATCTCTTTTCATAAATGAATTCATGTAAAACAGTTTTACTATAATTTTATATACATATGTTTATATGTGTGCACACCTTTACATGAATACATACATATGGCATTATGCATATATGTATGCATGACAATAAAATATTCATGTGTATACACAATTATATATGTTCGTATTCAAAATAATACATTTATACTCCTACCTTCCATTTCATTGCCACTTCCTATGCCATAGTTTCACTTCCACTTCCTATGCCATAGTTTCCTCTATAAAAACAGACCAAAATCTCCCTACAATTTATAGTGTTAAAGAACTTCCTGGGTATAGTGAGGGTCAAGGTGACTGGCCTATGATTACACAGACACCACAGACACTATGTGTGGAACTTGAACACATCTTGTTGATTAAGATGATAGCTCTGTCTATAATATTTTGCTGTCTTTCTTGGGCAATGTATTATGTAAACATGCTATATATCGAAACAAATACAAATTATTTCAGATAACCCTCTACCCATAGATATCAATATTGTTCCATATAACCATGAAAATTCTGATAGTGAACAGTGCTTCTGCACTTCATATGCTAATTGGTATATAGTATGTTTTTGTGTAATATAGTATTTATTTGGTGAAATAAGTATATAATGTGCTCATGTTATAAGTCAGAGGGGTGAGGTACCTAAGACCGTGTCAAGGAGTTCAATGATTTAAAAAGTATGCTTTACATATACTCTCTCTGTCTATGCATAGTGGGGCAGTAAAAGTGATATCTGGGAGGTAATTATAATGCTTGAAGTCATTCCTTTATGCTACATATGTTGAGTTAGAGTCCATAAGGAAGGCTTAGTAGTCTTTTGCCTCTAGCTTTCACTGTCTCTGTAGGGTTGATATTAGACATAGGGGCTTTAACATTCTTCATGACTCTGACTGCAATCCTGAACCTTCCAGAGAGATCAATCTACTGCAATTTGCTATTGTGGCTGGCACTTAGGGCCTTCTCAGTGACAGTGAACAGAATATTGCTAACATTGCAGTGCTGTTGTTTTCTCTGAATCATTCTCTTCTTGACAGTAATAAACATAAAATTATTTGTTTTCTTCAGGACCATAGTAAGAAATACATGCACATGTGTGTATGTGTGTGTATCTACAAAATAAATACCCAGTCTTACAGTCTGTGATATCAGAGTTTCTCTCAGCTCTTCCTCTAGTTTATCGAAGCCCAGTTTTCCATTCTTGTCAAAGCAGAGGGAAGTATTCTTACGCTTAGTCTAAGCAAGGATGGCAAGTATAAGTGTTGGGGGCTCTCACATGTTTCTCTGTCATCTCTTCATACAGGAGGATGAAAACTCTAGAATCTTCTTCTTTTGGCCCAGTTCTCATCACTATCCTTTTCTCTGCTTGTTTTTCTTTCTCTTCTTCATCTCACTCAACTATTTGAACCAGTTGATTTCATGTACAACTGCATAATACACACACACACTATTTTTTTTCCAAGTTACTTACGTGAAAAAGGTAAGGTAATGAAAGAAACATGCTAGCCGTCACACTATGTATTAATATCAAATGTATCTATATCTATCTATCTATCTATCTATCTATCTATCTATCTATCTATCTATCTATCTATATCTATATCTATCTGTCTGTCTATCTATCTATCTATCTATCTATCTATCTATCTATCTATCTATCTATCTATATGCTGTGGGTATATACAAATATATTCACAGATCACATATATCCATGCATGGTATGTATTTAATGATTATAAAAATGAAATTTCAGCATCTTGAAAATAAATAAAAATGGTATTTGTTTCCTATTACTTTCAGGTAAGCTTGTTAATGGATAATTTCACAATCATTGTTATTGCTAAATTAGATTTAGATTAACCGGTTTGGATATTCCAGCAACAAACATGATTATGTTTATTCTTAAATTACCAGAAGGAAAAGAAAGAAACACATTCAGAATCTATTTCTTGGTTACCATAACATGAGACTGCAGCACTGCTAGACAGTTGCTGTCTGCCTTTACAAATGAGAATGACGCCTTGTCAAAGTGAACTGAATGATTGCATGTCACTCAGACACTATATCACTACCGCTTCCATTTTCTAGTCAGTAAGAACTCTGGAGGCTGGATAGTTTTTTATATTTTAAGAATGTCTCTTATTTTTTCCCTTTTCAATTTGCCAGTTTGAAAGGAATAGCAGAGTAAAGTAATGAAGTAAGACATGGGAATTATAGAAAAATGTTAATAATTAATTTGTTCACATTGAAATGTTGTCAAGACATAGAATGAATAAAAGGAAAACTCATGATTCTATTATAATTGCTATAGAAATGTGCTTTGTAATTATTATGTACATAGACAGTCTACTTATTGGTCATGCACTTCTGGTTGCCACTTAATTTTAGTTTATTCTTGAGTGATTTCTTTTTCCTGATTTGTTTTGTCCTGGTTATTTTTAAAGACAAATTTATAACCAAAAGTAATATGTTTACCATATTTTCCTTTTTTTCTTCATCTTTTCTATGTAAACTTCGTTGTCTCTCCATTATCTATATCTTTTTGGTCCATCATTTTCACAAGTACTTTATAGTACAGAGGTATTTTCAGATAACAAATTTGGGTCCATGTGAGACATTAGACCATGAAGTAATATTCTCTCTTATTACTTCCCTTTGGCTCCATTTCTTAGATAAAGATATGGAAAATTGCAATCAAATAATCTCAATAGCAATTATTGTGTCTGAGTGATTCCATTGGCACCAGGGAAAAAAATCAGGCCATGTCCACTTCCTAGAGTGTACCTGTCCATGGTGGGTTTCTACTCAGCTACATTTTCTGTGAAGTCTGTGACTTTTAAGTCAATTGTAGAATAATGACATATACGTTCTTAATTTCTTATATAGCCATTGTCAGAGGCTTTTACAGATGTAGATCACATTTCATTTATTCCTGCATATCTGATGTGATTCTTGCCCACACCTTCCTATAAATGTTCTTCCAGGGGTACATCCAATATTCTAGTTGGGGTGCTTCTATTCTGGTGTTTGGATTTTTCCAGTAGAACATGTAGGTATCTTTCATTCTTGTTATCTGATTAGTTCATTTTTTCTGGTCAAATCTGATAGTATTCTTTATTCTGTTTCTTTAACTCTTATCATGTACCTCTCCATCACCATATGGGTAACCCTCAGCATTAATACTTTACATATCAATATTACATGAATCATAGGTATATTGTACTTTTTTAAGAGAAGTTTTACTATAGGATTGGAAAAAAGCAAAGGTGATTAAAAACACTGCTTAATTTCCCAAAGGGAATCAAGCTTAGTTTCCTTTACTCTATGGTATTTATATATTGATGGATCATCACTATGGGTTGTCCATTCACGTACATTCTGGACAATAAATATTACTTATCTTCTTTTTTTCCAAATGTTTTATTAACTTCTGGTTTATATCATTCATTTCCATCAGATTTTGAGTTACAATTTTCCCTATTTTTCCCCTACTGACGACCCCAGAATAGTAGTCCCAAACGATATCCCCTCATCCTATCTGCTCTCTCCCATCTCTTCTCCCATATCACCTTCAACTTTTCCAGTAGGACAAGGTGAATCCTTGTGCCCCCATGCCTGCACATTTTATCTCCCAATTATATGCATAATAGTATTTACATATATTTTTAAAAAAAATTAATTTTAAAAGGAAGATAAGTAACTCAGTAGATGCTGTACATGTGTGGCTATGCAAAGCATTACCCTAGTAAATATATTGTAAAAGATTGACTATATTTCCCTCCCTCCCATCCAATTTCCCTCCTAGTCCACTGCCCACTTTGATCTTGTCCCTTTTCAAAAGTGGGTGCTTCCTATTCCCCCCCAGCCTGCCCTCCCTTCCATTGACTCCCCTCCCATGCTCTTCTCCGCTACTTTCTTGTAGGGTGAGAAACCCTATGTAGTATGCACGTCATTCTCTCTCTGATCGAAATTCAATGAGGATAAGGTTTTGCCTTTTTGCCTTCCTGTTCTTCCCCTCCATTATAACAATTTTCCCTTGCTTCTTCTATATGAGATAGTTCACCCCATTCTGTCTCTCCCCATCTCCTCTCATCATATTCCTCTCTCACCTCTTAATTTCACCTTTTAAGTATCATACTTCCTTATTAAATTCATCCTGTGCCTTCTATCTATTTATACCAGAAAACATATATACACACATTCATATATGTATTCATATGCCCATATACCCTTCTTCAACTATTTTCATACTGAGAAAAGTTTCATCAGTTACAATTATCCTTTTTTCATGTAGGAATGTAAATAGATCTACTTTGATAAGTTCATAATGATTTCTTTTCCCAGTTTACCTTCTCAAGAATCTCTTGTTTCTTATATCTGAATGTCAAGTTTTCTATTCAACTCTGGTTTTTTCCTCAAGAATGCTTGAAAGGCCTGTATTCCAGTGAATGACAATATTTTCCCTGGAAACATGATATTCACTTTTGCTGGGTAGGTGATTCTTGGTTTTAATCCCAGCTCTATTGCCCTCTGGAATATCATATTCCTTGTCCTTTTGTCCCTCTGTGTAGAAGCTGCCAGATGCTGTGCTATCATGATTGTGTTTCCACAACATTGAAATAGTTTCTTCATGGCTGCTTGTAATATTCTCTCCTTGATCTGTGAATTCTGGAACATGGCTACAATATTCCTAGGAGTTTTCTTTTGGGGATCATTTTCAGGAGGTGATCAGTGGATTCTTTCAACCTCTATTTTGTCCTCTGGTTCTAAAACATCAGGGCAATTTTCCTTGAGAATTTCTTGAAGGATGATTTCTACATTCTTTCTTCGATGATGGTTTTCAGGTAGTCCAATAATTTTTAGATGATCTCTCCTGTATCTATTTTCCAGGTCAGTGGTTTTTCCCATGAGGTATTTCACATTGCCTTCTATTCCTTCATTTGTTTGGATCTGCTTAACAGCATCTTGATTTCTCATAAAGTCACTAGCTTCCATTTGCTCCAGTCTAATTCTGAAGGACTGATTCTCCTCAGTGAGCATTTGAGATTCTTTTTTCCAACTGGCAAAGTTGGCTTTTTAAGGCATTCTTTTCCTGCCTTTTTGAGCCAGTTTGATTGCCCTTTAAGTATAGATCTAGATTATAATCTAGAAGGGTTGGGTCAGTTCACAAGTCCACAAACAATAATGCTTTAATATTCCAATTTCCCCATATTTTCTACAATATTTATTGTTTTCCTTTTCTCTCATATTAGTCAATTGTATACATGTGAAGTGGTATTTCAGAGTTGTTTTAATTTTCATTTCTCTAATCAATAATGCTTTAGAAATTTTTTTCATATGGTTATAGATAACTTTAATTCCTTCATCTGAAAAACTGTCAGTTAATATCTTCTGACCACTTTATCAATTGGAGAATGATTTCAACTCTTATAAATTTGACTCTATTCTCTATATATTTTAAAAATGAAGTGCTTATCAGAGGCCCTATTTGTAAAAAAATTGATTCCTAGCTTTCTGTTTTCCTTCTACTCTTGTTTTCATAGGTATTTTGGTGCAAAAAAAGTGTTACTTCAATGTGATTCAATTATCCATTTTGCATTACATAATGTTCTCTATCTCTTATTTGTTCATAAATTCTCCTATTCTCATATATCTAACAGTTAAACTATTCCTTGATTGCCTAATTTGCATATGGTATAATCCCTTATATCTAACTCCTGTACTCATTTTGACCTTTTCTTTTCATAGAGTTAGTTGGTCTATGCCTAGATTCTGCCATTCTATTATGCAGTTTTCCTAGCAGTTTTTGTCACAGTCAATTCTTATGCTAGAAACTGGAAACTTTGAGTTTGTCAACATCTTGTTTCCTTCAGCCATGCCCCCCACCTCTCTCTCTCTCTCTCTCTCTCTCTCTCTCTCTCTCTCTCTCTCTCTCTCTCTCCTTCCTCCTCTTTCTCCTCCTCTTCCTCCTCTCTCTCCTCCTCCTCTTCCTCCTCCTCTTCTTCCTCCTCCTTCTCCAGCTCATCCTCATCCTTTTCCTCCTCCTCCAAAGACCACTGTATATCTTAAGCTTTGTCATCTCTCGTCTATCCTCTCCTTCCACATCTCTTATCACCTTTCGCTAATATTTCCCTAATGAAAAAAAGTAAATTTCAAAAACCAAGTTAGTGTGTATGTGTGTTCTTCACTTTTTGCGTCAATTCTGATGAGTGAAGTTCATACATTCCCTGCTAACCCTGCTCCTCCCATTTTTCCTTTATATTATAAAAGTTCTTTCTTGCATACAGCTTTTATGTAAGGGAAATTTTCCCATTCTACATCTGCCTTGTTCCTTCATAACAATGCATTTCTCTTTTTAACCCCTTTCCTTTTAGGTCATATCAAAAAAATATCACCTCCAATTAATGTGTATGTTGACTTATTCTAACCCCCCGAATAATGAGAATGTTCTTAGGTACTATTTTTTTCCTTAGAGGAATGTAAACAGTTTAACCTTATTTAATTCTTAATTATTTTTCTTTCAAATTTACCTTTTTATGCTTCTCTTGAGTTTTCTGTTTGAATGTTAAATGTTCTATGTTGTGGTCTTTTCATTAGGAATGCTTTTAAGTCCACTATTTTCTTAATTATTCATTTTTGCCCACTTAGGGATTATACTCAGTTTTGCTGGGTAGATTATTTTTGCTTGGTATTCTGTCTCCTTTGCCTTTTGGATTATCATCTGCCAAGCCCTCTGCTCTTATAGTATAGAAGCTGTTAAATCTTATGTGATCCTGACTGTGATTCCATAATGTTTGAATTGTTTCTTTCTGGTTGCTTGACACATTTCCTTCTTAACTTGGGAGCTCCAGAATTGAGCCTTAACAATCCTGGGGGTTTTCAATTTGGAATCTCTTTCAGATGGTGATCAGTGAATTCTTTCAATTCCAATTCCTAAAATACTAAGATACTTAAATACTAAGAAAATTTCCCTTTATAATTTCTTGTAAATGCTTTCTGAGCTGTTTTTAACATTATAGTTTTCTAGTAGTTCAATAGTTCTTAAATTCTTTCCTTAATTTATTTTACAGGTCAGTTTTTTAAATATTTTTCACATTTTCTTTAATTTTTTCTTCTGTTAGATTATGTTACATTGTTTCTTAATGTCTCAGGAAGTCATTAGTTTCCACTAATTCTAAATTTTAAGGGATTTTTTTCTTCTTCAGTGAGCTTATGTATCTCTTTTTTTCATTTAACCAATTCTACTTTTTAAGGAATTCTCTTCCTCAGTGAATTCTTGTATCCCCCCCAATTTAGCTTATTCTTCTATTTGAATTATTATTTTCCTCAATTAATTTTTGTGTTTATTTTTATCATTTTTCAATATTTTGTGCCAAACTGTTGATTCTATTTCCATATTTTCTTGTAACATTCTCATCTCTTTTCTCAATTTTTCTTTTGCCATTCTTATTTCTTTAGCTTATCTATAATTTCTTTTTGAACTTGTGTACAAATTATAATTTTTCTTTGAGTCTTTGTTTATATCTATTTTCACATTATTTTCTTCTTTAAAGTTTATGTTTTGGTCTTCCATATGATTGTAGTGCCTTTTATGGTCAAATTCTATATTGTTTTTGTTGTTTGTTAGCTTTTTTCAGCCTATTTCTTTACTTTGAACTTTATGTTAAAGTTGGCTTCTATTCTTCTGTGAGAGTGGATGCAAAGTCACAATTTCCTTTTTTCTATGCTTCTGTTTTCAGAGCTATTTCAAGGTCTACAAATTTTTGGTGCTGTCAATGTGGTGTTGTCCTGGGAGAGGTGTGGTTACTGTAATCTTGTTCTGTTATCTGGTCTTTACCCATGAAGGACCTCTGCTCTTCTAGAGTTGCCCCCACTTGGCCTTGGAACTGTGACCGGGTTCCCTGCTCTCTTATAGCCACAGGAACTTCTGCTTCTCTCTGCCTTGGAACTGTCAATCAGACTGCTTATGAGCAAGAGTCATCATTCAGGACTAGCTTCATCCAGTGTAAATGAAGGTCACATATAATCTCTTTCTGTACAGTTATCTCTCTTCCTTACCATCTCTAGGATGACCCATCATGTTTTAAATAGTCCTGTACCCTTTCTTTGTGCAAGAGCTATAATTTTAATATTTTATTTCATATTATTTAATATGTTGATGCCATAACATATTCTTAGCCTTTATTTAATAGCAATTTTTGAAGAGAATTCCAAGTAGATGGTATTACTTTTATTGTTATTTACATTTTTCAGGCTTTTGTTTTTTGCATTTTCCTGAGATATGTTGCATGTATTATATATGTATGTGTATACCATATGCATATGTGTTCCATTGTGTGAGTATATGTGTCCCTGTGCATAATGTGAACACATGCATGTATATACATATGTGCATACATGTGTACACACATACATATATGCCCATTTTTATTGCCCTGCCCATATGCATTTCAACCTTACCTATGATTTGTTTAACTTTAAACACCAAAAACAAAACCTTTACTTGATGTTTCAAGGTTATGTGTCTTTCAGGCTACTGATTTATTTTATCCACTTTCACAAGCAGTAGTCAGGCAAGTGTTTTATATTTAGTATGTGCAAAAATCTGGGCCTTATATTTACCCTGAAATTATATTCACTTTGGACTTTCACAACAATAAAAGTGGTCTAAGTGATGTCAGGGTATAAATAGGATATATGCCAACTCTAGAAATACTGTTCATTAGCTAAGCCAACTCATTTAATTATATATTTCTTGATATCACTGGCAATGTGTCATAAGCATTAACCAAACACCTCTTTCTCACTCTTCTCAACCCTTCCTCACACCAGGGAACTGTGTGAACCATTCTGCTGAAACATCCAATGAATTTTGCATGAAGTTTCTGAAGGAGGAAACCATTAAGTACAAGAGTGGGCAAGAAGTCAGTCTTGCTAATAGAAGATTTTTTTTTGTGGAGAAAACTAGTGTAATCTCTAAAGTTTTGGGTCACTTGAAACAGCTTCATCAAAAAAGTTTAGTACTTTTAACTTCACTTTATTGATAGAGAGGGTCAATGTAAAATCATTTTTTTCAAAGACTAAAAATACATGGTAAAAGTCACATGAAAATATTAATAGATATTTTGATAAATTAAATTGCAAGCCTGAATATCCACCTTTGTAAAGTTTCGAAGACTAATCAATACTGAATATGGCCTACTTGACACATTCCTTTAAAGAAGAGTAAGATAAAGTTCAGATGATATCATCACATTGCCTGTTACACTTCTCAGTGTCTCACATGTCTTAGAAATTTTGTTGTACTATGCCCGAAGAGCTATAAAACTGCACATACCCTTTGACCCATCAATACCACTTGTAGGACTATATCCCAAAGAGATAATAAAAATGAGAAAAGATCCCACATGTACAAAATATTTATAGCAGCACTTTGTGTGGTGTCTGAGAATTGAAAATTCAGGGGATGCCTATCAATTGGGTAATGGCTGAACAAGATGTGGTATATGAATGCAATGGAATACTATTGTGCTATAGGAAGTGATGAGCAGGTGGACGTCAGAAAAACCTGGAAAGACATATTAATTTATGCTGAGTGAAGTGAGCAGAACCAGGAGAACATTGTACACAGTACCAAACAATGTGTGAGATGACTAACTTTCATAAACTTGGCTTTTCTCATCAACACAAGGCTCTAAACCAATGCCAAAAGACTCATGATGGAAAATGCTTTCTACATACAGACAATACTATGGAGTCTGAATGTAGATCCAATCATATCATTTTCTCTCTCTCTTTTTCTTTTATTGTTTTGTTTCTTCTTTCTCATGGTTCCTCAGATTGGTTCTAATTCTTCACAATGTGACTAATGTGAAAATATGTTTAATTGGAATGTATATATAGAAACCTATTTTGAATTGTATGCCATCTTGGGGAAGGTGGTGGAGAGGGAAGGGGAGAACATTTAAAACTCAAAACCTTATGGAAGTGTGTTGAAAACTAAAAATAAATTAAAGTAAAAAAAGAAAAAATAGATATTTAGTTGTAGCCCACATTCCTTTTCTTTGCTAAAATGTTGTTAGAGACACAATTGTAGCCCATGGTCTCATTTTTACTAAAATGTTGTTATTTGCCATGGAATTGACAATTCATTTATACCTTATAAATATTTAAAATATAATTTTAAAAAGTAAACACATTGTACACAATTGTACAGAGAGCAACTAGAGGGCACTAAGATATTTATCTTTTGGAAATTGCATTAACTCTTTCAGAATATAGGGTACAACTGGGAACAGGGGAATAGTCAGTTTGTTTTAATAATTCAACAAACTTTCTCTGAGCTATATAAAATAAATTCTCATTAAGGAAATGAATGTTGAAGGGAAGATAATATACACACATCAATTGTCATAATACTATGTAAAAAGATATGACTAATATGATAGATATAAACAATGGGCAGGAGGTAAAAATCAGTTTCTTTTCATGGGTAAGTTAGGGAAATGCTCATGGGAGAGAATTTTTTTTTTTCCAGCTAGGACTCGACACATAGATAAAATGTAGACAGAAGAAGTAGAGAAAGACATTTCAGGCTGAATGAGCAAGGGGAATAGTACCAAGAGGGCAAAGCATGCCACTTGTTAAATCCAGTTTGGCTAGATTGTTAGGTATGTAGGAGAAATAATGGGTTATAAAGCTAGCGATGTAGGTTAGAACCATATAATGGAGGTTCTTGAATACGATGTTAAAAACTGAATAAATCATGCCCTAATACTGGATACTTAAAAATTTCCAATGATATTAGATTCTGAAACAGAGTTATGCATTTGAATACATGAACTTTTTAAGAGGAGAGATTGTTTCATTCTTAACACCCCCCAAACCTAAAGCAATTCGTCTCATATAGTAAATTCTTAATAAAATGTTTTGTGAGCAAAACATATTTTACAAGTATAGACTTATCATTTCTCTTTGGTAGAATCTATGTGGGGAGATATTTTAGAAAAGCTAAATGTTTAAATTATCATTGGGGTTTAGCCATTTTATCTTTAATTACCTTTCTTACATTGACTATTATATTGCATAGTATAGATGAAAGGTCCTGTATTTAGGACAAAGGCAAATTCAAAAACAGTTGAACAAATATAATATATCATTTTTGTATGCTGTGTTTATCTGAATATAATACTGAAAATGTTTATATATATACATACATATATACATATATATGTATGTATATATATATATACATATATACAATATATATATGTGTGTGTGTATATATATATATGCCAAACTTAAAACAGGGAATCATTTAATTTTATTTGTCTTTATGCCACAGAATTCCAGATTTCAAAGTAGGATGATGGGAACTTATTTGACACTCCAACTGTTTGATGTCTTCTAGCCTCAGAAGATCAACCCTACTCTTCCAAATCCAATAGACTATGGGGATCTTTGTAATTCTTCAATTAAGAAGAAAGAGTTAGCACTAAAGACATCAATTTCATATGGTGAAATTGTAGAGAGGGAGACTTTCTAAAGGTAAACAGTCATAAGGAAAAAAATGAGCCAAAAAAACCCCACTTATAATGAAGAAAACAATGACGATCTTTTGAGTCAAGGTAACCAGATAATAGATTAAATTGACAGTAGACAAGACCAAGAATAGAAAACGTTGCAATTTTAAATTTTTGTTTGCGACTACAGGAAGTGTAGAAAGCAGAATTAGAAGGGAAATTTCAATAAGCTTTCAGAGTTGACAGTAAACTCAGAGGAACAAACTTCAGCATAGAACTATTTAAAATAAAACCTTGTTCATTGACTCTAAAATCAATTCTGGATGTGAAATTTTAAAACTGCTGTGAAACAAATAAAATGTAGGGGAAGATACCTTTGTTATTAATGATTCAGAAGATTCCATTGAAGAAGATTTTTAAGTGGCTAATATTGTTTACAAAAAAAGACAAACACTAAATGGAGGATATTGATAGTGGTTGGAAACATACTGAATTACAATCATTGTAGTTCAGATCATTGAAACTCACTTTACTGATTCAATGATAATTTCTTTTTTATTGATCCCACTCCACTTGACCTAAGAGGTCATTGAAGATACCCTAAAAAGAAGAACAGTATAATCAACTTGATCAATTCTCTAACCAAGGTCTTCTGCCACTGTTCATTTCTATTTGATTTTTGTGCTGTCATGCTGTATATATATATATAAAAAAAACACACACACATATATATGTATAAATTAGAATATATATATATTCTAGAATATATATATATTATATATATCAATTAGAATAATCTTCAACTATATTTTGTTTTCTGAAATCATATTATTGTCTACCTCAGGAGCCTATGGGGGTTCCAATTGGCTATAATTTAAAATTAAACTACTCATTCTACCCCATGAGGAATTTATATTAGATGAAAATTAGTGAAGGGCCAGTATATATATTGCAAATAAAAAAAGTTTGGCCAACAGGTCAACATTTTATAGTCTAATAAATGACAAAAATGGTGAAATGAAGTGATTGAATTTTAAGAACTTCATAACTATAGTTATGACCCCACAAGAATAATATCAGAAAACTTAAGGACATAAACATAAAAAAGAGTCTTCTTTGGTTATGTTTAGAGGAAGAAGAGAAAAACTACAGATGATATTCAGTTGAATATATGTCTCCATAATGGCTGTTATTTCACAAATCAAGCATTGATAAATCATGGTAGAAAAAAAGGCAGCATGAACTTATTTTCATATAACTGATTAAAATCATCTAATTATATAAGACTAAGATTAGACTGACCCATGTGAGAGTGACATTTCATAATTTTATCTCAATTTTGTCTTTTTCATTAAATGATGCACCTAAAAATACACATAAGGATGGTAGCAATATACGAGTTTTCTTCAGAAATTTATGAAGTAAGTCTATTTGAATTGTATAGTGGGACTATGCCTCATAAAAATTTTGGAATTTCACAGTTGTTTTAAGTTATGTAATTTTCATTTTAAATTGTTAGTTAAGTTCCAAAGTTTTGAATGTTTACTCAAATATGTTATATTAAATCTATGAATACATTTAATTCCATAATAGTCAAAGAAGCAGAAGTGCTTTCTATGATACTCAACTTAATAGACGATTAGATGTACAAGAACAAATAGAAATATAAGGTACATAACAAAGACTGATTGTAAATGATACATAAAAGCAGACTTTTTACTTTTTTATATATGTATAATATAAAATGTGTGTCTAAGATTTTTTTAAATAATTGGATAGTTCTTAAGAAAGATTGGCACAAACCTGATTGTGATATGAATTTAAAAAGTAAAAACATTTAGGAACAGCTGAAAAGAGTAATTATTTTATACAAATGTGGTATAAGAGGAAGAATTGATACTTAGGAATTAGATGGGAAAGGAGGGCTGCAAGTTATGGTAACCTACCTTCATGGGGAATGAGTTTAAGAGGGAATGATATATTTAAAAGAGTATAACAATTTTCTAAATTCAAAAGAAATAAATCATTAAGGGCATAGGGAGGGTAGATAGGACAAAGGATGGATCTTTAGAAGGGAGGGTATGGAAATAGATAAATAAGAGTATAGAAAGCTGTTTAGAATTATGGGAATGGGAGGATATGGGAGGGATACTTGGATGAGGGTAGGCAAGTCATAGTAGGGCAAGGTAGTGGGTAAAAGTAAAGTAGAGGAGGCAGGAGGGATAAGAAATGAGAGATATGCACATACATAAAAACAAAGATCAAGAATAGAATATGTTTGGGAAAGTATATGTCTATGCATATATGTTATACACACATATATACATACACATATGCATATATGTATGTGTATATACATATGTGTATATATGCACATGTACATGTATGTACATATACACATATAATATACATATAAAAGTATACCATTTGGTGCATATATGTTTAGTATTGATATTACTTTATTTTTATGGTATTTTTTAGCTAGATGCAGTTTCCTTCCTTACCTCTCTAAATTAGGTCTATTTTTGCTTTTGCTTCACCTGAGATCAGGATTGCTACCCCTTCTTTTTTTTTTTTTTCATTCAGCTGAAGCATAATAGATTCTGTTCCATTCTTTTGCCATTACTCTGTGTGTATCTCTCTACTTCAGATATCTTTCTTGTAAATAACATATTATAGGATAATGATTTTTAATCCACTTTCCTTTCCACTTTTGTTTTATGGGAATGTTCATTCCATTCTCATTCACAGTTAGGACTATTAACTGTGTATCTCCCTCCATCCTATCCCCCCACCCCAATTATACTTTTCTATCTTCTTTCACCCTGACATTCTTCACCAGTGTTTTGCTTCTTATCACCACCTGGTGGTGGTCAGAAATTTGGCTTTCTTTTTATCAAATTTCGATCCTTTTCCCCTTTCCCCTACTTTTCTGACTCCCTAGATAAATTTCCCAGGTTGATTCTTTTTCCAATGAGTTAATTTATATTATTTTTCCATTTTTATTCTTTTGATTTTGTTTGACTGATTCTTTATGTCCCATAGAGTCATTAGCTTCCACCTGCCCAATTCAAATATTTATGGAATTCATTCTTTAGGTAGCTTTTTTAAATCACATTTTCCATTTGGCAAATTCTACCTTTTAAGGAGTTGCTTTCTTCAATAGACTTAAAAAATGGATAGCTCTATTTTTTAAGGAATTGGGTTTTTTTAGTTAATTTTTCCCCTTTCTTTTCCATACTGTTGACTCTCTCTTGCATGCTTCCTTCTTTTCATGATTCTTCTTCTTCCTTTCTTATTGATCTTTCAAAATCCTTTGTGAGCGCTACCAAGGAGGTTTTTTGGGCTTGAGATCAACCCATTTTCGTATTTGAAGTTTTGCATGTAGGCATTATTTCATTGTTGTCCTTTTCTGGATTTGTGTTTTGTCTTCACTGTTACCACTGTATCTCTCTATGGTCAAAGTACTCTTCTGTTTCTTGCTTCTTTTTTGCCTATTTCATGAATTTTAAAATTGAGCTCTACTGTAGGGGCGCAGAGGACACTGTCCCAGTCATTTTTATTGGGTGTCTGGGGCATGGTCAGAGGCTTTTTGTAATGGGAACCCAGGTGCTGGTGTCTTGCTCTCTGTGCTGATATGGTCCAGCCTTGTTGCACCTGTTGTTGCCTGGTTTCTATAGCTGGCACTTTGTCTTCTGCACTGGTGCTGGAGACCTTACACCTAGCCTGCTGTGCACATGCTTGATGAATCAGGACCAAGTGGCCTTAGTTGCTGATCTGTGCTATGGCTAAGATCCTCTTACTTGCTCACCTAGAAACAAGGGCTGTGTTTCCATTTTCCCCAAGTAATACTATTTTTGAAGTTCTAAATTAAGTTGCTAAATTGCTCCACTCCTTATTTTGTAGGTTCTATTTATCCATAATGTGTTTAGAGGATTGATTTAATGTTGTTTCTGAGTGAAACTGGGGAGAGCTCAAGCAGATTCCTGGGTTCTCTCCAATGACTTGGCTCTGCCCCTTATTTCCATTTTATAGATAAAGAAACCAAGGTTTAGAAAGGTTAAGCCACTTGCCTCAGGGCACAGCTTTTATTCTCAACATTTAGCCTAATATTTTGCACATGACAGGTTCTTAAGAATGATTTGCTATGTTGACCTATATTGAATTCTTCTACTAACATTAGAAATTTAGTGAAACGTTTATATCTTTGATGAACCCTCAATATTCTAATATTCAACTGACCCAATCAATGTTATAAGTTGTGTACTAGCCAGAAGATCTCACCTTACTGTTGTTAAAATTGTTAGGTTAATGAAAGTTTCATCTTTTAATTTCTATACTTTTTTTCTATTTGAATAACCAATTCTTTCATTAAGTAAGCATCTTTATTAATGTTTCTGTCCATTTGCCAGAAGTTACATGTGGTTTGTGTAACTAGTAGATATCGATTAAGTACCTCCTGTGAGAAAGACACTAGAATTTTGCAATAAAAAACATAGTGTAGGCTTTGCTCTGAGAGAGCTTAGAATCTAGTGGGGATGTGGAGAAGAAAAATACATAGAAATAACCATGTTTCAAGTGAGGGAAATAAAAATTCTTAAGAGAGTTTCTGGAAAATTATGAGAAAATTGAGGAAGAAAAAATGTCTCTTGGGAAAGGGGGGCTGCAGAAGCATTCTTCACAAAGAAGGGAACACTTAAGTTGCTCTTGAAAAAAGGAAGAGATTTAAGAAAGATAGGAAGACTTGTTGAAATGAATGTGTCATATTTGCTAACCATAATCTTTCCTTTCTCATGAGGCTTAAAGGAGTTTCAGTAACTCTAATGGAAAGCTTCAATCATTAGCACTGTTTTATCATTGACTATCTTATCTAGTTAACTATATTCCTATACTATAATAACTGACTTACACATTCTCCTAATGCTTACTAAGAGGTTGTGGATAACAACAGGTAAGATGCAACAGCACTCCTTGGGCTAGCAGATAATCTACAAACCATATTCAGTTTATACTGCATATATTTTGCTTATACAGTTACTTCAATGTTGATTCCCTGTTATATTTGAAATCATTGAGGAAAAGGAATGTTTTTGCTTTCCTTTCATTCCCTAGCATTTAACATGTTGTCATATACATATTAGGGATAAAAAGGATGCTTCTTGTCTTGACTCAATTAGAACCTTCAACAGTCATTGTAGCAAGGGAATTCCATTGCAATATTCTTAGACACTGACCAAATGTGTTGTCATTTTTGTTAAAGCTATCACAATATCTATCTGTTTCTATATTGATAATTTAATAGTGTCAGCAACTATGTTGTATTTAATCCTTATAGATCACCCAGATTCTAGAACGGTGCTTTGAGTATGGAGCTTAAAAAATGTTTATTTAAATGAAATTAATTTATTTTTATGTAGTTGCTTCTTTTTTTTTACTTTTTCATGAGTTATTTGAAGACAAAAATATATTTCTATGGTTCTGTTCCTCCAAAACTGGGTATCTAATACTGTGCCATCCTCTATGAGAATACTCACCCCTATATTATGAATCCCCTTCCACTTTAAGTACCTTTCTACAGAGGAGTTTCCTCTTACATTCTACTTCCACTCCACAGCCCCTGGGGGGGGGGGACTGTTACAAATGATAAGTCTGGATGACTGAAAATAATTCCCGCCAAGATTTTTTTTATTAAATGCTAAGGAGCCAAAGAAGAAAACTTTCATGGTAGGAAGCTATAATGCTTGTGGAATATCAGCCTAGAAAGAATGTTGTTAGATTTACTTTATGTAATATAGATCAAGTTATAAACAAACTAGCTATGCCTTTGAGCCTTTATCAAATCTTATTTTCTGTCTCTTGTATCTGTCACTAGAGAGATATATGATGCTTAGCAGTTCATAAAGAGAGACATAAATCTCTATTTAATCTGGCTGTGATGAAGGATAATACAAGTATCCCCATTTCTAAACATTTATTGGATGCCATTTCTTACCTTTCAGAAACAGGGACACAATCACTAATGAGAAATGAAACAAATATACACACCCAGTAGTATTTTGCAATCAGTACTTTTTGGGGCTCAGAAGACAAGGAAGAAGATAGTATGTCAGAAAACACTGAAAGATAATCCACATTCCTAGAATGATAAAACATATTCTTCATCTTTTAAGAAATTTTGTTTCAAGCTTTTATTTAAAAAATTAATCTCACTAGGTTCTTCCTTTAAATAATTATACCTAGTTATAGAGAAAATAATTATATATTCAGTTAGGTATAGGCTGCATACTTTATGCATGAAGAATGATTACACTGAATATATTATGACATTTGAAAAACTGTGGTGTAATAATGTAAAATCCTTGGTATGTGCCACTGAGACATGTTTCCAATAGGCCATGTACCATGGATAAAGGTCTATTGTCAGCTGAAAGTGATTTCTCCAAAGCTGAAGGAAATCTTAGGAGACTTCGTTTCAAATGTCAGATGGGATTATATAGCAAGTGTTGATCAGGTATGATTGAAGGCTCAGTAGAGTCATTTGTGACAGTGCAACTGATTAATAAATAAGAAATGTGGGTGTCTTTCTTGACAAGTTAGCACTGAGTATATCTCCTTGAAATTAGCAAAGAGTTGACCTGAGTTTTAATCTTAATTAAGGGGAAGGTTAATCTCATTGGCTTGCACAAATAAAAAGGAAGTGCTGACATTTTATGTAAACAATGTTGAAGTCATAACCAAAAAGTATCAGTGTCAACAGATAAAAATGACAAAAATCAAGAATATGCTGGCATTTTGAAAGGAAAGGGGGAGGGGCTCCATCTAAGCCAAAAAAATAATATTTGGCTGTCATATTAAGAGGCAGAGAAGCAAATAGTGACAGGCCCTTTAGGCAGGGGGTGTAGTCATTACCCAAAGGGTAGGTTATGCCTGTAATTAGCAGTGAAGGAACACCTAGTCCCTGCTACCTCCACCCCACAATTATATTCTGACACTTTGGAAATAATGCTTGAAGCATCACTGCATTCCAAAATGACAGACAACAGTGTAAGATAGCTGTATATTTAAACGGTTGAGTGATCTTCATGATCATTGCTAGAACATAAGAAAATGAGGTCAATTATCATTTAATCCTTCCCAATTCTGTGTGTCCACCTACTCAAAATTGTCCCCTTTATTGTAGAGGCATTGTGCAAAGTGATTAGAATCATTTCCATTAACGATTACATAGTTTGTTTACTCCTTCTAAACTGTATCAGCTTGTTATCTTGGATTCAACTTTTCTACTTCCAACAAAATTTCTTACTCTTGTACAATCAAGTGCTAAGACTGAAATATATTCAGATATTTAGGCATCCATCCAACTTTCTCTCTGAATTCTAAAAGTAAACCAGTGCTGACTTAGATAAGTTTTTAAATGTAAAGGTGATCAAGGAATGAAATTGGTATGGAAGTTTTAACATCTTTGGAAAGCCATTTTATAAAGAATTCTGTAGATAATATTTGATGAATTTACATAACAACCTGCATGAAACTTGGGATGGATGCTGGAACTTCCCACTACATCTCTCATGAAAAGATAACATAAGGATTTCTAATTTTCACAAAACAATAATTTTTCTGCAAACTCTTTGAAAGAAAGCATCTGGATCTTCAAAGAATAGGGACTATTTTGACATAATATAAAAGAGTGCCATATGCAGCACTCTCAGATTCAAAGAAGTATCCACTTCTACTTTGTGTTAAACTCAATGCTACAATATAACATTATGGAATATAAGAAAGTGTGGTTATGTATATCCAGTCTGGAGAAAATATTAAGTTGATGCGGCTGCCCAGTGATGAAAGAAATCAAGTCCCAATGAATTATAGCTATTTGTATAAATATGGCTGAGAAAGAACTTTGGCAGATTCAGCCTGGCATAGTGAAAAACAAAACTAAACAAAACACTATACTTGTTATCAGAAAGTTCAAATTGCTGCTCTAATGTATGACAATGAGTCAACCATTTAAACTTAGTCTCTGCTTACTTCTTTTAAGCACACTCCTCCCCAGATGATATTGGAACTGCTTAACTAACAGTGTTATCTTTAGAAAATTGATCTGTGAACTTCATGGGGTTACATATAATGTATATATAAACACAAATCATTGTTGTTTTAAGGAACTAAAGTAGACAGAAGCCCAAACAAAAGACTTTGACCAAAAACATGAACCTGATGACCTCAGTCATAAATTGTCAGATGATTTCTGTTCCTTTGCTAATGTGGGAAATCCCTTGTATATTACATGCTATCCATTAGTAAATGAATGATTCCTATAAAGCAGCTTTAGAGAAACACATGTTAAAGGACTCACCCAAGGTCACATAGTAGAAAGTGAGATTTATACCTGCATTCTTCTTTGAAATTTCATGCCCAGAATTATATCTATTATGCTGTGTATCCTTTTGAATTTCTATTAAAGTACGTCTGGGTAGCATTATTCCTTATTAATTAATTAATATCTTCATTTCCAACTAAACATTTAATAAGAGACAGATGGAAGCGAGACTATGACAGGCTTATGATACACATAGATTTTTGAAGGAGCTCCATTTTCTTTTCAAACATTTTGATATGCTCCTCTAACTTGCATATTGGTTCCTTATTTATATTTCTTCCAGAACTGACCTGTACACCTTCTATATGTAATTAATCTGCTTGTTTCCTAAGGTCATTATTTTCCTTGGTGACACTTTAGATTCCTCTATAATCACCTTTTGTACTGATTTAGGATGTATAGAGATCTATTATTTTATTCATTCAACAAAGCAAAAATTAAACACCTATTCTAATCAAATGATTTAGTACCATTTTTTGTTTGTAGGTTTAAATGGAAAGAGCCAAACAATCTCTTTTGCCTAGTTTATATTCTACTGTTCAATTAGTAATGTGTGTATGTTTGTAATAATTCAGCACCTACATGAGAAAAAAATAGAGCCCATTCACACTCCAGCCTATGTAAAAGAGATTTACCAAATGCCATTCATTACTGCTTGATAGTACTCAAAAGCTAAGAGAGAGAGAGGAAACACGTTTGTTTCTATTTTTTTTTTTACTACTAAGTAGATGATTTATTACATCATTCAGAATTCAGTTATTTGGGTCAAGGTCTGTATACTTTAAGTAACCAATGCAAAAAAATCTATTCTTCTGCAGTAAAAACAAACAAACAACAACAACAACAACAACAAAACATTTTGGATCAGATTGTTGGGTAAAGAGTTGTCATAATGCATTTTAAACCATGTGCACAATGAAAAATCTGCTCTATGCAAAGCTATTATACCAGGGTTCAAAACAATTATCTAGATAAAAATAACTGCAGTTCATATAATGTAATGGAAATGCAAATTTAAAGATCTTCCCTGCCCCTAGGTTAAGTGCACCTGGAGCCTGTGGTGGGAGGCTTGTTTTTCAGGAAAACCCACACCTTGATATTTTTTGATTGGGCAGTGGGTCAAAGAAGTTTCTTACATTCTCTGAGCCAGGAGAAGGCTATATAAACCCTGATGGGAGGGTTTGCTTTGGGGCTTGCTTTGAGAAGTGTTGTATGATTTGACCAGATAAGACTCTGGGCAGCCTTTGAGAGCCCACCCTGCCCCCAGCTTTGAAAACCCAGATGTTGATGCTTCCCTCTGTGATTTTGGTATTGATAATGGTTGGCCAGTTTGGAAGCCTGTCTGTTTGATCTGTCTGTATACTCTGAAGTTCGGGGTGCTGACCTTTTCCCCCTGAGCTAGGTAATATATGTTTGTTTGACTAAAGTAAGCTTGTTAACCGATTCTGAGTTGCTTTCCTTTTGAAAAGCAGATCTAACAACCTGTGTTGGCAGCCACCCTGGGGATGTTGGGGTTCTTGCTGCTACAAAATGGCAACAAGGGATGGGATCTGCTGAGTAAAAGGAATGTATGGCATCTGGGATAATTGTTTGTTTCCCAGTTGCGGTGGCTGTGACTCTGTGGAGCCATGGAGCAGGAGGGAAGAACGGCCTGCACGCTGACTTCACTGAGCTGAGAGCAGGAATGGTGAGCTGCCTGCATGGAGACCTGTGGAGAAGCCTGGAGCTGCTGCCTTCTGCTGGAGGAGAAGGAACCCAGGAGTTTGGAGTTCAGCCACAGGACAAGATAAGGACTGTGTGGCAAAGCAGGGGCACTGAATGTGTTTCCTTGCTGCATCCCACAGTTTGGGACCCAGGGGGGATGGACTGGTGACTTTGGTGGGTGGGGTGAAGTGCCGTAGACCCCAAGGACCCCACTTTGGTTTTGTTGCCCAGCCCCCTCTCTGGACTTGGAAGCAGGGGCTCGAGTAGTGTGAGGGGAAGGAAACACCCCTCCCCCCAAGAGAACTTTATTTGCACTCTTGTTTTGAATTGATATGATAATGCAATGTACTTTGTTTAAGGCCCAGTGGCCACTTTGGTAACTTTAGATGTACCTTGAAAATATGACTTAAGAGATGGTTAGTGCTAATTGAAATGTAAATTGTTTATGCTGTGGTTATACTTAGTAAGACTTTGCTGAATAAGTGACTGATTGTGCTTTGGGTACTTTGAGATATTACTACTGATAAGTGACTAATTGATTAATCAAGACTTTGCCCCTTGAGTGGAAGATTTTGACCATATGCTTTGAAACTACTGATAAGTGACGAGTATGTTGTGAATATTATATTGTGACTATTATATGATTGTTACTGATAAGTGACTGATTTAATAGTTGCCCCATGAGTGGAAGACTTGGAAGACTCCATGTACTTTGAGATTATATTGTGATTTTCTTTTGTGCCTGGAAAATGTGACCTAAGAGATGTTTACTTGTAATTCAAATGTAAGTTGTGTATGCTATGGGCAGCAAAGATCTTGGGGCCAAATGTAATGGAAATGCAAATTTAAAGATCTTCCCTGCCCCTAGGTTAAGTGCACCTGGAGCCTGTGGTGGGAGGCTTGTTTTTCAGGAAAGCCCACACCTTCATATTTTTTGATTGGGCAGTGGGTCAAAGAAGTTTGTTACATTCTCTGACCCAGGAGAAGGCTATGTAAACCCCAAGGAGGGGGGGAGGCTTTGCTTTGGGGCTCACTTAGAGAAGTTTTGTGTGATTTAACCAGATAAGACTCTGGGCATCTGTTGAGAGCCCCGCTGCTTTGAAAACCAAGATGTTGATGATTCCCTCTCTGGTAACTGTGATTTTGTTATTGATAATGGTTGTACAGTTTGGAAGCCTGTCTGTTTGATCTGTCTGTATACTCTGAAGTTTGGGGTGCTGACGTTTTCTCCCTGAACTAGGTAATATATGTTTGTTTGATTAAAGTAAGCTCGTTAACTGATTTTGAGTTGCTTTCCTTTTGAAAAGCAGATCTAACAACCTGTGTTGGCAGCCACCCTGGGGATGTTGGGGTGCTTGCTGCTACATATAGCCATTGAAAATTCCATACAAAATTTAATGTGAGATTATTCTATTTCCTTAAAAGAAATGAAAAAGATTAAAACAAACTTAATAACAATGTCACTCATTCTCCAAACTGGGCACATCAAATCCATCATTGTATGAGTTTATTTTTATTTGGAAGTGAAATTAGAACTTTTAACTATTAATACAAATGCCAAGATACTACACAAAACATCCACAGGTACTTTTTTAAAATCACTTTTTAAATTATTCATCTGCATACAATGTAAATATATGTATATTTTACAAAGTTTTACTAGTAGACACCAGGCAAATTAACAGTTTTTATAGTCTACAAATGAGGAATTTTCTAAAAATAATCTGAATTAATTCAGCTTCAGTCATGTTCATAACCAAGTTTTATTCTGATTAATAAAACTTGCTGCTAATTGGGCTTCAGGTGTATACCAAGACCAATTTGTGATACTGCTCCCAGCTTGGTTGTTCTTCACAATTAGTAATATAGAAAATTGTTTTGCAAGTAGGGGCAAACATTAAAAAAAAACAGCTTGTTCCATGAATCAATGTGATGCAGTTCCTTCCCAAGCAATGGACTTTCAAGTCATCAAATTGTCACCAGGACTATTTGCTTATTATGTGTCCAAGAAGATATGCCTATATCCACAGAGGAGCTGAAAATCAAACTTAATGTTTAATTAGAGCTGCTTTTGTCTAGGGGGAAAGATTTATCTATTTGAGATTTAATGTCTTAAAAAAACCACCAAAAATAGGTTCACTAAATTTATTTTAAAAGTTGTAAAACATTTCTTACAAAAGAGCATTGCATTCTGCATACTGCTCTGAATGGATGCCAGGGACATGTGGACGACTGATACTCTTTCTCCCCTATCCCAACACCCTGAAAAAATTACAGTGACCACAAAGCAAGGTGTTCACAATAGTCACAGGAGGGGAAAATTATTTTATTTTTTACCACCAACAGTGAACAAAAATAAAATTCTCTCTCTCTGCTTCTGTTTCAAAATTTCAATGTTTTGCATGCTAAAAAATTACATCTGGTGAACAGCAAAAATTTCACTACACCTCAAATGCAGAACATGTATGAAGCAGAGGAATGTTGGCTTTTTAAACAGGAGGAAAAAAAAGATGCAGGACTCCTTCAGTTCTTCTCTAGTCTTAGAAAAAACTTTCCAGAATATTGTGTCACACTATAAAAAGAAAAAATATCTTGCATTGTAATCCTTCAACATCTGCATACTGCTTCATACTGTTTTGCAGTAAATACTGTGCATTCTGTATCTGGCCCTGTGTTCCTGTAATGGTAATAATTTGATCTTCAGGTCCTTCCAAATGCTTATCAATTTTGATTGATGCTCCAGATTCATGACATATTTGTTTGCTTTGCTGAAAACTTTTGCAAATGATAGATAACAGCCAAATCTTTGGGAATAGTTACTTGTGTGTAATAATGGGTCCACCAAGATCAACATATGATCCATGGTCCCCTGCATAGGAATAATCATATCCAAGACCACCCATATACTCATGGTACTTAACCTGTGGTTCACAAGCCATCTGCCATTTGGAAGGCCTCCATATTGAAGAGTCCCAAGTCTCATCAGCACTGAAACCAACCATGCCATCATAACGGTCACCAGGTCTTCCTCTTCTGTCATAAGCCATTAAGATCTCCTCCTCTTTGTTGTGGTGGTGGTGGAGGAAGAAGAAGAAGATTTCTATCTCTGCTACCACCCCTGCCATCACGTCCAGGAGGAGGTGGTGGGGGTCCTCTGTGGGGGCTCATGTCATCATAATCTCTTCTAGATAGAGGTATAGGATGCCCACCACAACCTGGGGGCATTCTATCAAAGCCCTTTCTTCCCTGAATGGGAAACCTTACAGGGCGTCCTCATCAATCATCAAACATCATTGTGAAACCACCGTAGTCGTAGGTTTCATCATGGACTTTGCGATCTCATAGGGCTGTGCATGTCCTTTGATGGGAGACTCAGATATAAGATCCAGTATGATCTTTATGTACTCCACAACTGTATCGGGCTTTCTCCCGATAAGAAAAACTCTATCCGTGGAATGAGGACAGCATTCCTGGAAAAGCTTGATAGTTGTCTGAGTATTCTCTTGAAATTCTTTGATTTTAGCATCTTTGACCCCAGTAATTCCTCCTACCAGACTCTGGTGAATCAACAGTCTTAACTCGAAGTCAAAGTAGCTTCCTTTATAATGTTGGTAATTTAAGCATTCTACAGCATCAGATTTGAACGGGAGCTCGCTGGTTGCAGTGGGTGATGGCAACTGCAGGCCCTCTTCCAAGGTAGGGATGATTTTCTTCATAATTTCTCTAATTGTTTCAATATCTGCACTGATACTCAATATGTGCTTGGGACCACTGCTGTCTGGGACTAAAAAACTGGCATTGTAGTCTCTATGAAGTGCTTTACTATTTTTTCCTCCTTTCCCCATCATTGCTCTAGCATTCTTGCTTTGAAGCAAAATTCGAAGTTCAACCATCTCATCAGTGTTACCAGATCTTTGAAAGGTCCGTTCCTCCTCCATTTCTTCAGCAGGGCACTTACCAAATTCACCATTGGTTTCAGTATAGGGGAAGGTTTCTTCTGGCTGCTCAGTCTCTATTTTCTCAGATTAAATGGGTAGACAATCAGTATTATATATCCTTGCAGGGCAGAACTGAAGTGTTCTGGGTTTGATCAACAACTGACACCCTAGTGCTGCGGTAGCTGTAGGAGGCCGACTTCTCATCTACATAGCTGCTTCCCCAGTCCATCCCAGCTAAACAGGGAGCAAGTGCAGGCCCCTCACTCTCCTCAAGGCAACAAGTTTTTGAGACTATAGATAGGCTTCCACTGACTAGCTGTGTGGTTGTATACAGGGTCAGATAAGATTGTGGGAAGTTTAGTGAGAAATACAGCTTGTCAACTTTCCCTTTTTTATATTTGCAAGATTCTGTCTTTGAAATATGTCAATAATGTTTGACCAATTTTCCCTAATTCCCTGGCACTTTTACAATGTGACTGGCAGGGAAGCAACACAGTATCTGCTCTCTCTCCTTCCAGATCTACACTTTAGATCTTTGAGCTGTGTAATTGAGGGGTAAAGGAATCAGGGAAATGGGGAGAGAGGGAGATTGTCCCTCATGTCTTATTTTGTTGATTTATTTGACCTGTTCTTTTAGAGATAGAGATATGCTCTCATGATCTAGTATGAACTCTGAAAAATAAATTCTCAGAGTTCATTGTCTTTATCCTCTACAGAGACCTATTGCTCATTAGATAAAGAGCTCCAGGAAGAAAGAAAAAAAAACATTTGTCACTGTTCATTGTCTCAATTTCTATTATAACTCAGCCAGCTTCCTTACTATAAAGTATGCTATAGTTATAATATATAGATTAATATTCACTCAATACTTTTTGCATGCTGCTCAGTTGGCAATGTGATTTTCATAAAGTAAAGGAAATCCCTCTTCTCAATAAGCTCTAGGAATTTCCTATTACCTCCAAGATCAAATATAATCTCCCCTCTCATTTAGACCTCTTCATAAACCTTCCTTTTTCAGCTCTCTCCCTTTGTTCTTATCTCCAATTTATACTCTGTATATTTCGTATAAAATTCATATGTAATTAGTTATTTTGTATGTTTTCATGATGTTTCTCCCATTGAACTATACACTTATTGAAAAAAAGGGACTTTTTTGTCAGAAACAGTGTCATGTTTGCCGAATCTCAAACATGACACTCTCCCATCTCTTACTATTTTCTACTGGCTTTCTTGATGTTTGGAATATTTTCTTCTCCCTAGACCCCTTACCCCCTCATTTGTATCTTTTTGCATCCTTGGATTCTTTCATGATTTAAATTTTTGACATTTTTGTTTAAATCACCAGTGATTCACATAGTGCTTACACATAGTGTGTGCTTATTAAATGTGTGCTGAATGACTGATTCCATCACCTGTGGTAGTGTTTTGCATCTATAAGATGGATTACCAAGCTTTCTGCCTGGACTTAGAGTAAATCCTGCAAGAACAAGGAAAAGAAGCAGTTTTAAAATAAGTAGAAGAAAACAGAGATGCTATATATTCTCTTTAAAAATCTAGGTACTCTCACTTATAGAATATTATATTATTTATACCATGAGTATAGAATATTATCCTATGAAGAACTGGTACTAGGGTCTAGTTTTTCATTGTTATTAACAAATCCAGTCCAATACAAGCATTTATTAAGTGCTAAGTATAGGTTACTGTGTTGGGCACTTGAACTATAGGTATGATAAGACAAGATAAAAATAAAAGTACTTTCCTCAAGTGGCTTACATATAATTGGGAGACTAAAACATTGTAGTGCTGATGCAATATTTATAGCACTGACTGTGACCATAAATGTCCCCATATAGTGCTCTATCACAAAATATTACAGATTCTCCATATAGAAGACAGAAAGGAAAACATTTATTTAGACACCAGAAAACCAAATCCCCAAACCAGTAAGCCAATTCCATCATAGTAGCAAAGAAATTAATAATCCATATCAACACAGAGAGCCACAACATCCTTCCCACAAAAAAAGATCAGTATTTACTCATAAACTGTAGCAGCAAGCATCCAAGCATCTCCAGGGTGGTTGCCAACACAGTTTCTTAGATCTGCTTTTCAAAAGGAAAGCAACTCAATATGGGTTAACAATCTTGTCTTAATCAATCAAACATATCATTTACCTAGTTAAGGGGAAAAAGTCAGCACCCCTAACTTCAGAGTATACAGAGGTTACAAGCAGAAATTTCAAGTCAGAGAAACACTTCAAGCAGACAGGCTTCCAACTGTCCAACCATTAAATCCATACCTAGTCAATCACCAGAGAGGGAAGCATCAACATCTGGGTTTTTCAAAGCCGGAGGGCTCTCAAGAGCTGCCTAGAGTCTCATCTGGTCAAATCACACAACACTTCTCAAAGTGAGCCCCAAAGCAAGGCCTTCCAACAGGGTTTATATAGCCTTCTCCTGGTTTGGAGAATGTAACAACCCTGTTGACCCCAGTGCCCAATCACAAAGTATCTCCTGAAAAACAAGCCTTCTGCCACAGGCTCCAGATGCACTTAAGCCTATCAAAGGGCCTAGGGGCAGGAAAGATCTTAAATTTGCATTCCCATTAAACAAACTTATCTCCTTGCCTGAGCATCCTCTCTCTCCCACTGTCTCTGACTCCCAGCTTTCTGTGGGCTCTGCTTCACTCTTTAGCAAGCTCCTCCTACCACAGGCTCCATGTGACTACATTCAGCATATTAAGGAGCAAAGTATATTTTCAAAGTAGGGAAACTTCCTGTGGGCTCCTTTCCACCCTTCAGCAAACTCCTCCCACCACAGGCTCTATGTGACTACATTCAGCCTATTAGGGGGCAGAGTTTGTTTTCAAATCAGCAAAGGTCTTCAAATTCCTCTAAGCTTATTAAGGGATAGGGAAGATCTTCAAATTTCCATTGACATTACATTTGACCTCAAGATATTTCATGCCCCTTACATAGCAAAAATACATTAACGATACATTTCATTACATTACATAGATTAATGAGAGTTTAGGGATAACTGGGGGGGTGATGTCAACAGAAATTTGCAACAATATGACAGGGATAACAGAAAATAAGTATATAAAACAATATATTAGGAGGGGGTTTTGGCAGAAGGACCGTATATTTTCCCCCTTGATCAAATGGGGTTCAAAATCTTGGGGTAAGGAGCCAAGGTCTCTTCTCCAAAGCTACTTCCAGGTGAAATCAGACATAGAGCTGTCCCTGCTCCAAGAGAGCCCATTTGAGAGAGCACTTCTTTAGCGGGCACCCAGTGCTTGGACGATGCCAGGCCCAGGAGGTCCCATTCAAAAAGTTAGTTCTCTAGCTGGCATCAGGAGCTCAGTCGATGCCAGGTCTGGGGATAGAACATCACAGTCCTGGACAGGGGGTGGAATCGAATTTAAGCTATCATTCATCAGCAGGTAGAGGGTACTAAGCATGTGGGAAATGAATCTCATAAACAAGTTTAACAGACAAAAAGCCAGAAAGAAACAAATATAGGGTCAGTTGTGCTTCCTAAGTCCATGAAATCACTATCATAGCCTCATTCACAGTAGAAAATATGAGTTAAGGGTACAATTTTGTAATGATTTTCTTCTGAACAAACAATGGTTAATTGTTTTTATTATTAATTATTTATTAAGTATTTATTATTAATTGTATTGTCTTTACTGTGTGCTATAATATCTGAGGTCTTTGAAACATCTTCTGACTTCTGCTTTACTCATACTTTAGCTCCCAAATTTATCCTATCAGTATAACCAATCCCTTCAATTCCTCTGATAGTTATTTCAGAAGGAGGGTCAGTTTTCACAAGGGGTATTGTTTCACAAGGAATAATGATCACTTGAACTATTCTATCATTTTTACAAAACTGTATGGATTCTTCACCTAAATTTTGCAATGTCATAATAATTTCTCCTTGTTAATTTGAATCTATTACTCTAGTCAATACATGTATCCCTCAAGTTTCCAAACCTGATTTAGGTAATATCCACCCAAAATGATTTTTACAATCCTCATACATATTCCAGTAGAGATGTTTCTTATTTCTTTTCTATCCAACCAAAAGTCTTCTAAACAATGTAAATCATATGGTGTCGAACAAGGGGATCCTGAATATGTTGCTGGGACATCTTGCCTCCCATTCCAATACTCAATATTTGGAATATTTTGTGTCTGCTATTTGTTAATTTGCAGATTTAAAGTCATCATTCTGACTAGACATGTACTTTCTCCAAATATTCTATTATTCAAATTACATAAAGCAGTGAACAAATTATCTTTTCAGTATAGATATGAATTATTAGTATTTAAGTTCCTTAACTCTTATTCTTTTTTTTTTGCTTTGTGGAGGAGTTAAGTGAATTGCCCAAGGTCACATGGCTAGTAAATATTAAGTGTTTGAGGCTGGGTTTGAACTCAAGTCCTCCTGACTCCATAGCGGTACTCTATTTACTGCACCACCTAGCCACTCCACTTAACTCTTCTTTCAATAATTCATTCATTCTTTCAATTAATCCAGATCCTTGTGTATAATATGTAATATGATAGGTCCATTTTATATTGTTTAATATATAATATCTTTTCATTTCATTAACTTTGAAATGTGACTTATTGTCCCTTTGAAGATATAAAGTGACCAACATAAAGTGACAAAACCAATATACTCTATTTGCCAGATTTGGGCTGGAATTTTTTTCCTTGCTATCTCTTCAGTTACTACCTGAGGAATAGTTCTTTCTTTTTTCCAGTAGGCATATATGACATTCCTCTGCTATCTGTTTTAAGAGTGAATGAGAGATACTAATAGCTTGATCTTGTGCCCAATAGTGTGTGGCCTGGACCCCTAAATAGCTGGCCATTTGGTGGATCCATTTTGCTACTACCAGACCATCAGTTGCTGTCAAAGTAGGAACAATATGTTCAGTAGCAATCTTTGCTAGTTTATCAGCATGAAGAAAAAGATAACTAAATACATGATTCTTTGAGAAAAAAAAAGAATACTGAAAGTTAAAGAGATCAGGAAAGACTTTTCATGGGAAGTGGCATAGGAACTGAACTTTCAAGATAATCAAGGATTCTATGCAACAGATAAGAGTATGGAACAAAATTTAGGAATAGGAAACAACAGATACAAAGACACAGGGCTAGGAGATTCAGTGCTGAATTGTAGCTGTTGTCCCTTGGTTGTCCCTTGTTTTCAAAAATGACCAATGATATCATGGCATGATGTCTTGACTCATGGGCAACTTAAATGAGGCAGAGTTGCCCAGAGTTTTCAGTCTCATTCTTTCTGTCAAAGTCAGCAAAGTCCAATGGCAAGACAAACGTCAGGGTGACTAGCAATGGCATGGGATGCAGTGGATAACCTTGGCATCTTTGATGTCTGATGAAGCTCCAAGTACTTCACAGTGCCTGCTTTAACTACCTTTTTGAGCATTTGTAGCAGCAAGCACCCCAACATCCCGAGGGTGGCTGTCAATACAGGTTCTTAGATCTGCTTTTCAAAAGGAAAGCAACTCAAAATCAGTTAACAACCTTACTTTAATCAAACAAACATATATTACCAAGTTCAGGAGAAAAAGGTCAGCACCCCGAACTTCAGAGTATACAGATAGATCAAATAGACAGGCTTCCAAACTGTCCAACCATTATATCAATACCAAATCACAGTTACCAGAGAGGGAAGCATCAACACCCGGGTTTTCAAAGCTGTGGGGCTGTCAAAGGCTGCCCATAGTCTCATCTGGTCAAATCATACAGCACTTCTCAAAGTGAGCCCCAAAGCAAAGCCTCACATCAGGTATTATGTAGCCTTCTCCTGGGTCAGAGAATGTAACCACCCTCTTGACCCACTGCCCAATCACACAGCATCAAGGTGTGGTCATTCCTGAAAACCAAGCCTCCCACCACAGGCTCCATGTGACCACATTCAGCCTATTAGGGGGCAGAGTATATTTTCAAATTAAAGAAGTTTCTCATAGTCACTTAAGCCAATCAAAGGGCCTAGGGGCAGGGAAGATCTTCAAATCTGCATTTCCATTACACCATTGGAATGAATTGTTTTCATCTTCTCATTCCACCAGGGAAAGTCTTCCCATGTTTGGTGTATACACCCCCTAATTCACCAAAAACTTTGAGGCCCACTAATTGCTTTCAACCATATTTAGCTGGTCTGCTGAGATGCTTTATATGGATGACATCACCGTGAATGCTACAGCTTCTTGGAGTCACACATAAGAGTTGAATGCAAGGTGAACAGCAATGGTAGAAGAGCAACCCTGCAAAGGGCTCTCAGCAAGCCCTTACAACAGAGGTGCTAGTCTTCCTTGAACATCCTGTATATCTGACATACAATGTCTAGTTAAAGGAACAATTGATAGCCTGATTTAGTGTGTGAAGAGGAATAAAGTGAAACAGTCCCAGAAAGGTAGCTTTGAATCAGAAAATGAAAATCTTTAAATAGGCAAGTGAGGAATTTGCACCTATGCCAAGTTATCTAATCTCTCTAAATACTAATTTTCTCATCAAGATAGTTGACTTTTATGATTTTGAGATCATTTCTAGTTATACAATTACATTATTCTATTGTTTGTTTTATTTATCCTATATATATCTGGTTATTTTGAGAGAATAAAATGAAAAAAAATGAGAAAATGAGATAAAATAGGTGAAAGCACTTTGAAAATTATATGTAACAGTATAATTTTGCTGTTACCTTATGCATCTGACATTCCTGTTATATGCTTTTAAAGTTAAGTTCCAATGTACAAGTCAAACCATAGTATCATAATCTACCTATGCTGCATTATTCTTGAGTAGTAAGCAGTTGTTTTGCTTTATTGAATATGATTTGAATCTATAGAAAAATACCTAAATATATATAAAAGAAAATTGTGCTATAAGTTCTACTATTTCAATAAGTTCTACTATTTTAGTATTATTTATATTTGTGTATATCATTTCAAAATTCCCTAATGATATAACCCCCAATAACCATAAACTTTCCACAAACCAGAAGTGTTCCTGTCATCTAATTATTTTTTTAAATGCTTCCATCTCTTTATTATGAACATTTTTGTAATTCCCATGTTGAATGTAGGAAGACAGGGGAAAAGGGAAAGTGAAATAAAATTTATAAAATATAAAATATATATAAAGTAAAAATTAAAAACTAACCTCTTATCCAGAACATTATAGAAAACAAGATAATATTTATAAAGCACATTAATATTTGAAAAAGTACTTTACAAATATTTTATTTTTGTAATAATGAAAACCCTAGAAGGTAGGTACTATTATTATCCCCATCTTGCAGATGAATAAATTGAGGTAGACAAAGATTAAGTGACTTATCCAGTGTCACACAACTGCAAAGTATCTGAAATATGATATCAACTCAGGTATTTCCAACTCTTGAGTCCAACAAATTATCCACTCTTCCACGTAGCTGTCTAAGAAATAATGCTTGTTGAACTTCTTTTCTGAAAGCAATGATGGCAGAACATATCTACCCACAGAATATAGTTGAATAAATTAAAACACTTAAAGGATGGAGTACCTCAAAATAAAGTTGAGGTATTAAAGCATTGCTTCAACTTTTTTTAAGAGCAGATTTTATGCTATCATTAGCATAATGAAATTGGAAAACTACCAGAAAAAAATGTATATTCTTGTACTTCAAATTTTGAGCATATAGATGATGAATATGATGCTAATGAAGAGTGAAGTAAAGAGGGCCTTGCCCCAAGGTTTTTGCTGAGATTATCTTAAAGCAAAAGGTGTGCTATGCTTTGTAATGAAATAATTTGCCATCTTTAAGAATTGAAACCACCCCATCAATTACCAATACAGAACACTTCTATACTATCATTTTTTCTTGGTATTCATTTCTTGCTACTCATCAGACTTGATAGTCTGATCTCTCCACCACTCAACCTACTATGTTAGTTTCTATAATTGCAGTTTTGTTTGTCTTTTTCTATGTTTAGAAAATATTAAGTAGCAACTGTTCATGATATTTTGTCAAGTAGTCATCGTTCTTGTCTTGTTATTTCTAGTGGCATGATGATTTTTCTTGATCCTCAAAAAAGACAATATTTATATTATAGAAATACTGATGTGTGAAAAGAAATGCAATTGAACCTTTTTATTTTGAAAGTAAAATATTTTGTTGTGAAACTATTTTTTTAGTCTGGGACAAATTATAACCACATTTATGGGAGCCTTGAAGTTAAAATTTCCAAATATTAGAAGAAAACATTATCATATTATGAAAAATACACTGAACTTGACATGAGAATACATGGGTTTCCTATCCCATCTACTTATTAACATTATAAATGTCTTGGTAAGTATCTATATCTCTTTAAGCCTCAGTTTCTACACATATAAAATGGACATAACATGATAATAATGAATGAAATAAACTATCTCTTCTGTGCATTTCATGATGGTATAATTAGTGAATTCCTGTATCTATACTGCTTTTTCACTGCTCTGTACATTAAAACATTTTTGAGTTCCATTCATTGTAGAATGTTATAGTAGGGCAATACCTAAGAGATTCTTTAATCTAATTATCTCATATTAGAGGGGAGAAGACTAAGGTCTAGGAAAGGTTACATGACTAGTCCAGAATACAAAAGCTAATAACTGGTAGTGATTTGCCAGAAAACCTGGAAACAAATGAAAGAATACAAAACTTTCATAGGAATTCAGCTTTCTCTTTCACTAGAATGTTTTATTGCAGATAGTGGAAACATTAAGCAATTTTACATATTAAAAGCGTTTTATTACTGATGTGTGAAAAGAAATACAATTGAACCTTTTTATTTTGAAAGTAAAATATTTTGTTGTGAAACTATTTTTTTTAGTCTGGGACAAATTATAACCACATCTATGGGAGCCTTGAAGTTAAAATTTCCAAATATTAGAAGAAAACATTATCATATTATGAAAAATACACTGAACCTGACATGAGAATACCTGGGTTTCCTAGCCCATCTACTTATTAACATTATAAATGTCCTGGTAAGTATCTATATCTCTTTAAGCCTCAGTTTCTACACACATAAAATGGACATAACATGATAATAATATTGGCAAGTAGGTCTAATGGGCATAATAATTTGTACACATGTATATCATATGAACATGCATACAACATGAGTTTGCACTATATAGACATGTATAGATACATAAATCTGTATACATGAATATATGTGTGTATATGTACAGATGTATACAGATATTAGGTGGTGATAGTGGTGATGCCCATTATAGCCACTAGATGATAAGGAAAATTTTACAGATATTATCACCATTGCTTTACAGAAGAGGAATATAAAGTTTTCAAAGATGTTAAGTGCCTTGAGACTGGTTAGATACTCAGTAAGAATTAGAAACAGGATTTGATCTCAAGTTTTCCTGATTCTAGGTCTATCACTTTATCTATTCTACCTTCTTGATGCTCAGTTCTAGTTTTTGTACTACCTACTTTACAAGGTTATTGTGAGACTTAAATAAGGGAGTATTGTGAAAGTCATTTTGAATTTACAAAAAGACAATAAAAATGTAAACCATATTGCAATGCTATAATAATAATATTATATCTTGGAAATATGCAACATATTCAAAAAAGAGAATATTCTATTTTTCATACTTTTCTACAGCTTTCCATGATAACAGTTATAAAAGTGGGATATTTACCTGTAGGAACAAAGAAAAACCTCTTATAAATCCCAACTCACAAGAGGGAAAGAAATGAGAATCTTTAATATAACACTATATTTCCTTTAGGACCAATCTGGTATCTGCTAGGCTCTAGGTACATGCCATTTTAAAGTATTATTAGTGAAGACAAAAACAGAGGACAAAGGAATACCATACAAATATATTCACAATTGTTAGACAAGGGACTAGTACTAGATTTTAGAAATTCTGGAAAGTGTCATTCTGACTTTGGTCTTGGGTTTATGGATACTTGGCCTCTCTCACAGAGCAATTGACAAACTATTTACCAAGGTTACTGCTCCCTATTCACCAATGACAAGTATCCTCATGATTTGGGGAAATTGTAGATCCTCTTGATAAATGACTTGGAAATGATAATAGCAGAAATATCATACTGCTATATTGGAATAAAACCCAGGGTTGTTCTAGCTGAAAAAATTTTCATGCCAAAATTGAAGCTACGATGCCTGAGTAATAGATGATAATAAAAAGAGTGGCAAACCCTATAGGCAAAAGCTATAATTATTGTTTAAAAAAAGGATTTGAGATCTATGTGCTATATATTCACATACTTTTTGGCCACATATGTATTGCATTTAAAAAAGAGTCCCTTGTTAGATTTTTATCTCTATCCACTTAATAGGCATATGCAGTAAAAAGGCAATAAATATTTGTGTGTGGTATAATATAAAAAATCTAGTAACTTCAAGTAATTGGGCAATAGAGTGCATGAAGATTTGGATAGGGTATAGATTGGAGGGAGAGGAGTTATTCAATAAGCAATTATAATGGTCCAGAGGAGGGATAATATGGAACTTAACTAGGGTGATGGCAATAGAAATTCTAAGTAGAGGACTACAGCCAAGATGATGATAGAAGCAATACGACTTGGAACAAGGTTAGTAGCATTGGAGTAAGGAAGGGTTCAGATGTTTCTGAGATTTTAAGTGTAAGTAAAACTGAAACAATGATTGATGGTTCCAGAGAGAAAAACCAGAAATTGGAGATGGCTTAAAGGGAAGAGTGATAAACTTTATTTCAGTCATACTGGAGAGGTGCTACTGTGACCATACAATGGAAATATCCTATATATAGTAATGAATTATAAGACTGATAGTCAAGGCTATAGTTTGGTAGGTGTGACTGCAATGAAATTTGAGGATCCCTTTATACTGGAAAGCTAAGAGGTACTTAGCACCTAGTTTCAAATTAAGCCTCTGTTAAAGAAACAGAAGGTATGAACTCCTGTTGCTGATGTAAAAGGAAGGGGCTGAACATGGAGGAGCTATAACATATTTAAGGAAGAGCATAAGCTGGACAGTCAGAACTTCTTAGGATGAGCACCTGAAGGCTAGGCTGCTTCTGCTGGACTGGAACTTCCATGGAGAAAGTGACTTTGATTTTGAGAATGAAGCTGCTGAAGACTTCTGAGGGCCAGCTGGAGCAGCTGAGGATTTCTGAGGGCCAGCCAGAGCTGCAGAAGACTGAGGAAGCATGACTGTGGTGTCAGTATTCTGTAAAAAAAATTACTGTGGCTTTGTTAATGTGCATGAATATTCTTGTGGCTTTGTTCAGCCTTGCCTTCCCAGAAACAGAGACTGTGGGGGATTTGTGATGGACTGGAAACTGTGAGCTTCAATATAGAGCAGGAATTACATGGAGAGCTGGACAATGATTTGGGAGCTGTATGCCTTTGAAATCAGATTGTTGGTTAGACTTGGGTAGGAACTGGGACCATGTGCCACAAGTCAAGATGCAAAGACCTCTCTGTGGGTACTGAGTAGTGATGAATTTTGATTTATTTGTGACTGAGGGGTGGATTGCCTGTGTATTTTCCACTACCCCTTAAGAGGGTTATGAGTAGTGACTGATGATTTAATAGTGACTGATGACTAAATAGTGACTGATTTGTAACTTAGTGTGCTCCATGGGTGGAGGACTTTGACCTTTTGTACTTTATGATTGAATGATTGAATTACTGATTGATTGAGTAAATGATTGTACTTTATTCAAAACTGTAAACACTTTGGTGAAAACTGTGTGGCTATTTTAGTAATAAGATGTTGAGTTATTATGTGAATGCTGTATTTTGATTTTCTGTGATAAGTTGTAACATTGTGAATGCTGTACCTTGATTTTCTGTGAATGCTTTGCTCTGATTTTTTTCTGAATAAATAGTGTTTACTATATTAGGTAATCAGAAACTTGAAAGCTGTTCATAACATCCATCCTCTGGAAAACTGCTCATGCTTGGCTTTACAGAAGGCTTCCATATGAGAGAAAAAGTTTAAACTACTAAAGTGGATATGCTATTAGGAGAAGTGAAGTGATGAGGAGAGGTAAGGAGAGAGAGAGAGAGAGAGAGAGAGAGAGAGAGAGAGAGAGAGAGAGAGAGAGAGAGAGAGAGTCAAGTTACGACCAGATCTTCAAATTCAACAATTTAAATTAAGCTTATACTATGAGAATGTCAATGATCTAGATATAAAAGACACAGAGTATTGATTATAGCATTCCTTTTGCCAATCAATTTATTAAGTTTGTCAAGTGATGGAATGAAGTTAGTATATTTCAAGGTATTCTCTTTTTTATGTTAAATTGTGGTTTTCTTTGTGTGTGTGTGTTCCTCTCTATTTTTATTAATTAATTTGTTTATTTTTAGTTTATAGGATTCAGCTCCATAGGTAATTGAGTTTCAAATTTCCCTTCCCACCCTCCCTCCACCCCCCATAATGGCATATAGTCCAGGATAGGATCTGCAAATACTTTCACATTAAACATTAGTCAGGTTACAAAGGTGTATTGTACTATATGGGATGGAAAATGGTAAAGAGGAAATAAAAACCAACAATGAAAAGAAAAAAGATCAAGTAGTTGGCTTCCATCAGGATTCAAACTCATTTATTTCTAGTTATTTCTCTGGATGTAGGAATATCTCTCCTTCATGAGTCTTTTGGGAAGGACTTATGTCATTGTATTGCTGAAAAGAGTTCAGTCTGTCATAGTTGATCATCACACAAATGTTCTATCTGTGATTGTATACAAATTTCTCCTGGTTCTACTCTTCTCACTCAGCATCAGTTTGTATAAGCCTCTCCAGGCTTATACAAATATGAAGTCCATCTCCTCCTTGTTTCTTATAGCACAATAGTATTCCATTACATGCATATACCACAACTTGTTTAGCCATTCCCCAATTGATGGGTACCCCTTTAATTTCCAATTCTTTGCAACAACAAAAAGAGCTGCTATAAATATTTTTGTATATATGGGTCTACCTCCGACTTCTATGATCTCTTTGGGATATAAGCCTAGAAGTGGTATTGCTGGGTAAAAGGGTATAAAATGATTTATAACCCTTTGGTCATAATTCCAGATCGCTCTCCAGCATCGTTGGATAAGTTCACAACTACACAAGTCATGCATTAGTGTTCCAATTTGCCCACATCCTCTCCAGCATTTGTCATATTCCTGTTTTGTCATCTTAGTCAATCTGACTGGAGAGATGTGGTACCTCAGAGTTGTTTTCATTTGCATTTCTCTAATCAAAAGTGATTTAGAGCATTTCTTCATATGCTTATAGATATCTTTAATTTCTTTCTCTGAAAACTGCCTGTTCATATCCTTTGACCATTTATCAATTGGGGAAAGACTTGTATTCTTATAAATTTGACTCAATTCTCTGTATATTTTAGAAATGAGTACTTTATCAGAGACGTAGTTTTAAAAATTCTTTCCTAGTTTCCCACCTCTCTCTCGATCTTGGTTACATTGGCTTTGTTTGTACATATATTGTTCAGTTTAATATAATCAAAATTATCCATTTTGCATTTTTATAGTGCTCTCTAGTTCTTCTTTGGTCCTAAAGTCTTTCCCCCTCCACAAATCCGAAAGGTAAACTATTCCTTGCTTTCCCAGATTGCTTACAATATCATCCTTTATACCTAGATCATGCACCCATTTTGACTTGATTTTTGTATATGGTGTTAGATAATGGTCTATGCCCAGTTTCTGCCATACTATATTACAGTTTTCCCAGCAGTTTTTGTCAAAAAGTGCATTCTTATCCCCAAAAATGGGGTCTTTGGGCTTATCAAACAATAGATTACTATACTCATTAACTACTGGATCTCATGCGCCCAAACTATTCCATTGATCCTAAACCCTGCTCCTCTGCCAGCACCAAGCAATTTTGATGACTGCTGCTGTATAATACAGATTAAAATCTGGTATAGCTAGTCCACCTTCCCTGGCATTTATTTTCATTAATTCCCTTAATATTCTAGACCTTTTGTTTTTCCAAATAAATTTTGTTACTATATTGTCTAACTATAAAAAGTAGTTTTTTTGGTAAGTTGATTGGTATGGCACTAAATAAATAATTTAGTTTGGGTAAAATTGTAATTTTTATTATATTAGCTCCACCCAGGCACAAGCAATTGATATTTTCCCAATTAGTTAGATCTGACTTTATTTGTGTGAGAAGTGTTTTGTAGTTATGCTAATATAGGTCTTGGGTTTGTTTTGGCAGGAAGATTCCCAAATATTTTATAATGTCTACAGTGACTTTAAATGGAATTTCTCTTTCTATCCCTTGCTGTTGAATTTCATTAGAGATATACGGGAATGCTGAGGATTTATGAGGGTTTATTTTATATCCTGCAACATTGCCAAATTTATTTATTGTCTCAAGTAGTTTTTTACTTGATTTTCTAGGATTCTCTAAGTATATCATCATATCATCTTCTAAGAGTGATAGCTTGGTCACTTCTTTGCCTAATTTGATTTCTTTGATTTATTTTTCTTCTCTAATTGCTACTGCTAACGTTTCTAGTACCAGACTGAATAAGAGGGGTGATAGTGGACACCCTTGTTTCACTCCTGATCATATGCTTCCAGTTTATCCCCATTGCATTTAATACTTGCTGATGGTTTTAAATAGATGGTATCTACTATTTTAAGGAAGGCTCCATTTATTCCTATACTTTCTAGTGTTTTTAATAGGAATGGATGTTGTACTTTGCCAAAAGCCTTCTCTGCATCTAATGAGATAATCACATGGTTTCTGCTAGTTTTATTGTTGATATGATCAATTATACTGAGGGTTTTACTAATATTAAACCATCCTTGCATTCCTGGAACAAATCCTACCTGATCAAAATGTATTATTCTTGTGACAAGTTGTTGCATTCTTATGGCTAATATTTTATTTAAAATTTTTGCGTCTAAATTCATGAGGGAAATTGTTCTATAATTTTCTTTCTCTCTTTTATCTCTTCCTGATTTAGGAATCAGTACCATATTTGTGTCATAGAAAGAATTAGGTAGGACTCCTTCTTCATTAATTTTCCCAAATAGTTTGTAGAGTATTGGAATCAATTGTTCTTTAAATGTTGATAGAATTCACTACTAAACCCATCTGGCCCTGGGGATTTTTTCCTAGGGAGTTCACAGATGGCTTGTTTGACTTCTTTTTCTGAGATGGAGTTATTTAAGTAATTCGACTTCTCTTCAGTTAATCTGGGCAACTTGTATTTTTGTAAATATTCATCCATTTCATTAAGATTGGCATATTTGTGTGCATACAATTGGTAAAAATAATTCCTAATTATTGTTTTGATTTCCTCTTCATTGGAGGTGGATTCACCGTTTTTATTTTTGGTACTCATAATTTGGTTTTCTCCTTTCTTTTTTTTTATCATATCGACTAAGGGTCTATCATTTTTATTGGTTTTTCATAAAGCCAGCTCTTAGTTTTATTTATTTATTCAATAGGTTTCTTAATTTCAATTTTATTAATCTCTCTTTTGTTTTTCAATATTTCTAATTTGGTACTAAATGGGGGATTTTCAATTTGTTCTTTTTCTAGTTTTTTCAATTGCATACCCAATTCATTGACCTCCCTTTTCTCTAATTTATTCATGTATGCACTCAGGGATATAAAACTTCCCCTAAGAGCTGCCTTTAATGCATCCCACAAATTTTGGTATGTTGTCTCATTATTATCATTCTCTTGAATGAAATTAATGATTGTTTCTTTAATTTCTTGTTTGACCCACTCATTCTTTAGGATCAAATTATTTAATTTCCAATAAGTTTTTAGTCTATCTTTCCATGGCCCTTTATTGGATATAATTTTTATTGCATCATGAATTGTGAGGTTTTTATGCCCTAGTATATGGTCTATTTTTTAGTATGTAACAAGCACCTCTGACAAGAAAGTAAATTCCTTTTTATCCCCATTCAGTTTTCTCCAGAGATCTATCATATCTAGCCTCTCTAAAATTTTATTCACCTCCTTAACTTTTTTTTTTGAGGTTAGATTTATCAAGTTCAGAGAGGGGGAGATTAAGGACCCCCACTAGTACAGTTTTGCTATCTATTTCTTCCTCTAATTCCTTTAAGTTTTCCTCTAGGTATTTGTATGCTATACCACTTGGTGCATATATGTTAAGTAATGAAATTGCTTCATTCTCAATGGTGCCTTTTAGGAGGATACAGTTTCCTTCCTTATCTCTTTTAATTAGATCTAATTTTTTGCTTTTGGTTTATGTGAGATAAGGATTGCTACCCCTGCTTTTTTTTTACTTTGGCTGAGGCATAATAAATTCTACTTCAGCCTTTTACCTTTACCCTGTGGGTATCCCTTTGTTTCATATGTGTTTCTTATACACAGCATATTGTAGGATTATGGTTTTTAATCCATTCTGCTATCCACCTCTGTTTTATGGGAGAGTTCATCCCATTCACATTCACAGTAATGATGACTATCTGTATTTTCCCCTCCATTCTATTCCCTCCCCTGCTTATGTTTTGGTTTCTTCCTTCTCCCTTCCCCTTCTTGAAGTTTTCCCTTTTGACTACCCCCTCCCTCAGTGTTCCCACCCGGTGACCCCCCTACTGTACCTACCCTCTCCCCTTACTACTATTTCCCTCCTCTCTTATCTTCCCTTTACTCTCCTCCTTTTTATCCCCCCCTTACCCTTCAACTGCCTATAGGACACAATATATTTTTATACTTATCAGAGTAAGTTACTCCCCATTTGACACCAAACCAATGAGAGTAAATTTCAAAGAGTGCTCCTCTTCCTCCCTCCTTTTCCTCTATTCCATGAAATTACATATCTATTCATGTTAGAATCTTAAACTTTACTGATTAAGTCGATCCCTCTTTGAACCAGAACCAGTGAGAACAATGTTTACATGTTGTTCCTCTCCCTCTTTCTTTCCCCTCTCCTATAGTGTGTTTTTATGCCTCTTTTAATGGCATACCTTACCTTTTCCTATCTTATTCTTTCTTTTTATCCCATTACAGAACCTTTGATTCCCCTCAATAAGGGTTTTTTTTTTTTTTAATCTTCAGGTTAGTTCATTCATACCCACACCCTCTATTTATGTATAAGTCTTTTGAAGGTCATGATAATCATATAACTTTCAATATTGACAATTATCAGCTCCTCATATAGGGATGTGAACATTTTGCTCTAGTTGCATACCAAGTTATGTGCATGTGTGCATTAGTGTGGGTGTGTGCATGTATGTATGAGTGAGTCTGTGTTTTCCTTGTTTGCCTTTTTATGTTTTTCTTGAGTCTTATAATTGGAGATCAGATTTTCCATTGAGCTCAGGCTTTTTCATCAGGAAAGACTGGAAGTCCCTTTTTTCATTAAATGACCATCTCCTTGCCTGAAAGATTATGCTCAGTTTTGCTTGGTTTTTAATCTTTTTTTGCAGTCCTAGCTCTCTTGCCCTACAAAATATCAAATTCCAATCCCTCCGATCTTTTAATGTAGAAGCTGCTAGGTCCTCTGTGATCCTGACTGTAGTTCCAGATATTTGAATTGTTCCTTTTTGGCTGCGTGCAGTATTTTTTCCTTAATATTATAATTCTAGAATTTGCCTACTATATTTCTTGGAGTTTTCAATTTGGGATCTCTTTCAGGAGGAGTCTGGTTAATTCTTCTGATACCTAGATTATCTTCTGATTCCAGGACTTCAGGACAGTTTTCTTTGACAATCTCTTTGAGGATATTGTCTAGGCTGCTTTTTTCATGATGGCTTTCTGGTAGACTAATAATTTCTTGTTATCTCTCCTGGATCTGTTCTCTAGGTCCATTGTTTTTCCAGTATGATATTTTACACTTTCTTCCAATTTTTCAATCGTCATCTTTTGTTTGATTGACTCTTGGTGTGCCATAGAGATCTTGGTTTCAATTTGATTTATTCTAATTTTTGCAAATTATAGTCTTCAGTTAGTTTTTTTATGGTCCTTTTTAGGGAGGTATTTTCTCCAATTACTTCACTAATTTTACTTTTTAAGCATTTGTTTTCTTCAGTGAATTTTTTTTTCTGAGTTGGTCACTGCCTCCCTCATTTGGTCTTTATAATCTTTCTTATGCTCCACCAAGAATGCTATTTGGGCTTGAAACTAGGTCATATTTCCTTCTGTTGTCTCAGGAGTGGGTAAAGAGTCCAAGTTGTCCTCTGTATTTGGTTGCTCTTGACCTGCATAATAAGCTCAGATCGATTTTCTTGCCTCCCCCTTCTCCTTCTCAGCTTCCTTCCTTCCCATTGCAATTTCCTATTTCCTAATTTCTCAGGATGTGAGCTAAGGACCTGATCTTTGACTTTGAATGCTCTGGCCTCAGGGTGTCTAGTTTGAGGCTAAGGCAGGAGTCTCAGTGAGGTATGCTGATGAGCACTGAGTAGTCTGTGGTCAGGAGGGGTAGTTTGTCCACTTTAGATTTCTGCTTCTATACCCCTGGGCTACAGCTTGGGCAGGCTTTTGCTGATTTGGTGAGGTGGGGCTTGTTGGGACCCCTCCCTCTCTTCTCTTCAGATTCCTTGCTGCCTCAGTTATACCACTTCTTGATGACTCCCAAGCCTGAGGCTATTTCCACTGTCTTAGGATTTCTCTCTGGGTGGGAGACTTAACTTTGGGTTTTCTACTTCATGAAGGAGGAATCAGAGCTGCCAGTTTACTTTTTCATTTTAGCACCAGCTATAACAGGCAGGTGATTTCTAATCTTCCAACCTGGGGCTGAGAGTCCCAGGAGAAGCTGCTGTCTCTGCTGGTGGCCCCAAGCCCTCTCTTACTGGCTCCAATGATTCTTCATGTCCCCTGATGAGATACAGGTGAGACAGCTGCAATTTGTCTTTGGGATTGGTAAGTCAGCAGGCTGGGGATTCTTCTATCTCTGGTGTAGTCTGCTGGTCTGCTTTCAAGTCTGTGGTGTACAAATACCAAGTGCCCCCAACTCCCCCTGTCCGGATCCATGTGGGCATTTTCCTGGGCTGAATTGTGCCACACTCCATCTCCAAGTGAATTCTGTCACTCCAGAATCTGTTGATTCACTTTTTAAGGTTTAGTGACAGGGTTCACAGAGGAGCTTAGAGAAGTTACTGCTTCCTTTCTGCCATCTTGTCTCCACCCCTTTGCATTTCAATACATTCTTTTTTTTAAACAAATGCTTTATTAACTTCTGTTTTACATCATTCATTTCCGCCAGATTTTGAGTTACAATCATTTCCCCCCCGTTTATTCCCCTACCCAACCTCCCAGAATAGCAGTCCCACAAGATATCGCTTCCTCCAATCTGCTCTCTCCCATACCTTCTCCCATACCCCCTTCGACTTTTCCATTAGAGGAAGGTGAATTTTTGTGTCCCAATGCCTGCACATCTTATCTCTCAATTACAAGCAAAAGAGTAATAATAGTATTTATATATATTTGAAACATTTAATGATAAGACCTCGAATTTCAGATCCATTTCCTTCCTCCCTTGTCACCCATTCCCTCTGGGAAGATAAGTAATTCAGTATCTGTTGTACATGTCTAGCTATGCAAAACATTATCATAGTAGATATATTGTACAAGGCTGCTTATAATTCCCTCCCACTCATCCCACCCCCCACCTGGTCCATTCCCTACATGATCCTGTCCCTCTTCTATAGTGGGTACTTCCAGCCTCCCCTCCTCCCCAAGGATGCCCTCCCATCCATCATCCTTCCTCTCATCCCCCTTCCCCCTATTCTGCTGTAGGTTGTGATATCCCATTTAGTATGTATGTCATTCTCTCCCTGAACCAATTTCAACGAGAATGTGGTTTTGCCTTTTTGCCTTCCTATTCTCCCCCTCCTTTGCAACCACTTCCCCTTGCTTCTTCTACATGAGATAGTTTACCCTACCCTGTCTCTCCCCATCTCCTCTTGCCGCTTTCCTCTCTCACCTCATAATTTCACCCCTTGAGTATTCTCCCTTCCCAACAAATTCAACCTATGCCCTCTATCCATATATAACTGTAACCATATATACACACATTCACATAAGTATTTATATAAACACACACCTTTCTTCCATTATTTTCATAGTGAGAAAGATATCATCAGTTACAGTTATTGTTTTTCCATATAGGAATGTAAATAGTTCAACTTTGATAAGTTCCTTTTAATTTCTTTTCCCTGATTACCTTCTCAGGCAACTCTTGCTTCTTGCGTCTGGATGTCAAATTTTCTATTCAATTCTGGTTTTTTCCTCAAGAATGCTTGAACGTCATCTATTCCACTGAATAACCATATTTTCCCCTGAAACAAAATGCTCAGTTTTTCTGGTTAGGTGACCCTTGGGTTCATTCCCAGCTCTTTTGCCCTCTGGAATATCATATTCCATGCCCTTCGATCCCTCAGTGTAGAAGCTGCCAGGTCCTGGGCTATTCTGATTGTGTTTCCACAATATTGAAATTGTTTCTTCCTGGCTGCTTGTAGTATTTTCTCCTTGATCTGGGGATTCTGGAACCTGGCTATAATATTCCTGGGAGTTTTCTTTTTGGGATCTTTTTCAGGAGGTGATTGGTGGATTCTTTCAACCTCTATTTTGCCCTCTGGATCTAAAACATCAGGGCAATTTTCCTTGAGAATTTCTTGAAGGGTGATTTCTAGGTTCTTTCTTTGATCATGGCTTTCAGGTAGTCCAATAATTTTTAAATTGTCTCTCCTGGATCTATTTTCCAGGTCAGTGGTTTTTCCCATGAGATATTTCACATTGACTTCTACTCTTTCATTTGTTTGGATCTGCTTAACAGCATCTTGATTTCTCATACAGTCATTAGATTCCATTTGCTCCAATATAACTCTAAAGGAATGAATCTCTTCAGTGAACTTTTGAGATTCTTTTTCCATCTGGCAAATTCGACTTTTTAAGGCATTCTTCTCCTCATTGCCCTTTTGGGCCTCCTTTGCCATTTGACTTAGTCTTTTTTTTAAGGTGTTGTTTTCCTCAGTCAGGCTGTTGACCCTCATTTCATGCTTTTCCTGCATCCTTCTCATTTCTCTTTCCAATTTTTCCTCCACTTCTCTTATTTGATTTTTAAAGTCCTTCTTAAGGTCCTCTATGGCCTGCAACCCACTCATGTTTTCCCCTGGGGCTTTTGGAGAGAGACTTCTGACCTCACAGTCCTTTTCCCGCTCTATGCCCCCAAAAAATAGTCTAGGGTTGCATTTTTCTGTTTCCTTTGCCTTGGCATGTTGCCACTTAATTACTTGACTTTTGGGCTTGTTGCCACACTATGGCCTGGTGCCAGACAGGGACTTTGGCCCGAACGTGTGAGGGGGCCAGCTTCCATTTCTGGCAAGCTGTAAACCCACCCACTACTTCCACCCCAGATCACAATCCAGATCCAGGGAGGTTAAAGCAAGAGCGATTACGCCCCAAGACTGATCGCTGGATCTCCCTACAGTTTGCAGGCCAGGAGCTGGAGCTGCCTCTGAAAACTACAAAATGGCGTGTCTCCTCAGTGGCTTCTAGCCCCCAGGGGAGGGAGCCGACGCATTCCCCAAATACTGGTCCCAAAGTCCGTAGGGCACTAACCTCTTACTTTGTCCTAAGCATGTCTATGTTGATAATTCTGGAGTTGCCACAGCTGCTGGTGTTCTGGGGTCTTTCTGGCCGGCTGCTGGCCCTGCCACCCTGGGGCTAAAACCCCGGCTCACGAGGAACTGGGCTCGGCTTGGCTCCCTGCACTCTGCGTGCTACTCCCTGCCGGCTCCCAGACCACTGTGCTGGTCCTTACTGCAGGGCTGCTGGGCTGTCCTCAGAGGGAGATTAGCTTCTCTGTGTTGTTCTGTGGATGCTGGTGCTCCAGAGGTTGTTCAGAGTCCCCTTTTACATAGTTTGGGGGGAATCTGGGGGCAGAGTGGCTTGGATGAGCTGTTTCTACTCCGCCATCTTGGATCCCTCAATGCATTCTTGATGAAATTATCTGCCTTCTAAGTATGTCCAGGTTTTCTGGGGATAAGGAATGTTTTTCTAGAGGAAGTGGTACTTGATTTAAAGCTTTAAAGAAGACATTGATAAAAAAAAAAGTCACATGGGCATGTTTACATATGTATATACATGTGCATGTTTGTCTGTATGTGTGTATTATGCTTTTGGAGGAGAGGAGAATTTGCTTCTAGGAATGAAAGATGATAAAGGCAAATTCATAGAAATGGAAGAGGGCAGGATTAGATAAGGAAAAAAAAATGTTCACCCCAGCTTATCTGTACTTTAGAGTAACTTCACAGAAGTTATATGAAGTAATAAGTACTAGATCGTATAGAGAAGAGAGATTACATTCAAATCCTGCATCAGACAGTAACTAGCTTGTGAATCTAGGCAAGTCACCTAATTTTTCTCAGTCTCATTTTAGCAATTTGTGAAATGGGGATAGCACCTATTTCATATGTTTATTGTGAGGATCAAATGAAAACTTATGCAAAGCACTTTAGAAACGTTAAAGCAATGTAAAAATGATAATTACTACTATGACAATGACAACTGTGACTATGACTATGGCTACTACTAATGCAACCATTGCCATCACCAACCCTAAACTACTAACACTACACTCCTACTATTATTTAGTCCACTATTATTATTACCATTACTAGCAGTTTTCCTCCTCCTCCTCCTCCTCCTCCTCCTCCTCCTCCTCCTCCTCCTCCTAATGAATAAAAGTGAAGGATGGAATTAAATTGTATTGGGTCTTTTATTCTAGCCTATTGAGTTGATATTTTATTCTTTATGCAACGAGGAGATTTTGGGAAACAATTCAATAAGGGAATGACATAATGTATCTTAATTACTAATATTACTTTGATAAGTGTAGATGAAATGGAGAGATGGGGTTTCAAAGTAGAAGGCTATGAGAGTGCTCCAAGGCAGAGGTATTGTTGGACTAAACTAGGGTGATAGGAGTGGGAAGAGAATGATAAGATTAGATTCAACATATGTGACAAAAATAAAATTGATAGGACACAGCACTTATTTGGAAATGAATGATATAGAATGAAGAAGAAAGAAAATTTAAGATGACTTCAAAGTTGTGAGTATGGATTGTTATAATTGTGATGGAATCAATAGGAATTGTTAAAATAGAAAGGTTTAGAAAATGTAGGTTCAGAAGTAGAGGTGATAAATTCCCTTTTGATTATGCTGAACTTAAAGTCCTGATAAAATCTTGGGTGGTAAAGTTCACTAATCATTTGGAAATATGAGAATGGAGCGCAGAGTTCAGAAATGGAGATCCTCATAAGCTCTGTATTAAAAGGACAAGCATATTTTATTTATTTCTTTTTCATTAAATGAAGCTATAGATGAAATAATGAGAATAATTCCTAAATAAAATGAAATCAGAAAGATTGGATTCACATCTTTCGTCAGACAAATACTACACAGGTGATCAATTTATGTAATCTCTCTATACCTCAGTTTCCTCATCTATACAATGGAGGTGATAATTTGTTGTTCAGTCATGTAAGTCATATCTGAATCTCCATGATAATTTTGGGGGTTTTCTTGGCCAGAATAATAGAATGGTTTGTAATTTCCTCCTCCAGTTCATTTTACACATGAGGAACTGAGGCAAACAGGGTTAAATGACTTTTTTAGAGTCACACAGATAGCAAGTGTCTAAGATCAGATTTGAGTTAACATAGATGAGTTTTTTCTGACTTCAGGCCCAACACTCTATCCACTGAGACACTACACCTATATTAGAGTGTTTTTGTAAGGAACAAATTAAATAATACATGTTAAGGTTTTCACAAACTTTAAATCTGATGTTATTATTATTAATATTGCTTCAATCACAGTATTGTTCTTCCATTCATTCATTGAACAAATAAAATGATGACTTTACAAAACAGTAAGCTGAATAATAAGGGAAATGTGAGATGTATGCCCCCATGGAATTTATAAGTAAGGAAATGGGATATAACATACACAAAAATGTTATTATATAATCATAAGTAATTATTATAATGAAAAATACTTTGTAATAGGAATTTAAGAGAAGTAAAATATGAGGAAAGCACTTTGAAAATCGTAAGTGCAATATGGGTATGAGATAAGCCATGCCAGAAGCTGCTATTAATTAGTCTGTAGTAGCACAATAGCAGTTATTAATTTCACTTTTCAGTCATATAGTCACAAGTGCCTTACATGCACATGGAACTTTATAGTTACAGACTGCTTTCTCCATAACAACTCTGTATAAATAAGTAGTGCAGATTTTATTTGATATTTAGATTAGATTAGATTTAGATTAGAAATTTATATTAGACTGAGGTACATGGGAGGTTAATGACCTGTCCCTGGTCAAAGAGCTAAGAAGTATCTGAGTTGGGATTCAAACCCACGTCTTCTGATTCAGAAGTTGATGCTCTTTCTGTAATCACAGGCTATCTCATCAAAGAATCAACAGTGTCTTGATATAGAAAGTTAATCTGAACAATATGTTTGAAGATCAAAATGTAACCTAGCATAAGTACTTTGAGGCAGAGTCTTTTTTTTTAAATAATGATTGGTTATCATGGATTACATATATACTTATAAATCGCTTTCCTTGATGTTATTTTTCTTTCAAAGTAGGGACTACAATGTCTGATGAATCATGGGAATTAGAAAAGAATAGTTTTCATGCTGGACCATGTTACCAAAAATAAATAGAAATTACTTCTTAGGAGTTTTAAAACTGGAAGACCAATAGCTAGATTTCTAGAATGGCTTAAGTGCACTATAACTTGAAAACAAGAACATGAATTATGTGACCTCTTTAGGTCTCTCTAGCTCCTTCATTCTTTGATTAGCTTTAGCTAGATAAAGCAGAAAATCATTGAGACAGATTTTCATTGTCACAATTTCTTCATTATCACTGTGTAATTTGGACCTAAAAAGACTTTTAATTTACCAAGAAAGCTATCTTGAGTCTCTGGCAGGTAGATTATAGGGGTTCCTGTACCATACAGGTATATATAAAATTTTGAAAACCCTTTCATTATAGAACTTATGCATTGATTGTCAAAATCTGACAAGGATAATAAACACCCTTAATTACCATGGAAGCAGTCTCCACCAACTTTCTTTTGTTAGAGGCATGTATGTTCTATTCCAGGCAAATACTCTTGCTCTGCCTCTTAACCTGACATAAATTATTTTTATATCAATCTTTCAGATAAGAGGTTGTCCTCTGAGTGATAGCTATGGGGAATATAGTACCTCTGGGAAAGGAAAATTAATTTGTGTCATTATTTTCTATATTTCACTATTCCCTTAGCTGCAATACAACTAAGAAGCTTGCAGTGCAAGTCTATGCCCCAAAAGTTAAATTTCATGAGCAGATATCATTAAAGACCAAAAGCCCTTAAAATAAGGTTAGGTGTTAGAAATTGAAAGCAAGAAAAAAATAGAAGGTAACCAAGAGAGGTATTTAAACTAGCTTCATTATTTTTACTAGGACAGAATTATATTGCGTTGTTATTTTCAAAGAAACTAATATATTGGGTATCTCATTAGGGGAAAAAGATTTGATATCACCTCTTAGGCAGTGTGAGCTAGATTTTCAAGTGATAAGGGAGTAGGTCCACAAATCACATGCATATATGCTATTTAGTTTTTTATTTTTTTAATTGGCTTGGAAGCTATTTGACTAACTCCTGTGGCTTGCATCATGTGGCTATCTTAGTAGGATGATTTCACTCAAGCAGAGTCAAATTTTGTGAAAAAATATACTACCTTAAGGAGGTTAAAATTTTAACATTTTATGCTGTTATGCGTAGTCAGTGGTCATTCTAATTTTAAGCAACTGGGAAGAAAAAAATACTTTTCTTCAAATTGAAAACTAAATGAAACTGCATTTGAAATTAAAGTTTGTCAATATTATTAGCTCCAAAAGTTACATTGTATACAAAAGTGTCATTAGGTAGTTGTTTAAAGAGACCTTGCTGAAGTCCAGATGCATCATGTCACTGGGAGAAAGTGAATGGACTTCAATATAATATTTTCTACACCTCAACTCTCAAACACCTGGCTTACATGTGAAACACAATGGCGATGCTGTTCTAGGAATATTGGTGATATATAACCATGTTTTATGAAGGAATTAATGAATGATCCCAAAGCTATTACATTTGCTCAGCTAGATTCTCCAAAAGTCCAAATTAAATTGTTACCTAAGAACAAATTATAAACTTTTAATTTTTTTAATTTTATTTTTAAAATTTCATTTGAGACTCAAATGCCAGAGAACAAATACAGCAGAGAAAATAAATAAAAACATATCATAAACTTAAATATTGGAACCTAAATACAAAGTATAAAAGTTAAGAAAAGCATGTCATATGCATAGCAGAAATTGAGAGGATTAAAGTATATAAAAATAAATTTTCATTTCAAGAAAGCCTGTATGATAAATAATAAACTTTGTGTTGAGGACTGTCCATTTTTCTTTGCTTCCTTGTAACTTTTCTTTTGTTCTCTGCAATGTACCTTTTTTCTTTGTTCATTTTTTCCCTCCCTCCCCCAAGAATGCTACAATTTGTATATATTTCTCTATAGCTATGGATACATATATACATACATATACATATATATATGTATATACACATAGATACATATATATGTATATATACACACACATACACATGTATACATACATATATAGACATATGCTTTCCCAAACAAATTCTACTCCTAATCTTTGTTTTTATGTTTGGGCATATCTCTTGTTTCCTGTCCCTCCTATATCCTCTACTTTACTTTTACCCTCTACCTTGCCCTCCTATTATGTACCGACTGCCCTCCAAGGATCCCTACCCTATCCTACCATTCCTATAACTCTAATACTCTTCTATGGCCCCCTTTACCTCATGCTCCCCTCTAAAGATCCCTCCCTTGTCCTCTTCCCCATATCTATGCCCTTACTGTTTTATTTCTTCTGAATTTAGATTTACTTAAACTCCTAAATATATATATATGTGTGTGTGTGTGTGTGTGTGTGTGTGTGTGTTTGTGTATGTGTATGTATGTGTTGCTCCCTCTTAAACCTATTCCTGAAGATAGTAGATTACCAGAAGCACCAGCCCTTCTCTACATCTAATTCCTATGCATTGATTCTTCCTCTTGTAGCTCATTTGTATAAAACAATTATTCTTTTTAGCTTTTACTAAATGTTTTTAAAATTCATATCATATTCAGATTTTCCACATTCTTTCTAATGAGTTATCCAATTATTAATAAGAATCTTAGACATGAGTTTTACATTGTACATCCATAAAAAGTAAAAGATCTGTCTTTATAGAATCCCTTATTATCAGTCTTTGGTATGTACCTTATATTTCTCTTGGTTCTTGTATGTTAAAATCTTCTCTAAAGTTCACTATTGCTTTTTTTTTTAACAAAATCTTCAAAGTCTGACAGTTTTTCAAATGTCCATTTTTTTTTCATTTATGATTATGCTTACCTTTGCTGGGTATGATATTTTTAGTCTGAGGCCAAATATTTTTATGCTTGTTTTTTTTCTCTTCGCTCTATAGTGTTCTAAGACCTATGGAACTTCAATGTCTTTGATGCTATTTTGCATGATTCTAATTGTGGCATTATATTTAAATTTTTTAATTTTTTTTTTTTTACTGTTAATATTTTATCCTCGAGCTGGGTGTTTGGAATTTGACTGTGATATCCCTATCAGTTTTCCTCATAGGATGTCTTTTTTCTATTTCTACTTTTCACCCATTGTTCTAGTGCTTCAGAATATATTTTTTTTGGCTTTTTGGAGGGGGGAAGGCAGGGCAATTGGGATTAAGTGACTTTCCCAAGGTCACATGTCTAGTAAGTGTTAAGTGCCTAAGGTCAGATTTGAAATTAGGTCCTCCTGACTCCAGGTCCATTGCTCTATTCACTATGCCACCTAGCCACCCCAGGATTTCTTAAATATTTCTCATATTATTGTATCAAGATTCTTTTTGGTCATACCTTTCAGTTAGCCTGATTACTTTATGTTTTCTCTTCTTCATTTATTCTCCAAATCTCATGTTTTGCTATAAGTTGTTTGACATTTTCTGCTACTTTTTATTATTCATATTCTGTTTAATTCTTGATTTTTTATAATTTTACTGGCTTCACCTGGCCCAATTTTAATTTTCAAGGTTACATTTTCTTCCTTAACCTTCTGAATCTCAGTTGCTAATTGGTTGACTTTCCTTCCATTTTGTTTTTCTTGGACCATTATTATTTTCTTTTAAGTTTTTCTTCCATTTCTTTCATTTGATTAAAAAAATGTTCTATGAATTCTTTTTGGGCAGGTAAACAATTAACATTACTCTTTGGGGTTTCTTTACTTCTATATCCTCCTCTGAAGATGAACCCCAGTCTTTTCTATTCCCATAATGCCTTTCCATGATTGGATTCTTTCTCTGTTGCCTGTGCTTTTTTTTGTGGTAATAGTTTAATTTTGTAATCACCTCTAACCCTGGGGTATGGAAGATGGTGCCTCTTGTCTCATATCTTCAGTTCTCCCCTCTGACCTGGAACAAAAGCCAAACTTCCAACCCCTTTTAAAGGCCCACAACCAGGGGCTTTTTGCCCAACAGCCTCTGCACTCACTTGGGTGTTTGACAACTCCTTATCACCCCTGGAGCTATTCACAGCACAAGTGGGTCTGGCATTATTTGTAAGCAAAGTTTCTCTCTATCTTCCTGGGCTCAGATATCCAACTCCCCTCACTATCCCCAGAAGTAAAAGTTTCTTTGGCTGGGGTGGAGGCAGCCTCTCAAAACAACTCACCATCAGGGCTTGCTGCTTGCTGTTTAAGTGGCTTGTGGCTTTTGTTAATGTGGACCCTAGCCTAGAAATGTTTATTCTTCACAGAGACCCAACCTTGTCCTGGGCTTTTTCTTCTGATTTTGCTTGAGTTGTCCCAGAAAGACCCCTGTTGTTCCTTTATTCTTATTCATTTTATTCCCCCCCCCCCACTTTGTTTACCCTAAGGTGGTATTTTAGCTGTGTTGTGGGGAAAAATCTTTAGAGCTTGGAATTTTCTGACCTACTCCTCCACCTTCCCAGAATCTTCTCCAAATTAAAGATCTTTTAGTGTCATATAAAAACTCGCCACAAGTTAAGTTGTTCTCAGATTCTTTTGTTCATCAGCCACTGATGAATAGAAAAACATCAAATATCTTATTTCTACCAAAAAAAACTTCTCTGGAATAAGTAACCTTTGACCTTTCTTCTTTTGCTCATCATGTCATCATTATTCAGCTGCTGAGTAAAAGATGTTTGCAGAGGAAACAAATACAATGGATAGGAATTAAGCCAAGACTATCAGTTAGAAAATAATTGTGTTCATCATGGTATTGTTGACTCTCAGTTTTATATCTGCAACCTTGCTTATCACTTTCCTCAGCCTACAATTGGTGACATGAGCCTTATTAGAGAATTGAGAGATGATTAAATTAAACTGTATCCATCTATTAGCGAAGCTAGAAACTGGGGAGTCATAGCCAACATTTGTGAGATTGAGAATAGGGTACATCAAACTAGATAATCTTCCCCAGCACTTTGACACAGAAAATAGCAGGTTAAATGAAAAACAAACAAACAAAAAAACAAACAAAAACAAAACTTGGAGGGAGTGGTCATGATGGCTAATTTCACTTATCTGAAGTATTTCTGACTAAAATACAAATTAGACTTGTTCTTCTTGGCCCAGGACAAAACTCTGAGAGGTGGAAGGAGCAAAGAAGTAAATTTACATTTGGTTTAAGGGGAAAAAAGAAAAATAACCTTCCTAAAAAGTAGAATTATTCCAAGAGTTTGACTCTTGTTTCACAATTCTCTTGTGTAGCTCTCATTTAGTTTCACAGTTTTTCTTCTACTTCTTCTACTTGATTGTTACATCCCTTCTGATCTCTTTCAAGAGGATTTTTGGGTTTGAGACCAATTCATATTACCCTTTGAGGCTATATATGTAGACATTTTGACATTGTTGTCTTCTAATTTTATGTTTTGATTTTCTCTATTACCATTGTAGCTTTTTATTGTTAGGGCCCTTTTTATATGATCATTAAAAAAAAAAAGTTGAGTTCTCCTATGGTACAGGGGACACTGTCCCAAGTTTCTTGCATTGAGAGTCAGAATTATGGGCACTGGCTATCTGTGCCAGGACATTTGGGGCTGGCAGCTTGCCCATTGAATTAGGGTGGCCCAATCTACTTGTGTCTGCTGTATCTTGCATTCTGGAACTGTTGGTTTGCCTTCTGTGCTATAGCTGGACAGCTCAGAGCTGGCCTGCTGTTCTACTGGCTTGCTGAGCCCAGACCACAGGGCCTTGGTTGTTGATCTGTGCTATGGCTAAGAGCCTCCTCCTGACTTGCCTGGACACCACCTGCACTGGGCTCTACTCCCCTTTTGACCAAGTGAGACTGACCTTCCCTCATGTCCTAACATTATTGTGTTAGGGGACATTGGAACGGTGTTTCACTTTGTCTTTTTGTGGATACTGTTACTGCAGAATTCTTTTAGAAACTGGTTTAATGTTGTTTCTGAGAGAAACTGGGGAGAGTTCAAGCAACTTCCTTAATTTTCTCCACCTTCTTGGCTTCAACACCCCTAATTCCAACTCAAGACTCATAAATCTGATTTTGGTTTTAAACTGACAATAGAAGAGTAGGAAGGAAGAAATTGTTCCCATATGTCATTTTATCCAAATTCCACACAAATTTGCAGGTATAAAATATGAGAGAGGGGAGGAGAGAAAAAAGGCAGAGAGAGACAGAGAGAGATTCAAACAGACAGACCAATTAAACACATGATTTTAGAATTTTATACGCAATTATATATATATATATATATGTGTGTATATATATATAATGACTAATAAAAATGGCAATTGAGAGACTTTAATGCTCAGAAATGCTTCTAGTCTCAAAGGATTTGAAAGTAAATAGAAATAAGACTGAGAATTAGAAGTTGCTGAAAGATAGAACTGAGCTACATGAAAGGAAAATTTCCCTACTGAGTATATCTATGGAAAAAGAAAAGGGGATATGAACTTCTTTAGAAGATGGTGGGTTTCCCATCAATGGAAGAATTTAAGTAAAGTTTGGATGTGTATTTGTCAGAGATATTCTTAATAGTCTTGTTCAAGTACAAATTGGATTAGATTGGAGGTTCTTATACCACTCATACTGACAGAAAGTAGTTTAAAAATTCAAAGAAAACACCAATTGCCTCCTGAAAGAGATTTAAAATGAAAGTCTTCAGCAATATTATAACCATATTCCATATCTCCCAGGTCAAGGAAAATATATTGCAATCAGCCAAAAAGAGACAATTTAAGTATCATGAAACCACATTTGGGGTCAGGCATGACTTAGTAGCATCTACATTAAACAGTCAGAGGGTGTGGGATGTGATATTTTGGGCAGGTAGGTGGGCAAAGGAGGTAGGATTTCAACCAATAATCATCTATCTAGCAAAACTAAATAATAATTCTGTAGATGAAAATGGAAATTTATTGAGAGACATTTTTTCAAGCTTTTCTGATAAAAAAGACCACAGCTGAATTTAAATCAGAATGAAACAAAAAAAAATTAACTATCAAAAAAGACTCAAGAGAAGCATAAAAAGAAAATCAGGAAAGAGAAATCATAGGATATTAATAAAAGGTTGAATTGGATAGATTTCTACGTGGGAATATGGTATCTGTAACTCCAAATAATTAAATCATTATTAGAGCAGTTAGAAGGTACATTTAAACAGAGCACATAGATGTTAATTTATTATAATGGGATGTTTCCTAATAAAACAAAGTAAAAATGAGGGAACAAGGAAGAGGGGTGCACTCTTAGAAGGGTGAGGTAGAATGGAGGTAAATTATATCACATAAATGAGGGAAAAAGAGCTATGAATGTAGAGTGGTAGAAAGGGTAATAGCACAAAATATTTGACAAATATTCTCAACAGAATTGGCTCAAAGAGTAAATAACATAACTGTTCAATTAGGTAAAGAAGTATATTTTCCTCTACAGGGGATTAGGATAGAATGGGGATAGGGACAGAAAGTTCATTGAAGCAAAACACTTTAGAGGAGGGACAGGTTGAAAGGAAAGAGACAAGGATAAATAAGAGCAAAAGAGAGAGAAATACACAGTAATCATAACTGAAAAAAGTTTATAGTAGGTTTCTTTGATGAAGGCTTCATTTTTAACTATACAAAGAATTGAGTCAAATTTATAAGAATAGAAGTCATTCCTCAATTGATAGGTGATCAAAGGTTATAAATATGCAGTTTTCTTATAAGGAAATCAAAAGTATTTATAGTCACATGTAATAACTCACTAAATCACTAAATTTGCAATGCACAGATTAAACCAGCTCTGAGGATCCACCTCACATATATCAGAATGGGTACTATGAAAGAAAAGAATAATTACAAATGTTGGAGAAGGTATGGGAAAATTGGGACAATAAAACACTATTGGTGAAGTTGTGAACTGATCCAAAGATTCTGGAGAGCAATTTGGAACTATGCCCAAAGGGCTATAAAATTTTGTATGCCCCTTGGCTCAGCAATAGCACTACTAGGCATGTATCCAAAATAAATTGAAGAAAAGGAAAAAGGGGGTGGCTAGGTGGCGCAGTAAGAGTGCCGGCCTTGGAGTTGGTATGACCCGAGATCGAATCTGGCCTCAGAAAATGAGCACTCACACACAAATAATGACTGGCCATGTAACCTTGAGCAAGTTACTTAACCCCAATTGCTTTAAAAAAAAAAGGAAAAGCACACACAAGTACAAAGTATTCATAGCAGCTCTTTTAGTGGTGTCAAAGAATGGGAAATTGAAGAGATGTACATCAGCTTAAAAAGATCTGCACAAGATATTTTATATGATTGTGATAGAATGCTATTGTGCTTTAATAAATGATGAACAAGATACTTTCAAAAAAGAACTGGTAAGACTTATGTGGAACAAAGTGAAGTGAGCAGAACTAAAATAAAAGTGTACATAGTAAGCACTATATTTTATGATAATCAATTATAAATGATTGAGCTTTCTCAGCAATACAAAAATACAAGACAATTCGAAAGTAATCATGTTGAAAAATACTATCTACTTCCAGGTTAATATTTGATGGAGTTTGAGTGCTGGTCTAAACAAATATTTTTTTTTTTACTTTTAAAAATAATTTTATGCTTGTGTTTTTTTTATTAATTTATTTTTTAAAATTATTTTCGCCACAGACATGTAAAAAGAATGTTTAACATACATTTACATAATTTTGAGCTCCAAATTCTCTCCCTTGCTTCCTCCTCACCTCCTCTCATCGATAAGGCAAGTAGTTCCATATATGCTATATATGCATTTATATATGTGTGTATATATGTATGTACAATATATACATATGTGTTTATGTATACAAATACATATGCATAAGTCATGCAAAACATATCCATAATAGTCATGTTGTGAAAGAAAATATAGGAAAAAATCAAGAAAGATGAAGTTAAAAAAAATATGTTTCAGGGGCAACTAGGTGGCATAGTGAATACAGCACCAGCCCTGGAGTCAGGAAGACCTCAGTTCAAATCCAGCCTCAGACAATTAACACTTATTAACCATATGACCTTGGGCAAGTCACTTAACCCCAAATGCCCTGCCTTCTCACCTCCAAAACAAAAAGCAAAACAAAAACAAGTATGTTTCAATCTGTGTTCAGACTCAATTGGTTATTTCTCTATAGATGGATGATATTTTTCTTCATGAGCCCTTAAAGTTGCCTTATATCATTGTAGTGCTGAGAATAGCTATCATTCCCAGCAAATCATTGTACAATATTGCTGTTATTTTGTACACAGTACTTTTCATTTTGCATCACCTCATGAAAGCATTTCCAGGTTTTTCTGAAAGCATCCTGCTCATCATTTCATTTAGTACAAGATTATTCCATCATGATCACATACCACAACTTGTTTTGATATTTCCCAATTGATGAACAGTCCTTCAATGTCCAATTCTTTGCCCCCAGATGATCTGCTATAAATATTTTATACATACAGCTTCTTATACTTTCTGTTTTTATTTCTTTGGGTACCTAATTCAAAGTGTATGCATGGTTTTATAATCCTTTGGACATAGTTCCACATTGCTCTACAGAATGGTTTGGTCAGGTCCCTCCCCTTATCTACCTCTCAGACTGCTCACCCTTCCCCTTTTCTGCCATTCCTTGTCCTCCCTTCCCTCTTCCTCTCCCCCTCCCTCTTCTCCTTCTATTCAACTTTGTTTTTTTTTTCAAGAATACTTGAAAGTCCTCTATTCCACTGAATGACCATATTTTCCCCTGAAACATGAAACTCAGTTTTGCTGGGTAGGTGATTCTTGGTTTTAATCCCAATAAAGCATTCTTGAAGAAAAAAACAGAGTTGAATAGAAAATTTGACATCCAAACACAAGAAGCAAGGGATTCCTGAGAAGGTAATCAGGGAAAAGGAATCAAAAGGAACTTATCAAAATTAAGCTATTTACATTCCTACATGGAAAAACAATAACTGGGGCTGATGAAACCTCTCTCAGTATGAAAATAATGGAAGTAGGGTGTATGGTCATTTGAATACATATATGAATGTGTGTATATATGGTTACAGTTAAACATGGATAGAGGGCATAGGTTGAATTTGTTGGGAAGGGATGATACTTAAGGCGTGAAATTATGAGGTGAGAGAGGAAAGTGGCAAGAAGAGATGGGGAGAGACAGAGTAGGGTAAACTATCTTATGTAGAAGACACAAGGGGAAGTGGCTGCAGACGAGGGGAAGAATAGGAAGGCAAAAAGGCAAAACCACATTCTCATTGAATTTGGTTCAGGGAGAGAATGACATACATACTAAATGGGATATCTCAACCTGCAGCAGAATAGGGGGAAGGGGGATGAGAGGAGGGATGATGGATGGGAGGGCATCCTTGGGGGAGGGGAGGTTGGAAGTACCCACTATAGAAGAGGGACAGGATCAAGTAGGGAATGGACCAGGTGGGGGGTGGGATGAGTGGGAGGGAATTATAAGCAGCCTTGTACAATATATCTATTATGGTAATGTTTTGCATAGCTAGACATGAACAGCATATACTGAATTACTTATCTTCCCAGAGGGAATGAGTGACAAGGGAGGAAGGGAATGGATCTGAATTTTGAGGTCTTAAAATTAAATGTTTCAAATATATATAAGTACTATTATCAATACTCTTTTGCTTGTAATTGGGAGATAAGATGCGCAGGCATTGGGTCACAGAGATTCACCTTGCTCTAATGGAAAAGTCTAAGGGGGTATGGGAGAAGATATGGGAGAGAGCAGATTGGAGGAAGCGATATCTTGTGGGACTGCTATTCTGGGATGGTGGGTAGGGGGAAAACGGGGGAAAAATTGTAACTCAAAATCTGGCAGAAATGAATGATCTAAAACAGAAGTTAATAAAGCATTTTTTAAAAAATTAAAAAAAAGAAAATGAAGTCATTATGTGCATATAATAGTTGAGATAACAGGGTAGTATTTTATACAATAGAATAATCACATTTTTTAAATACTAAGATTTCTACACAGTTGCAACATGGAGAATGTCATAAACTGTGGAATTTAAAGTTTTTATTAGCATAATTAATCTAATTCCTTGCATTTTGTCTTAGAAATTTCAAAATATAGCATGTTTTTGAGATTTAAAATATTAGAGAAAAATAATGGCAAGACAATCTCCCTAGGTGAATTGGACCTCTGGCTTAAAGTAAAATTATGAAATCTATCTTAGATACACATCATATTTTACCCCAACCATTCTTTTAACCTATTTTATTTGAGTATTCATATGCCAACAGAAATAATAAAAAGTTTGACAACTTTTAAGACATTTGATTTAGTAAAATTTAGATCTTACTAAATTATCATGAATTTCATGTCAGGCTATTTTAAAACAAATGTTTTTTAGGTTAAATTTTACACCAATGAAAAATGACATTGACACTCCCCAGATTATTACTCACTTACATAATGGAAATCCTTTGCAATGACAAATTAGTACTCATATTTCTGTGACAAAGACTAATCCTGTCACATGGATATTAATGATTGTTCAGGGCCTTATAACAACTCAGGAAGAGCCTGCATTACAAATTAGAATTCTTGTTTTCCAATCCAGTGACATATTAATTTTCTGGTGAAGGATGAATTCATGGGATTTCACATATTTTTGGTTTTACAGATCACCTCTCCCTAAATCTATTGTCCAAAGTCCAATGAATGTAGAATCTATAGTAAACAAAGAATGCATTTTCAACTTTCAGAGCAATTGAAGACACACAAGTAAACGTTGTTTACATGTGCTTACATAGATTATACAGAAAATTCAATAAGATGAAGGAATCCAAACAAGATAGCTACTAGGAAGATGTTTTAAAAGATGATGATCAATAATTTCCACATCCTCAAATGTTCATTCATTGTCAAAAGCCAGTAGAGACACAATTAATCCCAGAACTGGTGTAATTATAATGTCATTATTCAGTAATAAAAATGCAAGTTCAATGCAGCTGAGAATGAGAAGATTCTGTAAACTAATGATATGATGACCAGAACACAATGGTAATAAGCAGCATACTTCTGCTAAACTGTTTGCTTTTTCAGTGAGAGAAAAAACTATATTTCTTTTATCCCAACTCAGAGGTAATTTTGCTTTTCACAAATCATAGACTTTATATTATTGTTGTTTGAGAAAGATATTGAGAGAGGAAAGGGAGAGGCTGAACTATTCAGGAAAGTAGAGAAATGTTTCTGGGAGTCAGCAGTAAGTTTTCCCTACCTAAGTGGGATTATAGTTTCATAGCCATTAGGTCTAACAGTTTAGGGTGGCTCTTCATCATATCACATAAATATGGCCCAGGAAAAGAGCAGACCTTTACATTGTTTAGTTAAGATTATAGATGTGTCTGTGACCACCTTCAGAGGTTCATCAAACATACTACATTTATTTGTTCCACTCACAAATATTGGGTAAACTTTCTCATCTGAACTATCAGTTAATATGGTAACCATATCATTATTTGTTGGATCATAAATGGACCCATAGATAGGTCCATTCCTTTTCTCTTTTGGAGAAAAAAATAAACTCCCAAAATTTTGTGTTCTTTTGGGTTACCTTCTTTCTTTATAACTCAGCCTTCCATCTTCCATCTTGCTGACATATGTGCGAATTTGCTTCAGCCTCTGAACTTAATTTTCCCTTTTTCTTCCTTCTAGAAGGAATGTTCCACTCATTTTAGGAATAGTTGTTTCCATTATACTATGGTGACAAGGGTCAGTTTGTGATACGTCACAATGTCTCAAAGAATTTCAGAGACCCAGGCCTATTCCAAGCCAGTTAGAGAGATTTATTGTCACTTTGTGGTTTCATGCTCCTTAGGGGAAATTGCAATTTCAATAAGACAATTTTATAGGGTATATGATGCTGATTCCCAATAAAATTTGCATAGAATATTGGAAAATGACCTATATTAGAAAAGCAGGAGGGATTTATTACAGGATTAGGTAATGAGGGAGGGAGTCCCTTTTATGGTTTGGTGGTCTACCATCCTGGTCATGCTACTTTCTGATTGGCAAGTTACTGTAGTCCTATCTTGTCACGATGGATAGTTAGGTATTATGTTCCTGCTTTGAGCTAAATGGATAATGTCATTATGATCATGCACAAGAACACACCTGTTCAAATATGTGGATTGTATATGGTGGTAGTGACCAGCTAGGGGCAGTGGACATGTTGTTCAGTGTGGCCCATAAGGAAGTTAGAATATTGGGACTGGGGGAAGTTTTAGGATTTCATGAATAGAGAATAGAAATGTGCTTCTCTGTCTCTTTTCTCTAGGATGTGGTTCATATTTTAGTTTTTATATACATGTTTATATATATATATATATATATATATATATATATATATATATATATATATATATATATGTTACTGGAACACAAATATGGCACAGTAGCCCCAGATTATAGCAGAACATCCCATTGTTTTTGCAAGCAGTTCCCTAGCTCTTTTCTAGTTTTGTTTGTTTGTTTACTCATATGAACCATACACCCTGCCAATGTGTATAGCTAGCTGCTTAATTGTGATGTGTAAGACTTGACAAATGAATGTAATTAGATCTATATATTCTTTTGCAAGACTTCTGCTGTCCCTGTAATACTTGTCACCCTCAATACTCAAAAGTCATGTAGATAGAGGCTTAATGATTTGCTAAGCATCTCATAGCTAAGAATACTCTGATACTGAATTTAAACTCGTGTTTTCTTGAGTAGTTAAAAAGCTTCTTGGGTTTTAGCCCCAGGGTGGCAGGGCCAGTAGCCGGCTGGAGGAACCCCAGAACACCAGGAGCTGTGGCGACTCCAGAATTATTAACATAGACATGCCTAGGACAAAGCAAGAGGTTAGTGTCCTATGGACTTTGGGACCTGTATTTGGGGAATGCGTCAGCTTCCTCCCCTGGGGGCTAGAAGCCGCTGAGGAGACACACCATTTTGTAGTTTTCAGAGGCACTTCTGGCTCCCAGCTTACAAATCATGGGGAGATCCAGCGATCAGTCTTGGGGGATAATCGCTCTTGCTTTAACCTCCCTGGATCTGGATTGTGATCTAGGGTGGAAGTTGTGGGTGGGTTTAGAGCTTGCCAGAAACGGAAGTTGCCCCCACACGTTCGGGACGAAAATTCCTCTAGCTGGCCTTAAAGCCATAGTGTGGCAACAAGCCCAAAAGTCAAGCAATTAAGTGGCAACATGCCAAGGCAAAGGAAACAGAAAAATGCAACCCTAGACTCCTATTTTGGGGGCATAGAGCGGGAAAAGGACTGTGGGGTCAGAAGTCCTGCTCCAAAAGCCCCAGGGGAAAACATGAGTGGGTTGCAGGCCATAGAGAACCTTAAGAAGGGATTTAAAAATCAAATGAGAGAAGTGGAGGAAAAATTGGAAAGAGAAATGAGAAGGATGCAGGAAAAGTATGAAATGAGGGTCAACAGCCTGACTGAGGAAAACAACACCTTAAAAAATAGACTAGCTCAAATGGCAAAGGAGGCCCAAAAGGGCAATGAGGAGAAGAATGCCTTAAAAAGTCGAATTTACCAGATGGAAAAAGAATCTCAAAAGTTCACTGAGGAGATTCATTCCTTCAGAGCAAATGGAAGCTAGTGACTTCATGAGAAATCAAGATGCTGTTAAGCAGATCCAAACAAATGAAAGATTAGAAGGCAATGTGAAATATCTCATGGGAAAAACCACTGACCTGGAGAATAGATCCAGGAGAGACAATTTAAAAATTATTGGACTACCTGAAAGCCATGATCAAGAAAGAACCTAGAAATCACCCTTCAAGAAATTCTCAAGGAAAACTGCCCTGATGTTTTAGATCCAGAGGGCAAAATAGAGGTTGAAAGAATCCACAGATCACCTCCTGAAAAAGATTCCAAAAAGAAAACTCCCAGGAATATTATAGCCAGGTTCCAGAATCCCCAGATCAAGGAGAAAATACTCCAAGCAGCCAGGAAGAAACAATTTCAATATTGTGGAAACACAATCAGAATAGCCCAGGACCTGGCAGCTTCTACACTGAGGGATGGAAGGGCATGCAATATGATATTCCAGAGGGCAAAAGAACTGGGAATGAACCCAAGGGTCACCTACCCAGCAAAACTGAGTATTTTGTTTCAGGGGAAAATATGGTCATTCAGTGGAATAGAGGACTTTCAACATTCTTGAGGAAAAAACCAGAGTTGAATAGAAAATTTGACATCCAGACGCAAGAAGTAAGAGATGCCTGAGAAGGTAATCAGGGAAAAGAAATCAGAAGGAACTTATCAAAGTTGAACTATTTACATTCCTATATGGAAAAGCAATATCTGTGACTGATGATATCTTTCTCACTGTGAAAATAATGGAAGAAGGGTGTGTGGTCATATGAATATATATGTGAATGTGTGTGTATATGGTTACAGTTATATATGGATAGAGGGCATAGGTTGAATTTGTTGGGAAGGGAGAATACTCAAGGGATGAAATTATGAGGTGAGAGAGGAAAGTGGCAAGAGGAGATGGGGAGAGACATGGTAGGGTAAACTATCTCATGTAGGGGAAGTGGTTGCAAAGGAGGGGGAGAATAAGAAGGCTAAAAAGGCAAAACCACATTCACATTGAATTTGGTTCAGGGAGAAAATGACATACATACTAAATGGGATATCTCAACCTGCAGCAGGATAGGGGAAGGGGGATGAGAGGAGAGATGATGGATGGGAGGGCATCCTTGGGGTGAGGGGAGGTTGGAAGTACCCACTATAGAAGAGGGACAGGATCATGTAGGGAATGGACCAGGTGGGGGGTGGGATGAGTGGGAGGGAATTATAAGCAGCCCTGTACAATATATCTACTATGATGATGTTTTGCATAGCTAGATATGTACAACATATACTGAATTACTTATCTCCCAAGAAGGAATGGGTGACAAGGGAGGAAGGAAATGGATCTGAAATTCGAGGTCGTAACATTAAATGTTTCAAATATATATAAATACTATTATTAATACTCTTTCGCTTGTCATAGGGAGATAAGATGTGCAGGCATTGGGACACAAAAATTCACCTTCCTCTAATGGAAAAGTCGATGGGGGTATGGGAGAAGGTATGGGAGAGAGCAGATTGGAGGAAGTGATATCTTGTGGGACTACTATTCTGGGAGGTTGGGTAGGGGAATAATGGGGGGAAATGATTGTAAATCAAAATCTGGCGGAAATGAATGATGTAAATCAGAAGTTAATAAAGCATTTGTTTTAAATAAAAAAAAGAAAAAAAGGACCTATATGTACAAAAATATTAAAGCAGTTCTTTTTGTAGTGGCAACGAAGTGGAAATTGAGGAGTTGTCCATCAATTTAGGAATGAGTGGACAAGTTGTCGTATATGATTGTGATGGAATATTATTGTGCTATAGGAAATGATAAGCAGGATATTATTTTAAAAAAAATCCTGGAAAGTCTTACATGAACTGATGCAAACTGAAGTAAGAAGAACCAAGGGAACATTGCACACAGTAGCAATAATGTACAATGATCAATTAACTGTGAATGACTTGGTTATTCTCAGCAATATGATGATTCAAGACAATTCTGAAGGACTTATGATGAAAAATGTTATCCACTCCAGAGAAAAAATTAATGGAGTCTGAGTGCAACTCAAAACATACTTTTTAAATTTTTCTTTATTTTTCTTTTCTTTTTTTTATCTGTGTTCCCTTTTGCAACATGACTAATGTGGAAATGTGTTTTGAAGGACTCTACATGTGTAATCTATATCAAATTGCCTGCCTTCTCAAGGATGAGGGAGGGAAAGAAGGGAGGAAGAGAATTTGGAACTCAAAATTTTAAAAAATGAATGATAAGAATCATTTTTACCTATAATTGGAAAAAAATATAAAAATCCCCTCCCCCAAAAAAAGAAACAATGTGTCTGCAGTTGGCTGGTAAAAGAAGTACACTGGTTGGGGCTCATCAGTTATGGGGTTTTGTGTACATGTTGACCCACAACCACAACATGCTTCAAACCTGGGGGGAAGGGATAGCACAGAGGGAGGATGGGCATGGAATCACAAGTGAAATATATCATTTCATCTGAATTATCCCAGGAGGATAATTTCAGAAGTGTGTGCTGATCCTGAGCAACCAACAAGGATTCCAGTTTCCTCTGGTTTTCCACTCTCCATAGCCACCTTATGGACACCTTTCCATTTCCATAAGAAAGTAGAATCCTTGGTAGATTGTCTTACAGAAGAAAAAAAAGGATGCCTCAGGGAGAGGCAGAAAGAGTTCTAGAAAAAGGCTGTGACATAAAATCAGAAAGCAGCAATACATTTTGTTTTCCAAGTTAATAAAGTAGCGAAAGCAAAAAACAAAACAAAACAAAACACCCAAAAAACTAAAAACTGGGGCTCAGATAAAGGAACCAATATGCTGAAGGTGACACAATGCGGTCAGCAGGGGCGTGAAAAAGACAGCCCAGATACCCAGCTCCCTGAGCATTTTCTCCTGCACCATGTTGCTTTTCTTCAGACCTGGAGCTCCCTATTTCCAAGGCTGTGTGTGTTATTATCACTACTAGTATTACTAGTGGAAGCAAAACAAAACAATTCATGTCTTTTGACATCTCCAGGAGCAATGGAAACCAATAATTCCTCTGGGCAGGCTGTATTTCCTGTTGAACTTAATAACCACACTTGGAGACAACAGTCTGGGGAGAAGCCCTTTGGGGAGATAACTGTCCTCCCCGGAAAGGGGGGAGAGATCCTGATTAGAAACTCTTCTGCATGATGGGAGGACAGCCAAGGAATAAGACAGAAAAGGAGCCCCTCTCAGAGGCTTGCCACAGAAGAACAAAAAGTTTCTTGCCCTCTTGGGTTGGATTGAAGGTCAGTGCCCCTTTCTCTGGACTGACTAGCTTTTTTAGTTCCCAAGGTAAGCAGATCAGATGGAGTGGTTGCGACTGGGAAAAAGGAGACAGAAGAAACCTAGAAGACAGGCCCTGATCATTGGAAACTGAGACTGAGATAGAAAATGAAACAGAGAAGAAAAGGCTCCCCATGAGAACCAGAGCCCTAGGGGGGTGATAGAGAGACCCTAATAAGGCAGTGGGAGGGAGGAGCTCATCCAGGCAGTGGAGGAGGTTGAGGGAGAAGAGCTTTCCAAAGTTCTAGGAACACTAGGATGTTTGTCCTTCCTCTGCCTCTCTGCCACCCCCCTACTCTCACACTACTTTGTGGATAGGCCTGGATTCCTCCTGCTGTTGTGAAACAGAGCTCTGGACAAGTCCCTAAGGACTTCGGGGGAAAAAATACACAGAGTCTATAAAAACGAGCATTGAAGATCATATGTAAGCATATTTGTAGATTCAATGAAAGCTTATGATTTTCTAGGTCTTTCCCCAAAGACATGAAATGGGCCTGGATTGAGACAGTTTGGCCATCTTTGACATTGGAAACTCATGTGCAGACAGTGGCTCCAGAGACCCCAGAAGCACAGGCAAGGCTTAGGGATAGGGAGCCCCTCCCCACTGATGCCAGCCCTTCTCCTCCTATGTCCAGTCTATGTTCAGCAACAATCCACGGATGTTTTATCCATCACAATGGCCATGTTGCTTATTAGCATCTTATTTGCATGCCATTTCTGTTATTAAGGATGCTCATAGCCCCCTCTTCTTGTAGTGCTTTGCACTAACTATGCCAACTCCCAGTCACCCTGATTCAGTCACATCCCAGGAACAAGGCTACTACACCTCCCTCAGGACTCTAGAGGTACCCTTGAGGGGCTGGGGCTTGTTTTTCTAATTCTATGGTTTAGGAGCCCCCACAAATGTGTTTCTGGTCATCTTTATCGATTGATATTATTTAGTTGGCCAGACTCAGCTTTTAGAAATGGATATTTAACTAATTTTGATTTTACTATCAACTTTTCATAGGATACAAACTCCCAAAAGTTACAGAGCAAGAGACGAAGTGCACCCAAGGGGGCATTGTATTGTGTCTAGACTAAAAAAGTGAGCTAATTGTTATATCAGATTGCGCTGGTTAAATATTAGATACAAAGGGATAGGTAGGATAGGGGATTGACCAGTATTGACTGGTCAGCTCTACTCCCCACACTCCCATCCACACAGTCATTGTTGTTACATATAAAGGCTTCATCTTGGATAAAATTTGGATCTTTAATGTTTTGGGAAACCCACTGGAAAGATTCTCCATCCAGGATTCCATTTATTTGATCCCTTCATTTCAGTAATACAATAAAAGGAAAAATTAGCATGTTAAAAAAAAAAGCTTCTTGATTACCAGTAATACAAATATTAGACATGTATTGCAAATGAAAAATTTGTTGTACCTAGAATTGAAAATGGAAAGAACATTCTATTACTATTTTTTTCTGTTTTTTTATTAAAAATTCTTTATTAACTTCTGGTTTACATAATTCATTTCCACCAAATTTTGAGTTACAATTTTTCACCCATTTTTCCCTACCCACCACCCCAGAATAGCAGTCCACTAGATATCCTTTCATCCAATGGGCTCTCTCCCATATCTTTTCCCATACCCCTGTCGAGTTTGCCATTACGGCAAGGTGAATCTCTGAGCCCAAATGCCTGGACATCTTATGAAACATTTAATTTTAAAATTTCGATTTTCAGATCCATTCCCTTCCACCCTTGTCACCCACTCCCTCTGAGAAGATAAGCAGTTCAGTATGTGTTGTACATGTATAGCTATGCAAAACATTACAATAGTAGATATATTGTAAAAGACTGCTTATATTTCCTTCCCGCCCATCTCACCTTCCACCTGGTCCATTCCCTATTTTCATCCTGTTCCTCTTTGATAGTGGGTAATTCCAACCTCCCTTCCCCCCACCCCCTTTCCCCTACTCAACTGCAGGGTGAGATACCATTTAGTATGTATGTGATTCTCTCTTGAGCCAAATTCAATGAGAATATGGTTTTGCCTTTTTGCCTTCCTGTTCTTCCCCTCCCCTGCAACCACTTCCCTTTACCCTCTACATGATATAGTTTACCCTACCCTGTCTCTCCCCATCGCTTCTTGCCACTTTCCTCTCTCACCTCTTGACTTCACCCCGTAAGAATCATCCCTTCCCATCAAATTCAACCTGTGCCCTCTATCCATGTATACCTGTAAATATATTCCCATATACCCTTCTTCAGTTATTTTCATAATGAGAAAGGTTTCATCAGACAGAGTTATTGTTTTTCCATGTAGGAATGTAAATAGTTCAACTTTGATAAGTTCTATTTGATTTCTTTTCCTTGATTACCTTCTAAAGCATCTCTTGCTTCTTGTGTCTGAATGTCAAATTTTCTATTCAACTTTGTATTTTTCCTCAAGAATGCTTGAAAGTCCTCTATTCCACTGAATGACCATATTTTCCCCTGAAACAAAATACTTAGTTTTGCTGGGTAGGTGACCCTTGGGTTCATTCCCAGCTCTTTTGCCCTCTGGAATATTATATTCCATGCCCTTCGATCCCTCAGTGTAGAAGCTGCCAGGTCCTGTGCTATTCTGATTGTGTCTCCACAGTATTGAAATTGTTTATTCCTGGCTGCTTGTAGTATTTTCTCCTTGATCTGGGGATTCTGGAACCTGGCTACAATATTCCTGGGAGTTTTCTTTTTTTGGATCTTTTTCAGGAGATGATCTGTGGATTCTTTAAACCTCTATTTCCCCCTCTGGATTAAAAATATCAGGGCAGTTTTCCTTGAGAATTTCTTGAAGGATGATTTCTAGGTTCTTTCTTTGATTGTGATTTTCAGGTAGTCCATAATTTTTAAATTATCTCTACGGGATTTATTTTCCAGGTCAGTGGTTTTTCCCATGAGATATTTCACATTTCCTTCTATTCTTTCATTTGTTTGGATCTGTTTAACAGCATCTTGATTTCTCATGAAGTCATTAGCTTCCATTTGCTCCAGTCTAACTCTGAAGGAATGAATCTCCTCAGTGAGCTTTTGAGATTCTTTTTCCACCTGGCAAATTCAGCTATTTAAGGCATTCTTCTCCTCATTGCCTTTCTGAGCCTCTTTTGCCATTTGAGTTAGTCTATTTTTTTTTAAACAAATGCTTTATTAACTTCTGTTTTACATCATTCATTTCCGCCAGATTTTGAGTTAAAATCATTTTCCCCCCATTATTCCCCTACTCAACCTCCCTGAATAGCAGTCCCACAAGATATCGCTTCCTCCATTCTGCTCTCTTCCATACCTTCTCCCATACCCCCATCGACTTTTCCATTAGAGGAAGATGAATCTTTGTGTCCCAATGCCTGCACATCTTATCTCCCAATTATAGGCAAAAGAGTATTAATAATAGTATTTATATATATATTTGAAACATTTAATGTTACGACCTCGAATTTCAGATCCATTTCCTTCCTCCCTTGTCACCCATTCCTTCTTGGGAGATAAGTAATTCAGTATATGTTGTACATGTCTAGCTATGCAAAACATTATCATGGTAGATATATTGTACAAGGCTGCTTATAATTCCCTCCCACTCATCCCACCCCCCACCTGGTCCATTCCCTACATGATCCTGTCCCTCTTCTATAGTGGGTACTTCCAACCTCCCCTCACCCCAAGGATGCCCTCCCTTCCATCATCCCTCCTCTCATCCCCCTTCCCCCTATCCTGCTGCAGGTTGAGATATCCCATTTAGTATGTATGTCATTTTCTCCCTGAACCAAATTCAAAGTGAATGTGGTTTTGCCTTTTTAGCCTTCCTTATTCTCCCCCTCCTTTGCAACCACTTCCCCCTCCTACATGAGATAGTTTACCCTACCATGTCTCTCCCCATCTCCTCTTGCCACTTTCCTCTCTCACCTCATAATTTCATCCCTTGAGTATTCTCCCTTCCCAACAAATTCAACCTATGCCCTCTATCCATATATAACTGTAACCATATACACACACATTCACATATGTATTCATATGACCACACCCCCTTCTTCCATTATTTTCATAGTGAGAAAGATATCATCAGTCACAGATATTGCTTTTCCATATAGGAATGTAAATAGTTCAACTTTGATAAGTTCCTTTTGATTTGTTTTCCCTGATTACCTTCTCAGGCATCTCTTACTTCTTGCGTCTGGATGTCAAATATTCTATTCAACTCTGGTTTTTTCCTCAAGAATGCTTGAAAGTCCTCTATTCCACTGAATGCCCATATTTTCCCCTGAAACAAAATATTCAGTTTTGCTGGGTAGGTGACCCTTGGGTTCATTCCCAGTTCTTTTGCCCTCTGGAATATCATATTCCATGCCCTTCCATCCCTCAGTGTAGAAGCTGCCAGGTCCTGGGCTATTCTGATTGTGTTTCCACAATATTGAAATTGTTTCTTCCTGGCTGCTTGGAGTATTTTCTCCTTGATCTGGGGATTCTGGAACCTGGCTATAATATTCCTGGGAGTTTTCTTTTTGGGATCTTTTTCAGGAGGTGATCTGTGGATTCTTTCAACCTCTATTTTGCCCTCTGGATCTAAAACATCAGGGCAGTTTTCCTTGAGAATTTCTTGAAGGGTGATTTCTAGGTTCTTTCCTTGATCATGGCTTTCAGGTAGTCCAATAATTTTTAAATTGTCTCTCCTGGATCTATTTTCCAGGTCAGTGGTTTTTCCCATGAGATATTTCACATTGCCTTCTAATCTTTCATTTGTTTGGATCTGCTTAACAGCATCTTGATTTCTCATAAAGTCATTAGCTTCCATTTGCTCCAGTCTAACTCTGAAGGAATGAATCTCCTCAGTAAACTTTTGAGATTCTTTTTCCATCTGGCAAATTCGACTTTTTAAGGCATTCTTCTCCTCATTGCCCTTTTGGGCCTCCTTTGCCATTTGAGCTAGTCTATTTTTTAAGGTGTTGTTTTCCTCAGTCAGGCTGTTGACCCTCATTTCATACTTTTCCTGCATCCTTCTCATTTCTCTTTCCAATTTTTCCTCCACTTCTCTTATTTGATTTTTAAAGTCCTTCTTAAGGTCCTCTATGGCCTGCAACCCGCTCATGTTTTCCCCTGGGGCTTTTGGAGCAGGACTTCTGACCTCACAGTCCTTTTCCCGCTCTATGCCCCCAAAATAGGAGTCTAGGGTTGCATTTTTCTGTTTCCTTTGCCTTGGCATGTTGCCACTTAATTGCTTGACTTTTGGGCTTGTTGCCACACTATGGCTTTAAGGCCAGCTAGAGGAATTTTCGTCCCGAACGTGTGGGGGCAACTTCCGTTTCTGGCAAGCTCTAAACCCACCCACAACTTCCACCCTAGATCACAATCCAGATCCAGGGAGGTTAAAGCAAGAGCGATTACCCCCCAAGACTGATCGCTGGATCTCCCCACAATTTGTAGGCTGGGAGCCGGAACTGCCTCTGAAAACTACAAAATGGCGTGTCTCCTCAGCGGCTTCTAGCCCCCAGGGGAGGGAGCTGACTCATTCCCCAAATACAGGTCCCAAAGTCCATAGGACACTAACCTCTTACTTTGTCCTAGGCATGTCTATGTTGATAATTCTGGAGTCGCCACAGCTCCTGGTGTTCTGGGGTTCCTCCAGCTGGCTGCTGGCCCTGCCGCTCTGGGGCTAAAACCTCGGCTCAACTGGGCCTAGGCTCGGCTCCCAGAGGACTGCGCTGTGGGTTCCCAGTGTGCTGTGCGGCCTGCTCTCAGAGCACTGCTCTTGCCTCTCCCTGCAGAGCTGCTGGGTTCCCCTCAGTGGGAAGTTAGATTCTCTGTGTAGTTCTGTGGGTGCTGGGGCTCCAGAAGTTGTTCAGAGTCCCTTTTCCCATTGTTTGGAGGTAGTGTGGGGCAGAGCAGCTGGGAAGTGCTGTTTCTACTCTGCCATCTTGGCTCCACCCCCCCCCACCCTCAGCAGCTTTTTGCCCCCAGGGGAAGAAGCTGATGCGTTCTCCAAATACTGGCCCCAATGTCCATAGGGCACTAACCTCTCCCTTTGTCCTAGGCATATCTGTGCTAATAGTTCTGGAATCTCCACAGCTGCTGGTGTTCTGGGGTCCCTCCAGCCGGCTGCTGGCCAGGCCACCCTGGGGCTAAAACCTCGGCTCACACGGGCATGGGTTTGGCTCCCAGAGCCACACTCTATTATTTTTGAAACAAGTTCCCCAAGAAAGAGAATGAATTAGATCATATTTGGGAAATTAGGCAGTGGTTACTAGAATCTCGAGTTGTTCTTTGTGTCAGAGTCTAAACTTATAAACACCAATATTTGCCCAGTGATGCCATATGTGTGAGAATCATGGAGGACCAAAATCTTTGAAATATTAAATTTTAGAAGACATTGTAAAGTCACAAGATAGATTTAATTAGGTTACAGCATCTTACCAACCATATGAATTATGTTCAAGAGGGGGAATAAAAAGCATTATATATAGCATTGGATAAATGGAACAAGAATTATAGTGCTCAAATAGATCAGAGTAAAAGATGGAAAGTAATGGTACTTAATAAAAAAATTGAAGGACATAGAGGAAATCCCCGAGTTTATTGGATATATTCTCTTTGGAGAGTTTTTGGAAATGAAGGAAAATAATTTCCCAGAATGAGAAGGTGTCATTGCATTACAATCTTTAAGTATAGATGAGGACTACCCAAATAAATGAACTCACACACATATTGAAATATTAGGAGGTAAAGTCTTAATTTATGGATTGTAACAACTCTTTAATGTGTATAAATCTAACTGTCAAAATCTAAGGAAAAATAAAATTAATACATTTTATATGATATGAGTTATGTGATGCAAAAAAGGACAAAGGCAAGTATTTGAATTTGAGAAAAGAGAACTTTAATGTAACTTGTGAATAGAAGAAATGAGAAATGAAGCATACCCCAGCATACCTTAAGAAACTGAATTGGAATGGACTAAGGTTTCTAAGAGATTAATGTTCTGTAAGTACAGAATGGAAGAAACCCAAAGTAAATCACAGAAGAAATTGTCTCCTTACACGTGATAGCACTTATGTAATTTTATGAAGAATTTTAGGGGAGGATGCTGCAAATCACAAAATAATAGGGAAAGGTAGAATATGGTATGAATCTAGAAGACCATCAAATATAAACCTTATGAAGAGTGGATTACTATTTTTTCAAGTAATATTGGAAAACTTTATACAGTGATTTAAAACTGGAAAACTGTGGCATTTCCTTGTCAGTAGAAGAATTGCAAATCATATAATAAGACAATATCCCAAGGGAAGTAGGAGAAAGCTCATCAAGAGACATATTTAAAATTATACTGGACAAAACACTGTAGGGTATATTGTAAAGAGCAGTCCTATACTATTAAGGTGAAAAACTAGTTGGCCTGTTAGGTTATTTCCATCTATGGTTTCTGTTTCTTTCATGAGCCAGAAAAAAAAAATTGGGGGGGGTGGAGCCAAGATGGCAGAGTAGAACTAGAGAGTCCAAGCCACTCTCCCCCCAGACTACCTCCAACCTATGTAAGAAGGGACTCTGAACAACTTCTGGAGCCCCAGCACCCATAGAATGACACAGAGAAGCTAACCTCCGGCTGAGGACAGCCCAGCAGCCCTGCAGGAAGGACCAGCACAGAACCGGCAGCGCAGCTCGCAGTGCGCGGAGAGCCGAGCACAGGTCCTCCTGAGTCGTGGTTTTAGCCCCAGGGCGGCAGGGCCAGCAGCTGGCTGGAGGGAACCCAGAATACCAGCAGCTATGGTGATTCAAGAATTATCAACATAGACATGCCTAGGACAAATTGAGAGGTTAGTGGCCTATGGACTTTGGGACCAGTATTTGGGGAATGTGTCAGCCTCCTCCCCTGGGAGCTAGAAGCCTCAGAGGAGACACACCATTTTGTAGTTTTCAGAGGCAGCTCCAGCTCCTGGCCTGCAAACTGTAGGGAGATCCAGTGATCAGTCTTGGAGGGTAATCGCTCTTGCTTTAACCTCCCTGGATCTGGATTGTGATCTGGGGTGGAGGTCGTGGGTGGGTTTCCAGCTTGCCAGCAACAGAAGTTGGCCCCCTCCACACCTTCCGGATGAAAGTTCCCATCTGGCGCCAGGACATACTATGGCAACAAGCCCAAAAGTCAAGTAATTAAGTAGCAACATGCCAAGACAAATGAAACAAATTAAAGAGAAGGATGCAGGAAAAGTATGAAATAAGGGTCAACAGCCTGACTGAGGAAACCAGCACCTTAAAAAATAGACTAACTCAAATGGCAAAGGAGGCCCAAAAGAGCAATGAGGAGAAGAATGCCTTAAAAAGCCAAATTTGCCATATGGAAAAAGAATCTCAAAAGTTCACTGAGGAGATTCATTCCTTCAGAGTTAGACTGGAGCAAATGGAAACTAATGACTTTATGAGAAATCAAGATACTGTTAAGGAGATCCAAAGAAATGAAAGATTACAAGGCAATGTGAAATATCTCATGGGAAAAACCACTGACCTGGAAAATAGGTCCAGGAGAGACAATTTAAAAATTATAGGACTTCCCTGAAAGCCATGGTCAAAGAAAGAACCTAGAAATCACCCTTCAAGAAACTCTCAAGGAAAATAAAAAATAAAAATAAAAAACTTACCTTGAAATTTAAATGTTTATACAATAATTAAAATGGTGAATCAACTGAAGTAACCTCAACTCTAAAATTATAAGCAAAAATATGAAATTGAAATGTCCACTGGAATTTTAAAAAATCAAACAATGTTATGGAATCCTCTTAAGGAGTCAATTTCTATCAGTAAGTTATCATCACAATTTCAATAACAGTATGATACAATAAAGTTGGAGTCAGAAAATCAGATTTGGCATCTTGGATCTGCTACTGAACTAGCTTACCTTGTTCGGGACACATCAACTCTCTAGCACTCAGTTTCTTATTCAGTAAAATCATGGGCACATTTGGCATACAGCTGGATGGAAACCTGTTGCAGCTCTTAATGCTCTATTTCGATTGCTTTGTGGTTCATTGAATTTGCACTAAAAAAGTAAAAAAGTGTGGTGTCTAATCTTGTGTTAGAGGGGAAAATTATCATAGCAGCAAATGTATTTTGTTTTCTAGAGGGGGCATATAGAGATGTTTCAGTTATTTTGATTCTACATATCTGAAATAGGACTCCGGAATAAGATTCACCATGACTTGATTATTTCACTTTTCTGATTAATGGTGAATTATTTGCAGTTGATAAAATAATTGGTTATCAGTCCTTTGTACATATAGCAATAACTCTGAATGAGGTAAAAATTGAGTTGTTGTTGTTATTTCTTTTATTACATTTACTTCCATTCCAGTATCCTTTAGAGGATATACAATGACTATATGAAAAATAGAATGTTATGTGCTCTTAGGGGAAGCATTGAAACCAGTGGCAAACAAGAATTCGTTGAGAAGTAGAGAGATGCCAGGGAGTTGCCTGAGCTCTCCCCAGTATTCCTCAGAAGCAAGTTTGAATCAAGCATCTAATGGAATCTGGAGTGGCACAGCCCACATAAAGATTGAATGAAATAATTTTCCATTTTAAGATAACTCAGAAGGACTTTGGGAAAGGTCTGTCACACAGGTAAAAGGGTAGCACAGTTCAGTGCAGACAAATGTCATGGCAAGCCAGAAGGAGAATTTTGCCCACAGCACAGATCAGCAAACAAGGTCCCTCAGTCCTGGCTCTGTTGGCCAATGGTATAGTAGGCCATCTTTGAGTCATCCAGCAACAGTACAAAAGGCAATTTGAAACCCATAAAACAAGGCAAGAAGAGCACCACTAGGGCAGGCCATCCCAATTCAGTGAGCAAGCCCTCAGCAGATAAGAACCCAGTGCAGAAAGTCAGTGACCAGGCTCCTGGACCCCAGCACAATAAGCTTGAGACAGTGTTCCATTCGCCCCAAGAGAAATGTTTGATTTTAAGAGCCATTAAAAAGGCAAAACAATTGGGGCGGCTAGGTGGCGCAGTGAGTAGAGCGCCAGCCCTGGAGTTGGGAGGACCTGAGTTTTGATCCGACCCCAGACACTTAACACACACAAACAAAAAAAAAACCTAGCTGTGTGACCTTGGGCAAGTTACTTAACCCCAATTGCCCTCCAAAAAGCACAAAAAAAAAAAAAATGAGCAATAGGCTAAAAAAAATCAACCATAGAACATTACTGGGGCGACAGGGGAGTTTATAATAAACTTGGAAGAGGACAATATTGTCAACATCTGAAACATCAAAGAGGAATATGAATTTTGTCTTAAGACCAAAAAGCCTTCTTGGAAGAGCTCTAAAATAATTTTAAAATTCAAATAAGAGGGGTAGAAGAGAAATGACAGGTATACAAGAAGAGTCAACAGTTTGAAAAGGAAGGATAAATAAATAACTGAAGAAAACAGTTCCTTAAAAAATGTAATTGACCAAATGGGTAAAAAAAATCAACTGAAGCAAACAACTCCTTAAAAAGTTGAATTGCCAAGTGGAAAAGGAGGTATAAAAGCAAAATTAAGAAAATAATTCCTTAAAAATTAGAATTGAACAAGTAGAAGCTAATGTTTCTGTGAGACATCAAGATTCAGTCAAGCAAAATCAAAAGAATAAAAAAAAAAGAACAAAAAATTTAAATACTTAATTGGAAATTCAACTGACCTGGAAAAAATATCCAGGAAAAATGATTTAAGATCTATTTTGCTACCTGAAATATATGATAAAAAAGAGCCTGAACAATATATTTCAAGAAATTATCAAGGCAAACTGCCCTGATATCCTAGAACCAGAGGGGAAAATTATCATCAAAAGAATTCACTTATCCCCTCCTAAAAGGGATCCCAAAATGAAAGCTCCAAGAAATATTGTAGCCAGAATTATAGACAGAAAACAGTGCAAGCACTCAAAAAGAATGAATATAAATATTACGGTACCAAATCCAGATTACAAAGGACTAAGTACCTTCTACATTAAATGATCAGAAGGCTTGGATTAAAACCAAGAATCAACTATCTAGTAAAATTAAGGAAAATCTTTCAGGTGAAAAGATGGTCATTCAATTAAACAGGGGATATTCAATCATTCCTGATGAAAAGACCAGAGGATAATAGGAAATTTGACCTTCAATACAAGACTCAAAAGAAGAATAAAAAGGTATACAGGAAAGAGGAAAAATTGTTATTCAGTAAGGTCAAACAATTTACATACATAAATGGGAAGATGATAATTGTAATTCTTGCAAACTATATATTTATTAGGACACTTAGCGGAGGCATACAGAGACAGAAGATGTAGGTATAAAATGACTTTGAAGTGATTATATAAATATTAATAAAGGCATGAAAAAAGGTTTGTACTTGAAAAAGAGGAAAGAAGGAGGCAGAAAATAGTAAAATACAATGCATGAAGAGGCCCAAAAGAACTACTAGAATAGAGAGAAATAAGGGAGGGAGGTGAGCACTGTTTGATAATTTCTCTCATTGAATTTGGCTCAAAGATGGAATAACATAAACATTCAGTTGAGTACAGAAATTTATCTTACCATATAGGGAAATAGGAGGAGAAAAGGGAAAAGAAAAGGGAGGGGTAGCTAGAAGGGAATGCAGAAGTAGCATGGGACAGGGAAGACAAAAAAGGGGGACTAATAGAAGGGAGGGCAGATTGAGGGAAGTGATGGTCAGAAGCAAAACACTGGTGAAGAGGGACAAAGTGAAATAAGACAGAAAAATATAAACATGGTGAAAACAGGATAGGGGAAAATGCACAATTAATAATTATAACTGTGAATGTAAGTGGGATGAACTCTCCCATAAAATGAAAGCAGATAGAAGAGTTGGTTCAACACTAGAATCCTACAAAATGTTGCCAGCAAGAAATGTATTTAAAGAAGAGGGATACAAACAGAGTAAGGGTAAAAGGTTGGAGCAAAATGTATTATGCTTCAGGTGAAGGGAAAAAAAAAAAGCAAGAGAAGCATATGATCTCAGACAAAGCAAAAGTAAAACAAGATCTAATTAAAAGAGAAAAGGAAGGAAACTACTTCTGGCTAAAAAGGTAACATAGACAACGAAGTAAAATTGATACTAAACAAATATGCACCAAGTGGTATAGTATCCAGATGCCTCAAGGAGAACTAAAGTTATTTAAGGGAAAAATAGGCATCAAAACTATATTACTAGGTGACCTCAACCGCCCTCTCTCAAAACTACATAAATCTAAACACTAAATAAAAAAAGACATTAAGGAGGTGAATAGAATTTTAGAAAAATCAATTACATAATAGGCTTCTAGAAAAAATGAATGATATTAAAAGGAATATAACTTTTTTTCATATGTGCATGGCACCTAGAAAAAAAGGGTATGTATTAAGGTATATAACCTCACAATACAATGAAGAAAGGCAGAATTATTAAATGCATCACTTTACATCATGATGCAAAAACAATATATGTAATGTCAATGGAAGTACAGAAAAAATGGAAACTAAAATAATGCTATCCTAAAGAATTCGGGGGTCAAACTACAAAACTACAAATCATAGAAATAATTAACAATTTCTCTGAAGGGATTGACAATAATGAGTCAACATATCAAAACTAATGGGATGCAGCCAAACCAGTTCTTATATGAAATTTTATATGTGTAAATGTTTACATGAATGAAATAGAGAAAGAGATCAATTAATTGGGCAGGCAATTAAAAAATAACCACAAAGAACAAAAATCAAAGGTAGATTAATAAAATTGAAATAAAAAATCTATTAAACTAATAAATAAAATTAAGAATTGTTTTTATATATAAAAATAGATAAATCTTAGGATCATTTTATTTTTAAAAAAAGAAGAAAACCAAACTACAAGTATCAAAAGTGAAAAGGATGAATTCATCACCAATGATGAGGAAGCTAAAGCAAAAATTAGGAGCAATTTTGCCCAACTTTATGCCAATAAATCTGACCTTCTAAGGGAAATTGGTGAATATTTCCAAAAATAAAAAATGTCCAGAGGAAACAAAATAGACAAAAAAAAACCCTTACAGTTGTGGGGGGTGGGAGAAATTGAACAAGCCATCAATAAACTCCCTAAGAAAAATCTCCAGAGTCAGATGGATTTAAAGTGAATTATGCAAAATATTTAAAGAGCAATGAATTCCAATACTTTATAAACTACTTGGAAAAATAAGCAAAGAAGGAGTTCTACCAAATTAGTTTTATGATACAAATGTGGTGCTAATATCTAAATCAGGAAGAACAAAAATGGAGAAAAAGTTACACATGAATTAACGTAATGAATATCGATGCAAAAAAATAAGCAAAATATTACAGAAAAGATTAAAGCAATTTATCACAAGCTTAATAATCTATTAACATGTAGGATTTGGTATCAGGAATGTACAGCTAGGGGGCGGAGCAAAGATAGTGGAGTAGAAACAGCACTTCCACAATGCTCCAGACCACAACACTTCAAAATCATGTAAAAGGGGACTCTAAACAACCTCTGGAGCTCCAGAACCCACAGAACACCACAGAGAAGCTAACCTCCCACTGAGGACAGCCCTGCAGCCCAGCAGGGAGCTGCAAGCACAGTGCTCTGGGAGACAAGCCCAGGACCATGTGAGTCAGAGGTTTTAGCCCCAGGGCAGACAGACCAGCAGCTGGCTGGAGGGTCCCCAGAACATCAGAAGGTGTGGCTTCAGAATTACCAACACATAGATGCCTAGGACAAAGTGAGAGATTAGTGCCCTATGTACTTTGGGACCAGTATTTGGGAATGTGTCAGCTTTTTCCCCTGGGGGTGAGAAATGGCTGAGCAGCCATGGCAGAGCTCCCATTTTGCAGCTTCAGTTGCAGCTTCAACTCCTGGCCTGTGAACTGTAGGGGATCTGGTGATCAGTCTGGGGTGTAATAGCTCTTGCTTTAACCTTCTTGGATCTGGATTGTGGTCTGAGGTGCAGGTTTTGGGGTGTGTGACAAGCTTGATCGATTGTGTGGGGGCTTCAGAGAGGTCACCCAACTAATACCTCCAGAAGTTGAGAAGACCCCAATGTTTGGGACAGATGCTCCCCTGTCTGGTGGCAGAGTCCTACTGTGGTAACAAGCATAAAAGTAAAGTAATTGAGTGGCAACATGCCTAGGCAAAGGAAACAAAATAAACAGAAAAATTCAACATTAGACTCCTATTTTGGGGGAAAAGAGGATTGAAGCATGGAGCAGGAGGAGGACTGGGAGGTCAGAACTCCTGCACCAAAAGCCCCAAATGAAAATATGAGAGGGTTACAGGCCATAGAGGAACTTAAGAAGGATTTTAAAAGCCAAATAAGGGAAGTGGAGGAAAAATTTGAAGAGAAATGAGAAGTATTCAAGAAAAGTATGCAATGAGAGTCAACAGCCTAACTGAGGAAAATAACACCTTAAAAATAGACTAACTCAAGTGGCAAAAGAGACTCAAAAAGGCAATGAGAAGAAGAATGCCTTAAGAAGCCAGATTTGCCAGATAGAACAAAAATCTCAAAAATGTACTGAGGAGATTCATTCCTTCAGAATTAGACTGGAGCAAATGGAAGCTAGTAACTTTATGAGAAATCAAGATGATGTTAAACAGATCCAAGCAATTGCAAGAATAGAAGGGAATGTGAAATATCTCATGGGAAAAACCACTGACCTGGAAAATAGATCCAGGAGAAATAATTTAAAAATTATTGGACTACCTGAAAGCCATGATCAAAGAAAGAACCTAGAAATCATTATTCAAGAAATTCTCAAGGACAATTGCCCTGATGTTTTAGACCAAGATGGTGAAATAGAAGTTGAAAGAATCCACCAATCACCTCCTGACAAACATCCCAAAAAGAAAATCCTGGAGGAATATTATAGCCAGTTCCAGAATTCCCAGATCAAGGAGAAAATACTACAAGCAGACAGGAAGAAACAATTGCAATATTGTGGAAACACAATGAGGTTAACACAGGACCTGGCAGCTTTTACCCTGAGGGATCAAAGGGCATGGAATATGATATTTTGCAGGTCAAATGATCTGGGATTAAAACCAAGAATAGCCTACCCAGTAAAACTGAGTATCTTGTTTCAGGGGAAAATATGGTCATTCAGTGGAATAGAGGACTTTTGAGCATTCCTGAGGAAAAAAACAGAGTTGAATAGAAAATTTGACATTCAGACCCAAGAAGCAAGAGATGCTTGAGAAGATAAGCAGGGAAAAGAAATCACTATGAACTTATCAAAGTTGAACTATTCATATTGTAACTGATGAAACCTTTATCAGTATGAAAATAGTTGAAAAGGGGCATATGGGCATATGAATACATATGTGAATGTGTGTATACAGGTATGCATGGATAGAGGGCACAGGTCAAATTTGGTGGGAAGGGATGATACTTAAAGGGTGAAATTAAGAGGTGAGAGGAATACGGCGAGTAGATGGGGAGAGATGGGGAGGGGTAAACTATCTCATGTAGAAGAGGCAAGGGGAACTGGTTGCAGGGGAGGGGAAGAACAGGAAGGCAAAAAGGCAAAACCATATTCTCATTGAATTTGGCTCAGGGAGAAAATGACATACATACTAAATGGGATATCTCACCCTGCAGGAGAGTAGGGGGGAGAGGCTTGGGAGGGGGTATGATGGAGGGGATGGCATGCTGGGGGGAAGGGAGGTTGGAGGCACCCATTTGTTTAGAGGGACAGGATAAAAGTAGGGAATGGACCAGGTGGGGGGAGGGAAACATAAGCAGTCTTTTACAATATTATTTACTATGATAATATTTTGCATAGCTATACATGTACAATATATACTGAATTGCTTATCTTCCCAGAGGAGTGGGTGACAAGGGATGAAGGGAATGGATCTGGAACTTGAAGTTTTAAAATTAAATATTTCAAATATACATATATATATATATATACTATTTTTAATACTATTTTGCATGTAATTGGGAGATAAGATGTACAGGCATTGGGGCACAGAGAGTCACCTTGCCCTAATGGCAAAGTCGAAGGGGGTATGGGAGAAGATATGGGAGAGAGCAGATTGAATGAGGGGATTTCCTGTGGGACTGCCATTTTGGGGTTGTGGGTAGGGGGAAAATGCGGGAAAACTGTAACTCAAAATCTGGCAGAAATGAATGATGTAAACCAGAAGTTAATAAAGGATTTGGGAAAAAAAAGAATGTACAGCTAGTTGAATTTTAGGAAATCTATAGCATAATTGCACGTATCAAAACAAAACCAACAGAAAGCATATGATTATCTCAATAGATCCAGAAAGAAAGCTTTTGACAAAATACAGGACCCATTCCTATCAAAAGCACTAGAGCACACAGGAATAAATGAAGTGTTCCTTAAAATGATAAACGCCATCTATCTAGTAATATCAGTAAGCAATATATGTAATGGGGATAAACTTAAAATATCCCAGTAAGATGAGGGGTGAAACAAAGATTTCTTTTTTTATTCAAAATTGTACTAGAAATATTAGCTTTAGCAATGAGAGAAGAAAGAGAAAATGAAGGAATCACAATAGGCATTGAAGAAACAAAGCTATTTCTCTTTGCAGATAATATGATGGTACACTTAGTGAATCCTAGAAAATCAACTAAAAGTATTTGGAATAATTAACAAATTTAGCAAAGTTGAAAGATTTAAAATAAAGACACTTAAATTATCAGCATTTCTGTGTTTTACTAATAAAGTCCCATAGCAAGAGATAGAAAGAGAAATTCCTTTTAAGGTTACTGTAGATATTATAAAAGATTTGGGAGTGTACCTAACAAGATAAACCTGGCAACTAAATGAAAGCAACTTATAAAAAGTTTGTCTCACAAAAAAAGTCAGATCTAAATAATTGGAAAAATAACAGTTGTTCATGGGTAGGCCAAGGTAATATGACAATTCCACACAAATTTATTTGCTTATTCATTGAATGTCAATCATCTGCCCAAAATTATTTTATAAAGCTAGAAAAACTAATAACAAAATTTACCTTGTAAAAAAGGTTAATGAAATCAAGGAAATTAATGACAATAAATGCAAAGCAAGTTGTCCTAGCAGATCTAAAACAATATTATAAAGCAACAATTATCAAAATTATTTGCTATGGGTGAAGAAATAGCCAAGTGAATCATTTGAATAGGTTAGGTAGAAAATATATAGTAATAAATAACTATAGAAATATAGTATCTGATAAACCAAAAGACTCAAACTTCTGGGATCACAACTCATTATTTGACCAAAACTGCTGGGAAGGTTGGAAAATAGTATGACAGAAATTAGAGATTGACCAACATCTTATACCATATACCAAGATAAGCTCAAAATGGGTACATGATTTAGACATAAAGGCTGATACTATAAGCAAATTAGGAGAGTAAGTAATAGTTTACCTATCAAATGCATAGAGAAATAAATGATTTATAACCAAACAAGAGATAGAGGACATTAGGAAATAAAAATAGATAAATTTTATTTCCTTAAGTTAAAGAGTTTCTGCATAAAGCCAATGCAACCAAGGTTAGGAGAGAAGCAGAAAGCTAAAAAATAATTTTTTTCAGCCAGTGTCTCTGCTGAAGTGCTCATTTATATATATATATATATATATATATATATATATATATATATATATATATATATATATTGAAGTGAGTCAGATTTATAAGACTATAAGTGATTCATCCTCTGGTAAAGAGTGAAATGATATGAACAGGCCATTTTCAGATGAAGAAATTAAATCTATCTGTAATCATATGAAAAATGCTCTAAATCACTATTGATTGGAGTGATGCAAATTAATACAACTCTGAGATACTACCTCATGCCTATGAGATTGATTAATTTGACAAAAAAAGAAAATTATAAATATTAGAAGACATGTTTCGGAATTGGAACTCTAATGAATTGTTGGTAGAGTTGTGAACTGATCTACCATTCTGCAAAACAATTTGGAATTGTGTCCAACAGGCAACCAAACTATGCATACCCTGAGACTTAGTAATACCACTGTTCAATCTGTATCCTAAGGAGATCATAAACATGGGGAAAGGACCCACATGTACACATATATTTTTGTGGTGTCAAACAATTGGAAATTGGTGGGGATGGCCATCAATTGGGGAATGGCTGAACAACCTGTGACATATTAATGATAATGGAATACTATTGTGTTATGAGAAATGATGAGAATGGTTGGAGTCAAGATGAGGGAGTAAAAGCAGGAACTTGGGTGAGCTCTACCTCAAACACCTCCAGATATGTGTAAAAATAACTAAACAAATTCTAGAGCTACAGAATCCACAAATGATAGAGTGAATTGCATCTCCAGCTGAAGATAATCTGGCAGGCCAAAAAAGAATGATCTATTGCACTGGACTGAGAGTAGAGCCCAATCCCACATGGGTCACTCCAGCAAAGACCAGGTTGGAGCAGATGTCAGGGGATTGAATCACTGGCCTCTGTGGTGGTTTCCAGACTTATCAACCTATAAATGCCAAAGACAAAGTAAAAGGTCAGTGTGGAAACTCTGTTGGACCTGGGTGAGAGAAGAGAGATATCTGGCTCCAGCCCTCAGGAGGCAGAGGTGACTAGTGGTGGCAGTTGCAGCAGCAGCATAAGCAGTAGCAGCAGTGACTGCTTCAAGAGCTCCAGACACACAGAGGGAAGTGGGGGGAGGGAGAGCATGGGATCAAGTGGCTGCTCAGAGGGCAATTGTAGGCATCTCTTTGCTGGCAATGTGGAAGGATTCTTTTGCTTTGCCCTGCTTGGATTTGGGACATGATCTTGGTCTGGTCGTCCTATTATGAGGAAGAACTCAAGCATGGAAGGGCTAATGGTGGCTGTGGAGAGGGAGTGTTCCTTACAGTTCAGAGGCAGAAAAAAATACTTGTGGTCACTCACAGACCAGAGCACAGGCTAGGAGAGGAGTAAACATCTGTCCTTAGATATCATTACCTTAGAAGAACTGAAAATTCATAGGGACCTATTAGTATATCTAACAACAGCTTCACAAAACCCCAGAAACTTAAGGACACAGCACTCTCTACTCTGGAAGAAGAGTTTTACCTTGGCAAAGAGCTCAAAAGTCAAGTAAATAGTAGGGAAAATGAGCAAACATAGGGGAAACAATGAGGCTTTGGAATCTTATTTTGGTGACAAAGAAGATCAAAACATAGAATCAGAAGAAGAGAACAAAGTCAAAATTCCTGCATCAAAAGCCTCCTAGAAAATTATTAGTCACAGGCCATGGAGGAGTTCCAAAAGTGTTTTGAAAGTTGAGTGAGAGAAGTAGAGGAAAAATTGGGAAAAGAAATGAGACTGATGCAATAAATCATGTAAAATGAATCAACAGTTTGCTGAAGGAGAATCAACAAATAGTGAAGAATATAACACCTTATAAAAAAGCAAATTGCAGAAGAGGACCAAAAAGCCAATGAAAAGAAGAATGCCTTAAAAAGCAGAATAGGCCAGATGGAAAAGGAGGCCCAAAAGCTCATTGATTAAAGTAATCACTTCAAAAGTATAATGGGGCAAATTGAAGTTAATGAATTTATGATAAATCAAGATATTATAAAACAGAAACAAAAGAATGAAAAAATAGAAGAAAATATGAAATATCACATTGGAAAAACCACTGACCTTGAAAACAGATGACTACCTGAAAGTCATGATCCAAAAGGGCCTAGAGATCATCTTTCAAGACATTATCAAGGAAAACTGCCACAATATTCTAGAACCAGAGGAGAAATGGAAAGAATCCACTGATCAACTCTTGAAAAAGATCCAAAAAAGAAACTTCCTAGGAATATTGTAGCCAAATTCATAGTTCCCTGGTCAAGGAGAAAATATTACTAGCAATCAGGAAGAAACAATTCTGGTATTGTGGTAACTCAATCAGGATAACACAAGATCTATCAGCTTCTACACTAAGGGTTTGCAGGTTTTGGAATATGATATTCTGGAGGTCAAAGAAACTAGGATTAAAACAAAAATTACCTACCCAGCAAAAGTGAGTACAATACTTCAGGGGAATATAGAGTCATTCAACGAAATAGAGAACATTCAAGCGTGCTTGATGAAAAGATATAGGTGAACAGAAAACCTGACTTTCAAATACAAGAATCAAGAGAAACATGAAAAGGTAAACAGGAAAGAGAAATCATGATGTATTTGTGTATTTATGCATGAATGTATATATATATATATATATATATATATATATATATATATGTATACATAAATGTACATGTGTATGTGTGTGGATATGGATATGGATATGGATATGGATATGGATATGGATATGGATATGGATATGGATAGTAGGAGACTTTCAGGAAGAAAAAAAAAACCTGGAAAGACTTACAGGAACTAATGCCAAGTGAAGTAAGTAGAACCAGGAGAACGTTGTACACAGTAAAACCAACATTGTGCTAAGCTCAACTTTAATAGACTTATCTCTTCTCAGTAACACTAAAATCAAAGAACATTCCAAGGGTCTCATGATGGAAAATGCTGGTCACATCCCAAAAAAGAACTATGGAGCCTGGATGCAGAGCCTGAAAGCATACTATTTTTTTGTTTTCTTTTTTTCTTTCTTTGTTCTGATGGTTTTTTCCCCTTTTCTTCAGATTCTTTCACAATGTTAGTAATGTGGAAATAAGATTGCACTTGTGTAGCCTACATCAGATTGCATGCACCTTGTGAGGGGAGGGAAGAAGAAAAATTGGAATTCAAATAAAAAAATAAGTGAATGTTGAAAATTAAAATAAATAGATATTTTAAATGAAAAAAATTAAAGAACTGATACTTTGTTTTCTAGAGAAGGAAGTTATGAGTGGAGATGTGCTAGCAGTCTTCAAATATTAGAGAAATTGTTATAAAGATGAGAAATTATACCTAGGGAGTAGTACAAAAAGTTAGAATTTAGAGAGAGGTAGACTACTTACAGATATCAAGTATAATGTGGATCTATCTCACATAGCCATAATGGCTACATCACACTTTTAGAGTTCAAGAGGTAAAATAAAGGTATATCTGTTCTAATACTCTCAACCTGATCCCCTACCATCTCTACTATCCACAAGTGAACGACTGGTTACTCAGTTCCATTTAAATACTTACTATCAATTAGGTCTTACTATCAATTAGGTTATTTACTTAAAAATGCAAATAATTTTGGTCAACCCCTCAGGTTTCTATCTCTTCTCAGTAGCTGGGGAGAGTGATCTTATATTTCAGTTCCTATGTTCCTCCCTGCCTACACCATAAAATTTAACATTGTTACTGTGTCAGATCTTGCCTCAACTACTCCCTATGTGCATCCTGAAAGTAATTACTGAAGTTTACGTTCTGTTGCTCATACAGTACAAATGATGTGCATTTGAAAAAAGATCAGTATGGAAATAATTTCCACATAATATATTCATAATGGATGATATGAGGGAGAAAGTCTATGAAGTATTTCAGAAGACATTCTCTTTCTTTTAAAAAATTTTTAATCATCTCATTAGTCATGTCATTAACAACAAAAAAAACACAAGAAAGAAGAAAGGAGAGAGAGAGAGAGAGAGAGAGAGAGAGAGAGAGAGAGAGAGAGAGAGAGAGAGAGAGAGAGAACAAAGAGTATACTTCAGGTTGCATTCAGAATCCATAGTTCTTTTTCTGGAGGTGGATAGTTTATCAAACAGTATGTTGCTATCGACATTGAGTAGTGTGTCTTGTGTACCTAACCTATTCCACTGCTCCACCACTCTATTTCTTATCTAGTACTGAGAAGTTTTGTTGATTGCTGCTTTATAATACAATTAAAGATATGATAAGTCTAGGTCCCCTTCTCCGGCATTTCTTTTCATTATTTCCCTTGATATTTGCACATCTTTTTCTTCCAGATGAATTTTATTATTTTTTCTAGGTCTATAAAATAATTTTTATTTGATTGAGGATATGGCACTAAAATAAGTAAATTAATTCAGGTAGAATTGTCATTTGTGTCACATTACCTCAGGTCACCAATGAGTAACTGATATTCTTTTTCCAATTACTTAGGTCTGACTTTATTTGTATAGATATTTTATAATGTCTATAGTAACTTTAAATTGAATTTCTCTTTTTATCTCTTACTGTTGGACCTTGTTAGTAATATATAGAAATGCTTAGGATTTAATGTAGGTTTATTTTATATTCTGCAAATTTGTTTAAGGTTTTTATTACTTCAAATAGTTTTTACTTGATTCTCTAGGATTCTTTATAATCATCTCATCTGCAAAGTATGATAATTTAGTTTCTTCTTTGCCTATTCTAATTCCTTCAATTACATTTTCTTCTCTTATTGCTAAAGCTAACATTTCTACTGCCATATTGAATAACAGTGGTGATAATGGACATCCTTCTTTCACCCCCAATATTACTGTAAATGCATCTAGTTTATTCACATCACATATCATGCTTGCTGATGGGTTTGGCTAGATGCTACTTATCGTTTTAAGGAAGGCTCTGTTTATTCCTATGCTCTCTAATGTTTTTAATTAATATGGGTGTTGCATTTTGTTAAAAGTTTTTTTTTAGCATTTATTGAGATAAACATATGGTTTCTGTTAGTTTTGTTATTATGATAAATTATGCAGATAGTTTTCTTAATATTGAACCAGTCCTGCCTTCCTGGTATAAATCCTACCTGATCAAAGTGTATTATTCTCATAAATTACTGTCATCTGTGGGCTAATACTTTATTTAAATTTTGTGAATCTATATTCATTAGGAATATTTGTCTGTAATATTCTTTCTTTGTTTTGGCTCTTCCTGATTTCAATATCAGCACTATATTTGCATCATAAAAATATTTTGGTAGAATTCCTTCTTTGCCTATTTTCCCAAATAGTTTATAAAGTCTTGGAATTAATTGTTGTTCAAATATTTAATAGAATTCTCTTAGATCTCCATATGGCCTGGGAGAAATATTTTTAGAGGGTTCATTATGACTTCTTCAATTTATTTTTCTGAAATGGAACTATTTAAATATTGTATTTCCTCTAGTGTTAGTCTGGGGAATTTATGTGTTTTATAAATGTTCATCATTTCACTAATAATGTCAAATTTATTGACATACACCTGGGCAAAACAGCTTCTATATATTGTTTTAGTTTCCTCTTCTTGGTGGTAAATTCACCCTTTCCATTTTTGATACTGGTAATTAGATTTTCTGCTTTCCTTTTAAAATCAATTAACACATGGTTTATCTAATTTATTTCTTTTTAAACAGCTCTTACTTTAACTCATTACTTTAATAGTTTTCTTAATTTCAACTTTATTAATTAAACCTCTGTTGGTTTTGAGAATTTCTAGTTTGATATTTAATTGGAAATTTTGAATTTGTTCTTTTTTAAGCTTTTTTAGATGCTTGCCCAAATTATTGATCTCTTCCTTATCTATTTTATTCATATGACCATTGAGAGATAAAACATTTCCCACTAAGAACTGTTTTGACTGTATTCCATACATTTTGATGTGTTGTCTACTTATTGTCATTGTATGTCTTGGATGAAGTTATTGATTGTTTCCATAATCTGTTGTTTGACCCACTTTTTCTTTAAGATGAGATCATTTAGTTTTCAATTAATATTTTGTTTATTTTCCATTGCCCGGTATTGTGTGTAACTTTATTTTATCATGCTCAAAAAAGGATACATTTAATATTTTTCCCTTTCTGCATTGGATTGTCAGGTTTTATTCCCTACTATATGGTCATTTTTTGTATGATGCTGTATATTGCTAAGAAAATCTATATCCTTATCTATCACCATTCAATTTTCTCCAGGCATCTACCGTACAGAAATATTCCAAAATTATTTTCACCTCCTTAATTTATTTCTCAATTATTTTGTGCTTATGTTTACCCAGTTCTGGGAGGGGTAGGTTGGGATCACCCACTAATATAGTTTGACTGTATATTTCTTCCTATAACTCCCTTAACATCACCTCTGAGAATTTGGATGCGGTATATCTTGGTGCATATATGTTTAGTATTGACATTGTCTAAGATACCTTTCAGGAGAATGTAGTTTCTTTCTCTGTTTTTTTTTTAGATCTATGTTTGTTTTTGCTTTTTCTGAGATCAAGATAGCTACTCCTGACTTTTTCTTTTTTACTTCAGCCGAAGCATAGCATAATGTGCTCTAGTCTTTTCCTTTACTCTTTGTGTATTTCTCTGCTTCAAATTGGTTTCTTATAAACAATATATTGTAGATTCATGTATTTTAATTCACTCTTCTACCTGCTTCTGTTTCACAGGAGAGTTTGTCACATTCACATCCCCAGTTATGATTACAGTCTTTTTCTCCAACCTATTTTTCCTGCTATTTATTTTTTCACTCTCTCCTCCTCACCTATGTTTTCCTTCTGACCACTGCCTCCCTAAATCTGTCCTCCCTCCTATCATTCCCCTTCATTTTTAAACCTTTTCCTACTACTTCTTCACTCCATTTTTCTGCATTGTTTATTGACCCCTTCCCTTTTTTCCCCTTTGCCCTCCTACTTTCTATAGGGAAAGTTAATTTCTATGCATAACTGAGTATTTTATGCCCTCTTGGAGCCAATCCGATGAGAGTAAGTTTGAACAATGCTCATATCCCTCCCTTCATTCCCTCTACTGCAATATGTCTTTCAGCCTCTTCATGTGTTGTACTTTACCCTTTTCTGCCTCCCCCTTACCTCCTCTCCCAGTACAATCCTTTATCACCACTAAGATTTCTGTTATCATTACATCAAAGTAACTTTTATCCACACCTTCCATCTATGTATAAACCTTCTAAATGTCACAATTAAGACATAGTACTAAAGAGTTATAAGTATCACCTTCCTTTTTAAATATCTTTCTTTTATTTTTTCCTGTTTACCTTTTTATGCAAGTCTTGTATTTGAAGATCAAATTTTCTGTTAAGCTCTGCTTTTATTTTTTATTTATTTTTTTAAACAAATGTTTTATTAACTTCTGTTTTACATCATTCGTTTCCACCAGATTTTGAGTTACAATCATCCCCCCCTATTTTTCCCCTACCCACCCTCCCAGAATAGCAGTCCCAAAAGATATCACTTCCTCCAATCTGCTCTCTCCCATACCTTCTCCCATACCCCCTTCGACTTTTCCATTAGAGGAAGGTGAGTCTTTGTGTCCTAATGCCTGCAATCTTATCTCCCAATTACAAGCAAAAGAGTATTAATAATAGTATTTATATATATTTGAAACATTTAATCTTAAGACCTTGAATTTCAGATCCATTTCTTTCCTCCCTTGTCACCCATTCCCTCTGGGGAGATAAGTAATTCAGTATATGTTGTACATGTCTAGCTATGCAAAACAATATTATAGTATATATACATATATATATATATATATATATATATATATATATATATATATATATCTGGAGGTTAGCTTCTCTGTGTCGTTCTGTGGGTGCTGGGGCTCCAGAAGTTGTTCAGAGTGCCCTTTTACATAGTTTGGAGGAAATCTGGGGCCAGAGTGGCTTGGATTAGCTGTTTCTACTCCACCATCTTGGCTCCACCTCCCGAGCTCTGCTTTTTTAATCAGGAAGGTTTTGAATTTTTCTATTTCATTGAATATCCCTTCATATTTTCTTGACATTAAACTCCTCTGGCACTATTTATACCTATCCAGCTACTCAGTCATTTTTCTTGGGTCTCCATCCAGGTCTTGCCTGAGTATACCAAAGGACTCTGTCCAAAAACCTCTTTTCTTCTCCTGCTATACATTTCTATTAGAGATTTCTTTAATTCCTATGGATTCAATTGTTATCTGTATGCTGATGATTTTCTACTCTATTTATTCTGCACTCATCTCTCTGCTGCACTTCAGGTTCAAATCTCCAATTACATATTAGGTGTCTTTAAAAAAATATTTAGGCCAAGATGGCAGAGTAAAAGCAGGAACTTGAGTAAGCTCCTGCACCAACCTCCTCCCATTACTGTAAAATATTGCTCTAAAATAATTTTAGAGCCACAGAATACACAAAGTGATAGAGAGAAACCAATTTCATGCTGAAGGCAACCTGGCAGGCCTACAGGAAGGGTCTATACTACAGGGCTGGTAGCTGAGTGCAGTTCCCCATGAGCCGCAACTGCCCAGCCTTGGGGTGGTGGCAACCAGTGGCCCAGAACACCAGAGCACAGTCCAGGAGAGTGACTCACTGGCCCCTGTGTTGGTTTCCAGCCATCTCAACCCATAAACTCCAAATAAAATGTAAAAGGTCTTTAGGGAACTTTGTTGGAATTAGGTGGAGAAAAGTGCTGTCTGGCCCCTGAAACAAGTGCAAGATGTTGTGGGTTGTGGAGGCACAGCAGTTTCAGCTGCTTCCATATGTTTGCCTCCATATATTAAGAACTCCTGGCCTGATGATCATAGGGGGACCAAGCAACCATTCAGAGGGTAAACACTCTTGTATTAACCTGCTTAAGTCGGGGTCACAGTATTATGTGGTGGTGCTGGGGTGAGTAACGCTAGCTGCCAAAGCTTGTGGTGGCTATAGAGAGGGCACCCCCTTCATAGCTCTGGAAGCTGCAAAAGCCCCAGCAATATGGGACACAGTTAACGCCACTTTGGATGCAGAGTTCTACCATGGAAAAGAGCTCAAAAGTCAAGTAATTGACTGGCAAGATGAGTAAGCAGAGGAAGCACAATCAGACGATAGAATTCTTTTTGGGGAACAAAAGGATTAAAACATGGAACCAGAACAAGACAACAAAGTCAAAACTCCTGCATCAAAAGCTTCCAAGAAAAACGTATGAATTGGTTACAAGCCATGAAGGAGCTCAATAAGGATTTTGAAAATCAAGTAAGAGAAGCGGAGGAAAAAATGGGAAGAGAAATGAGAATGATGCAAGAAAATAACAAAAAGTGTGTCAACAGACTGCTAAAGGAGATCCAAAAAACATACTGAAGAAAATAGCACCATAAAAATAGACTAGTTCAAATGGCAAAAGAGGTGCAAAAAGACAAGGATGAGAAGAATGCCTTAAAAAGCCAAATTTGCCAGATGGAAAAGGAATTTGAAAAACTCACTGATGAGAATAACTACTTCAAAATTAAATTGGAGCAAATGGAACCTAATGACTTTATGAGAAATCAAGATATAATAAAACAGACACAAACAAATGAAAAAATAGAAGACAATGTGAAATATTTCATTGGAAAAACCACTGACTTGGAAAATATATCCAGGAGAGATAATTTAAAAGTATTGGACTACCAAAAAGCCATGATAAAAAAGAGCCTAGAAATCATCCTTCAAGAAATTCTCAAGAAAAATTGCCCTGATATTCTAGAACCAGAGAGCAATATAGAAATTGAAAAATTCACTGATTGCCTCTTGAAAAAGATCCCCAAAATAAAACTCCTAGGAATATGATAACCAAATTGCAGAGTTCCCAGCTGAAGTAGAAAATAATACAAGCTATCAGGAAGATACAATTTCAGTATTGTGGTAACGCAATCAGTATAACACATCATCTAGTAGCTTCTACATTAAGGAACCAAAGGGCTTGGAATATGATATTTTAGAGGTCAAAGAGCTAGGATTGAAACCAAGAATCACTAGCTAGCAAAACTGAGTATAGTGCTTCAGGGTAAAATGTGGTCCTCCAATGAAAATGAGGACGTTCAAGTATTCTTGGTGAAGAAACCAGAGCTGTACAGAAAATTTGACTTTCAAATACAAGAAACAAGAGAAGCATGAGAAGGTAGTCAGGAAAAAGAAATCATTAAAAAAAAAACTTATTAAATTTGAACTCATGAGACTTTTCTCAGTGTGAGGATAGTTGAAGGGGATGTGTGTGTGTGTGTGTGTGTGTGTGTGTGTGTGTGTGTGTGTGGTGTTTATACATGCATATATATATATATATATGTATGTGTAAGATGGTATATGTCTGTATAAATACATATGTGAGTGTGAGTATATGTGTGTACATGTATACATAAAGGGCACAGGATCAGTTAAATAAGAAGGGGTGATATCTAAAAAATACATTTAAGAGGTGTGAGAGGAATATAATGGGAGAAAGAAAAAGGGAGAGAGAGAAAAGAGTAAATTATACCACATAAAAGAGGCAAGTAAAAATTGTTACAAGGGAGGGGAGGACCAGGAAGGTGAAAGGTAATGGGTCACCCTTAGTCTCTTTGAATTTGGCTTAAGGAGGGAATAACATACACACTCAATTATGTATTTTACCCTAAAGAAAAGTAGGCAGGGATGGGGATAAGAGGGGAGATGATAGAAGGGAGGGCGGATTTGGGGAGAGCATAGTTAGAAACAAACACTTTTGGAAAGGGACAGCTAGGTAGGGTCAGCTAGGTGGCACAGTGAGTGGAGAGTCGGCCCTGGAGTCAGAAGGACCTGAGTTCGGATCTGGCCTCAGACAATTAATGCTCACACAAACAAAAACCTAGCCATGTGACCTTGGGCAAATTACTTAACCCCAATTGCCCTCCAAAATGCAAAAAAAAAAAAAAAAAGAAAAGAAAAGGGACAGGGTCAAAGTAGAAAGTAGAATAAGTGGGGGTAAGATAGAATATATGTCTTTCACAAAATAGCTACTATGGAAACTTTTTACATAACTACACAGGTACAACCTATATTGAATTGCTTGTCTTCACAGTGGGGTTGGGTGAGGAGGGAATAAGGGAAAGTGTCTGGAAATTAAAGTTTTAAATACAAATGTTAAAAAATTGTTTTTTTATATGTAACTGGGAAATAAGATATACAGGCACTTGCCCTACAAGAAAGTTGGGGGGAAGGGAGAGGACATAAGAGAGCAGATTGGGGGAAGGGGTATTCAGTAGGGTCAATATCTTTGGGTGGGGGGAGAGGAAAAATGGGGAGAAAATTTGTAAATCAAAAATTTGGGGGAAATGAATGTTGAAAACTAAAAATTAATAAATAAAATATTAAAATATATTTAGTATTTTATTTTTCTCCATTTACATGCAAAAACAATTTTAATATTTGTCTTCCAAACTTTGAGTTCCAAATTTTCTTACTTTCTCCCTGCTCCTCTTCCACTGAGAAGACAAGCAATTCAAAAAAGCTTATTCATGTGTAGTCAAGAAAAACATATCCGTACTAATCATGTTGTGAAGTAAAATATAGACCAAAACCAAAACAAAATGTCAAGAAAAAATAAAGTGAAAATAATGCACCTTTCCATTTGTATTCATACACCATCATTTCTTTCTCTGAGGATGGATAGCAATTTCATTAGAACTCTTTGAGAGTGGTCATGAATTTTTGTATTGCTGTGAATATCTAAGACAAATGATTGAATTACAATATTGCTATTACATTTTCATGGTATATTTCACTTTGCATCAGCCCAAGCAAGTGTTTCCAGGCTTTTTTCTTTTATTTTTGAGAGAATTCTGTTCATCATTTCTTATTGTGCAATAGTATTCCCTCATAATCACATATCACAGATTATTCAACCATTACCCAAATTGATGGTCATCCCTTCAATTTCCAATTCTTTACCCTCAGAAAATAACTGTTTTTTTAATATGTTTGTACATATAGGTCCTTTTTATTTTTTATCTCTTTTGTGACACAGACTTAGTAATGGTATTGCAAGATCAAAAGATATGCATGGTTTAATAGCCCTTTGGGCAGAGTTGCAAATTGTTCTACAGAATGGGAGAATCGGTGCACATCTCCATCAACAGTGCATTAATGCCTCATTTATCCCATATCCCCTACAATATTTGTCATATAACTTTTCTGTCACGTTAACCAATCTAATGGGTATGTGGTAGTACCTCAGAACTATTGTAATTTACATCTCTCCAATCAATAGTGAGTTAGAACATTTTATCATATGGCTATAGATAGCTTTGATTACTTCATTTGAAAAGTGTTTATAACTTTGATCATTTATTGGTTGGAAAATGGCACTTATGTTGTTATTGTTGTTTTTAATAATAATGATTCAGGGGGTGGCTAGTGGCACAGTGAGTAGAGCATCGGCCCTGGAGTCAGAAGGACCTGAGTTCGGATCTGGCCTCAGACAAACTTAATGCACACACAAACAAAAACCTAGCTGTGTGACCTTGGGCAAATTACTTAACCCCAATTGCACTCCAAAAGGCAAAATAATAATAATAATAATAATAATAATGACACTGTTCTCTGTGTGTTTGAGAAATGAGGCCTATACTAGAGGAAATTTTGGCAATTTTTTCATCAGTTAACATTGCTAATTTTTTCCCTACATCCTTTTTCACTCCACCCATGTTTATTTTATTTTCTCTCTCCTTTCCCCCATCTCTGCTCAAAACTCTTTTGTTTCTGACTTACCTCATCACTCAATCTGACCTCCCTCCTACCACCCTTCCTTCTTTTATCCTCTTGCCCTCCTCCTTTCCTTAAGGGTAAAATAGATTTTATACCCAATTGCAAGTGTATGTTATTCCCTCTTAGAATAAATTCTGATAAGAGTATGGTTCACCCAATACCCTTCAACTCTTCTCTCTTCCCCATTGTAAAAACTGTTTCTTGCCTTTTTTATGTGAGATAATTCACCCAATTATACCTCTCACTTTCTCATTCTCCCATTATATTTCTCTCTCACCCCTTCAGTTTATTTTTTACATATCACCCCTGCATATTCAACTCACAACCATACCCTCTCTGTCTATATATACTTCTTTTAATTACCCTAATAGTGAGAGAGATCTTCTGAGTTGCAAATATCATCTTCTCATGTAGGAATCTAAAGTTAATTTTATTAAGTACCTTGATTTCCCTTACCTGTTTACATTTTCCTATGTATTTTGAATCTTGTATTTGAAAGTCAAATGTTCTATTCAACTCTTGTCTTTATTCAAGATTGCTTGAAGGTTCTCTATCTCATCAAATATCAAATTTCTCCTAGAAAAATTATAACTTAATTTTGTTGGGTAGGTGATTCTTGGTTGCAATCCTGGCTATTTTGCCCTCAACAATATCATATTTCAAACCCTCCAAACCCTTAATGAAGAAGTTGCTAAGTCTTGTGTTATCCTAATTGTAGTTCTGCAATACTTGACATGTTTCTTTCTGGTCCCTTGGAACATTTTCTCCTTCTCCTGGGAACTCAGAACTTGACCATAATATTCCTGACAATTTTCATTTTGCTATCTCTTTCAGGAGGTGATATGTGAATTATTTCCCTATTTCCATTTTATCTTCTGGCTCTAGAATATCAGGGTAGTTTTACTTTATAATTTCTTGAAAGATGATGTCTAGGCTCTTTTATTCTTCATAGCTTTCAGATAGTCCAAAATTTTTCAAAAATCTCTCCAGCATCTATTTTCCAGGTGAGTTGTGTTTCCAAAGAGATATTTCACATTGTTTTCTCTTCTTTCATCCTTTTGGTTTTGTTTTATCATTTCTTAATTTCCCATAAAATATTTCACTTTCATTTGCTCGATTCTTATTTTTTTTCCCAAATGCTTTATTAACTTCTGGTTTACATCATTCATTTCCGTGAGATTTTGAGTTACAATTTTTCCCCATTTTTTCCCTACCCACCACCCCAGAATAACAGTCATACAGGATATCCCTTCATCCAATCTGCTCTCTCCTATCTCTTCGCCCATACCCCCTTTGGCTTTTCCAATAGTGCGAGGTGAATCCCATGCACCATTGCCTGCACATCTTATCTCACAATTATATGCAAAATAGTATTAATCATAGTATTTATATATTTTTAAATTGATTTTAAAAGGAAGATAAGCAACTCTGTATATGCTGTATATGTGTAGCTATGCAAAGCATTACCCTAGTAGATATATTATAAAAGACTGACTATATTTCTCTCCCCTGCATCCCAACTTCCACCTTGTCCACTCCCTATCTTGATCCTGTCCCTTTTCAAAAGTGGGTGCTTCCAACATCCCTCCCCCATAGCCTGCCCTCCCCTCCACAACCTTCCCCCATCTCCCTCCCCCCCCACACTCCTGTATAAGGTGGAACACCCTATTTAGTATGTATATCATTCTCTCCCTGGTCCAAATTCAATGAGAATAAGGTTTTGCCTTTTTGCCTTTCTGTTCCTCCCCTACCCTGAAACCACCTTCCCCTGCCTCCTAAACACAAGACAGTTCACTCCATTGTCTCTCCCCATTCCCCCACACCACAGTACTCTCTCACCTCTTAACCTCACCTTATAAGTATCATCCCTTCCTATTAAATTCGACCTGTGCCCTCTATCTATGTATACCTGAAAACATATATACACATTCACATATGTATTCATATGCCCATATATCCTTCTTCAATTATTTTCATACTGAGAAAGGTTTCATCAGTTACAATTATTGTTTTTCCATGTAGGAATGTATATAGTTCAACTTTGATAAGTTCATTATGATTTATTTTCCCTGTTTACTTCTCAAGCATTATTTGATGGATGATTTCTAGATTATTTCTTTGATCATGGCTTTCAGGTAGTGCAATAATTTTTAGATTGTCTCTCCTGGATCTATTTTCCAGGTCAGTGGTTTTTCCCATGAGATATTTCACATTGCCTTCTATTATTTCATTTGTTTGGATCTGCTTAATAGCATCTTGATTTCTCATAACGCCACTAGCTTCCATTTGCTCCAATTTAATTCTGAAAGAATGAATCTCCTCATTGAGCTTTTGAGATTCTTTTTCCCTCTGGAAAATTCAGCTTTTTAAGGCATTCTTCTCATTGCCTTTCTGAGACTCTTTTGCCATTTGAGTTATTCTATTTTTTAAGGTGTTATTTTCCTCAGTCAGGCTGTTGACTGTCATTTCATACTTTTCTTTCATCTTTCTCATTTCTCTTCCCAATTTTCCCCCACTTCTCTTATCTGCTTCTTAAGGTCCTCTATGGCCTGCAGCCAGCTCATATTTTCATTTGGGGCTTTTGGTGCAGGTATCCTCCTACTGTTCCATGCTTTGATCCTTTGTCCCCAAAATAGGCATCTAATGTTGAATTTTTCTGTTTATTTTGTTTCCTTTGCCTAAGCATGTTGCCACTCAATTACTTGACTTTTGGGCTTGTTGCCACAGTAGGACTCTGCCACCAGCCAGGGGAACTTCCGTCCCAAATGTTGGGGTTTTCTCAACTTCTGGAGGTATTAGTTGGGTGGCCTCTGTGGAGCCTCCACACACTCTGGCAAGCTGGTCACATACCCCAAAACCTCCACTCCAGACAGCAATCCAGCTCCAAGAAGGGTAAAACAAGAAGGCTTCCCCCACAGACTGGTCACCGGATCCCCCTACAGTTTGCAGGCCAAGAGCTGAAGCTGCAATGGGGCAATGTGGCACAAGCTGAGCTGGCTTCTAAGCAGCTTCTCACTCCAGGGGAAGAAGCTGACACATTCTCCCAATCAGTCCCAAAGTCCATAGGGAATTAACCTCTCACTTTGTCCTAGGCATCTATGTGTTGATAATTTTGGAAATGCCACAGCTCCTGGTGTTCTGGGGTCCCTCCAGCTGGCTGCTGGTATGGCCGCCCTTGGGATAAATCCTCAACTCAGGAGGGCCTGGCGAGAACACTGAGCTGGCAGCTCCCAGAAAGCTGAGGTAGCTGCTCCCTGCCAGGCTGCTGGGCTGTCCTCAGTAGGAAGTTAGATTCTCTGTGCCATTTTTTGGGTTCTGGAGCTCCAGAGGTCGTTCAGAGTCCCCCTTTTACATAATTTTGAAGTGGTGTGTGTTGGAACGCCATGGAAGTGCTGTTTCTACTTCGCCATCTTCACTCTGCCCCATTAGTCCATTCTTATATTTAAGGAATTATTTTCTCCAGTGAGTTTTTGGACCTCCTTTTCCTTTGGACAATTTTGCTTTTTAAGGCATTCTTTTCCTCTAACTTTTTGGGCCTTTTTATTCCCTATATGATCTATTTTGGTTTTTAAGGTGTTATTTTCTTCAGTATTTTCTTGTTTCTCCTTAGCAAAGCATTGATACTTTTCTTATGATTTTCTCACATCACTCTAATTTCTCTCCCCGATTTTTACTCTACCTCTTTTACTTGAATTTAAAAATTCTTTTGGAGTGCTTCCATTGTCTGAGATCAATTCATATTTTCATAAAAGCTTTCAATTATGAGCTTTGACTTTGTTGTCTTTTTTGAGTGTATGTTTTGATCTTCCTTGTCACTGTAATAACACCTTTCTATAGTCAGAGTATTTTTCCACTTTTTGCTCATTTCCCCAGCCTTTTAACTCTTAACTTCCCAACTTTTAACTCTGTCAAAATAGGGCTCTGCTTCCAGTATGAAAAGTTCACTATCCCAAGCTTCAGCAGTTTTGTGTAACTGTTTACAGAAATGTTTCCATAGACCTGTACATTTTTAGTTCTTCTAAGGTAGTGGATGACCTAAGGAGAGGTGTTTACTCCTCTCCTGGCCTGTGCTCTGGTCTGTGAGAGACCACAAGCACTCTTTTCAGCCCTGAAAATGTGAGGAGGCTCTTCCTTTTTCTGTGACTGCAAGCTCTGTTATACTAGGGCTACTCCACCCTGGGACTGCCCCTAGGACTGGGCCCTGGATCTGAGTGTGGGGAAAGCAACAGAGTCCTCCCTCAGTGCTTGTAAAGAGACCCCTGTAATCTTCTTTTGATCAGTTTTTCATTCCCCATACTATCTGTGGGCTGAGATCTCCAGAAGTTGTTGCTGCCATTGCTGCTGTTGCTACTGATTCATTACCTCCCAAGGTTTGCTTCTGTTTTGCTGCAGCTGGGGTATTACTGTGCTGGACTTCCCCTGGACTGTGCGCCTGTCTCACTGTGTTATATGTGATATAACTTTCTTGCTGACCTTCTAATTTGTCTTTGGTGCCTGTGGATTGAGAGGACTGGGAACCACCACTGCTACTAGTGATTCAGTAGCCCACAGGCTTACTCTTGTTTTGCTAGGCTCCATCTTATGCTTGAACAGCCTGCACTTACTTCACCCTGATGAAACAGTTCTTTCCTGGGGTCTTCAAAATTATCTTGGGTTTGAAACTTGTTTCACTCCTTCTTTTTTATGTTCTACTATTCTAGAATTTGTTTGATGTCATATTTAAAGGTATTTGGAGGGCTTTCAGGGAGAGCTCAGATTAGTTCCATCATCTTGGCTCCACCCATCCTACCTATTGGATGTCTTGAACTGGATGTCCTCTACATATAATAAACAAAACATGTCCAAAAATGAATTAATAAATTCTATTCAAACCCTCCCCTCTCCCTAATTTCTCTTTTACACCACAAACTTCTTAATGACTTAGGCTTGCATTCTAGGGGTCATGAGTGGCGCATGGCACAGGCCAGGAGAGGAGTAAACACCTCTCCTTAGGTCATCCACTACCTTAGAAGAACTGAAAATGTACAGGTCTATGGAAACATTTCTGTAAACAGTTACACAAAACTTCTGAAGCTTGGGATAGTGAACTTTTCATACTGGTCACTCCTCAAGCCTCTCTGTCTCATACTCTAACATCTTTTCCTTATTACTTTTATCCTCTGACACTACTAATGATGTGGTATTAAGGGTACAGGGAGCCCAAAATATTGAGTTTCAAAGTGGAGTTGTCTGGAAAGAATGAATGAACTCAAGAAGTCTTCCAATCAAGTGACAAAAGTTTACTGTGATGCTAATAGGGTGGACAGAGCTCTTTAGAGAATTTGCAACCTAATAAGAGTGATGTTAAAGCTTATATAGAAAATCTTCAGTGAATTTTGTGGCACATATCCTAATTTGGTGATGAGCATACAGTTTTTGTACCTTGGGTGCAGGTATCATTTACTACTGTAAATCCAGACTGGGGTACTGGTACTGGTAGTGTTTTTAACGGGTCTATATATTGGTATGATTATGTTTGTAACAAGATACCCTTGGGAATTGATGTCTATAACTTGACCTCTGGATCATATACAGTAACAGTGGGAATCATTACATGATAATTCATCTGGATAGTCCTATTCATGTGAAGGACTTTCCACAGAGGTCAGTTTATTCTTTTATGAGGGAGAGATAGTTTACCTCACTGGGAATCACTCATGAGTTATTGCCAGAGATATATTCTTTGGGCTGGAGAGAGATATGGTTCTCAGATTAGGGTCCAAGCACCCCATTATTAATATTCTAGGACTGGCCATTATTAACTCAAATCTGAAGTATTATAATAGCCTGCTGTTTGGTCCATCTATGACAAAACTCCCTACACTCCAGTTCATTTTCCACTTCAGTGTCAAAATGATCTTCATAAAGCATTGATCTGACCATGTCACTACCCAACTCAATAAACTTCAAAGACTCCGTCTCCCCTTCAGAATCAAAGATGAAGTTGCCCATAGTTCAACCCCTTTATATCTTGTGTCCTCTTACATTTCCAGTATTCTTCCATGTTACACTCCCCCATGTATTCTTTGATCGAGTGGCATTCTTTTTATTCTTCACTCAAAACATCCCATTTGCAAACTCTGTGTATTTTCTCTGGCTGTCCTAAATACATGGAATTCTTTTACTTCTCATATTCATCTAATGACTTTCTTCAAGTCCCACCTAAAATCCCACATTCTAAAGAAAGGATTCTATAGGAATTCTTTACTAATTTCCCTTAGCTTTAAAGCCTTCCCTCTTTTAATTATTTTCAATTTATTCCATATTTGGGTTGTTTTTATATAGTTATTTGCATGTTGACTCTCCTCTCTCCACTGCCATTAAACTGAGAGCTTCCTCCTCATTAGATTATAATCTCCTTGAGAGCAGGGTCTTTTAACATTCTGGGTATCCACATCACTAAATGCAGTACCTATCATACAGTAGACACTTAATACATATTTATTGATTCATGACTCACATACACTATATTTGTTGTTACTTCAATGAAAATTGGAAAAAGATGAGGATAGTGAGAAACATATGGTAAAATATTAAGAATCTAAAAGGAGAGAACACTTTTCTTTTTAAAAAATGGATAGCAACTGTAAATGGTGAGCATCAAACATTGTACAAAATGGCATTTGCTACATTAAATAGAGAGAGAAAGACTACTTTTGATATGGCAGTTGTTGCTTATTTGGTTTTACAGTTAAGTTTGACTGGATAGAGTTAAAAACAGGAAATATAATAAGAAGAAAGTTAAAATAATGAGAGATATAGTGGACAAACAAATTTAATCCTGGATTCTTTAACACTATATCAAATATTGAAAATGGGAAATGGACAACAGAACTGACATTGATATATTTCAATATATGGTATGTAATTATTTCATCAAAATACTCAATATAATTTAGTGGCAAGAAATAGGCTTCCATGAAAACTTCAAAAAACAGGGAAATCATAATTTGAAAATATAGCAGAAGTTCAAACTATCATTTCATTATTATGAAAAACAAACAAACAAACAAAAGCAAAACAAAAAACTGTTCAGAATCCACAGTTGAGTGGTTTGTACAAACTAGCTTTTCTTTGGGAAATTATGCTGACTAAAGTGATGAAATTTAATACATTTTAAAATTTTATGAGTATTTTATGTTTCCAATCTCTTTGTATATCTGACAAGGCTTCATATTTTTTTCTCTATAAGAAGTCAGTGTGGGCAGCTAGGTGGCGCAGTGAGTAGAGCACTGGCCCTGGCGTCAGAAGCACCTGAGTTCAGTTCCGGCCTCAGACACTTAATACACACAAACAAAAACCTAGCTGTGTAACCTTGGGCAAGTTATTTAACCCCAATTGCCCCCCAAAGAGCAAAAAAAAAAATAAGAAGTCATTGTGATCTTGAGGACCACACTGATTCTAAATACCAAATTGCTAATTTGATAGTGACATGAAACTTCACAGAACAGTAGAAGAAAATATTGTTTACATTTATTGAAAGCCATAAAAGGTCCTCACTGTACCTTTTATTTTCCTTTGCAACTCAAAAGCATTTTACTTTTTTTTATTTTAAATCCTCCCTGTTACCTGACTTGAACATCAAACTAGGATGCTTATACAGTAGTGAAAAAAGTAATCTTGCATCATTGTTTCTTCATCTTCTGCTATTTAAAGGACACTGTGATTTACATTATTCTTATTTGTCCCTTCAGCCTGTGCTAATGCTACTTTTCAAACTTAGCACGTAAAGGAGTAGCAAAAGTATCAGAGGAGCTTTTCTGTTGACCCCCCTTTTTCTATCACCCTTTAACTTTCTATGTAAAACTTTACCTAGATTACTCTGTTAAGGAAATGACATGTTAGGAACAAAGAAAATCATAATAGGAACGATTTATAAATCAAAATAAATTACTTATACTAGATGAATTCCCTTTAAAAGTTATGTTTTCTTTCCCTTTACTTTTCCCCACTTTTTAAGTTTATTCAAACGTATGATTTTTTTTTTCTGAGAACATGAAGGGACAATGACAAACATTTAAAATGGGTGTCTAAACAAAAGAACAAAAATGAAAATGGATGAGTTTTTGTTGAATATTTTTGTGTTGTTCATTATAGTATAGTTGCTTATTATCAGCAAAAAAATCATGAAAAGTGAAGTTTTTATCAGGTAAGAGGGAATAAAGGATAATGAAATAAGTAAGCCTCAGAAGCCAGGGAAAATCTTGCCTGAGCAGCAAGAGGCCCAGGGCACACATGCACTAGCAGTGTATTGATCTCAAGAAAATGCTGCTATCCTGAAGTGAATATAATCATCAACAATTGGAGCCTCATTTGGCTCACTGAACCACTTAAGGAATAAAATCCCTGGAAAGAATTTGATGTTTGCATGGATGTATATATTCAATATTCTCTGGAAATGATGGCTATATCTAGTACACTTTTTCTCTTCTCCTTCATCACTTCTTGATTAACTGGAATTTGTCATCTATGGAGTTCCTGCTCTTAAGCTTTATTTACTGATGATGCTATTAAATGTTTGTTATATACATATTGATTTTTGTTGCATTCTGAGAAAGTGCTATAAAAGACTGGATTTCCTAAGTGCAAGTAGGTTAAAAAGGGAATCAGAAACCAAATACTTGGACTTATCCACAATCCTATACTAAGCTCCCTCCCTGATGGTGCAAGAAAAAATTCACTAACATTAACTGTCTTTTGAAAAAAAAAGTGAACAAATATATCCTATAATAGGTTTTAACATAAATAGAAACATTTTATTGATGCCTAAATTTCCCCTATCAGTATATATCCATCTCCATATATGAATGTTTCTATGAGATTTATAGATAAAAATATGTATGTATGTATATAATATATACACATATGTATATATACACTAATATAATATATACCCATATGTGTATGTGTATATATATAAACTTATAATAAATCAACAAAAATATTATTTCAAATGGACTCCTAGGTGCTGTAATAGCCACAAGAACACCCGCAAATCCTTTTATGTAGTTATACTAACAAATTTTAACCATACCAAGCATCAAAAACAAAACTTTGAAGACACCATATTCCCACACTACTTCATGGTCAAAAAAGAATACTTATTGTGAAAGTCATCTGAACTATATGTTTCACAATGCTTTAAGAGAAGGAAGAATCCTTTGTTAAGGAAAGTGGTGGAGGGAGACACATCAATGCAAAAGAAGTTTCCAAGAGAACATAAATAAATTGCCCTTGGACTCTTTCTTCTACTGTTGTGGTGAATGACAACCCTGAGAGACAGCCTGTGGGTAACTAATAATCAATTTATCAATTATTTAGTTGGCAATCATTAAATTGATGGTCAGTGGTTTTTCTCCATAGCCAAATAAGTCAAGAGAGATCCTGAAACAATTTAAATCTTTTCTGAAAGGAAATTTCTTTGATAAGTGAAACTCAACTCTGGACATTTAATGAGGAAGTGAGCTAAACTTCTTTAGCTCCTACTGCTAAGAACTTGGCTTGTTCATGAGATTTGGATGTCTCCAGGTATCTGGGCTAGGGAAACCATTTCCATCTGTACCTCTCCAGTAAGTTTTCTTGTTCATGAGCTGCTGCCCTACTCTCCAATGGAGGGAATAAAGGACAATGGATTCTTCCTCTTGGCAAAGCCTTACCTACACTGGATTCTATTTATACTCTAATTAAAATTAGCTCTTCCAATTGGGTGTGGTCTCACCCAAAGATAAGGAGCATATGTCTTTGGAACTAGGAGCAAAACTCATCACTCAGCTATGCCCTTCAGAGACTGATTAACCTTTTCAGGGGTTGGAATTTAATAGGAATAAATGGAATATAGTGGATCACCAATTTAACAACTAGATATTAATATAAAAGCATAAATGGTATTTTTTCTCCCTGGTTTCCTAGAAATGTGGTACCTGTTAAGGTTTATTTTTTATTTTTTTATTCTTAAAATTTATTTATTTTTAGTTTTCAACATTCATTTCCACAAGATTTTGAGTTACAATTTTTTCTCTCCCCATCTTTTCCCTACCCCCACCCCAAAATAGCAAGCCTACTGAATACCCCTTCCCCGAATCTGTTCTCTCTTATATTCTACCCCTTCACCCATCTAACTTTCTAGTAGGGCAAGATGGGTTTCTATATCCTAGTACCTGCATATCTTATTTCCCAGGTGCATGTAAAAATAAATAAATAAATAAATATTTGTTTTTAAAACTTTGAGTTCCAGATTTTTCCCCCTTTTTCTCTCCTCACCCACTTGATATTCTAAATTAAACCCAGCATTCCTGGTAAAACTGCAATGGACAAGGGGGCCCGGCCTGTCAGAAAGCAGAGCCTATGTGTGGAACAAAGTTTCTGTGGTTTTCTAACACATACTGTTAAGGCTAATACACCTAAAGACTGGTCTCAACATTCTCTGCTATCCTATATACACAGCTTAGCTATTATTTCTTTTCAAACATTCATAAACAGAAGGTTTAGTGATAAGGCAGTGAAAATATCAGTATTTTTTCTCTGAAAATTAATGGAAAATGAGAAATTATTTGCCAAGATTGTGTGAAGAAGGAAGTTTGGGGTTTGAAATGAAAGTAATATTCATATTTTATGGTATCAATAATTTGATGTATCACAGATTTACAATGCATCCTTTTTAAGAAAAAATTTTTAAGACAAAATCAAATGATTTGTTTGGGGAAAGAGAAAACACAAGAGAATTGAGGATTCATGAGTATTATTTTGAGTAGATTTAATCTCTAAAATCTTGGCTCTAAAAATTGTAAAGTAGGTATAGACTGCCCTCCCTTCTCATTATATCTATCTGGATATTTATTAAAAAAGTTAATGTTATTAATGTATATACATATATATATATTTTTAAATATTCATTTTATGGGATAAAGGATAACGACTAGACCTGTGATTTATTTGGTATATAAGAATATATGAAGGGGGCAGCTAGGTGGCACAGTGAGTGGAGTGTCGCTCTGGAGTCAGAAGGACCTGAGTTCAGATCTGGCCTCAGACACTTAATGCACACACAAATAAAAACCTAGCGGTGTGACCTTGGGCAAGTTACTTAACCCCAATTGCCCTCCAAAAAGCAAAAAAAAAAAAAAATATGAGGATAAATATGAGAAAACAGCCAGAGAATACTTTTTCTACTGATCCACATAAGCAACATTTCTACAACTTAGTATCAGACAATTGCCTAGAGAAAAGAGTTACTAGGAGATTTGCCCATGGTTTCTGAGGTAGGATTTAGATGCAAGTCTTGCTTCTGAGACCTGATCTATGCTTTATATGCTTCTTCCTGCTATGCTTCCTCTCTTTTGAAATTCTCTTTGAAATTTCTCTTATACAATGATCAAGTTTAATTTATTTTTTATCAGTCTAAATCAATTCTATCACTATATTTTGAATTATACAATGGTAATGCTCCCTCCCCCCCTTAGAAATGACTAAGAAAATGGATCATTTTTTTAAAAAACAGGTTTTATCATGATCTCTTCTAATATATTTCATTGGAGAATATTCAAGGGTCTTATTCTGCTACTATGTCTGCTCTCCTTATCAGTTTATATCATAAATTACTGAAAGTACTTTAGATGCTCTTCTGTCTTCTTTTAAGTAGCGTTGGCTCCTTCCCTTGATTAGCCTCTCTGAACTTTCATGGTTAGACAATTAAAAAAGAAAATTTATCCTAGAAGTGTAGTATACTTCTTTACAGCTTGGAAGACCCTGAAAGAGCTTGCTCTCAACAATATAAACTTCTAAAATTTAGAACAAATTTCATAACATAATGAGTCAGAAAAATAAAATTATTGTGGAAGTTCATGGAGAGTATGGAAAAGGAGTTATGATGAAAGCAAAATAAAATATTTTTACTGTCCTTCCTCTAGCTTTTCTCCTTCCTGTTCACTCTTCAGCCCTTATGTTCTCTTTTCCTATTTTGAGCAAGGATCTAAGGAGTCCATTGCTTCTGGAAAAGGTTAAAAAATTATGTTAGTCTGAGTAGCTATTTTCCTTCTAAGCTGTACTATAGAACACTTTAAAGATTCATTAAGAGAGGTCAAAATGTAATTTTAAATAAAAGTATATGATTATATACTGTACCAATCTAGAAGCACCGAGCTAGGGTAAATGAAAAATAATAGCAACGTAAGTTTCATTATTTGAACATTTTCATTGTTTAGAGATGTAGAAATCAATTGGGAGAATCACAGCTGCTATCTCCACAAAATTTGTTTATTCTGCCACACTTCAGATCAATTAGTATTAACACGATTGGTCACAAGGAGATAGAAAGTAGCCATGGAGAAATAAAATAGTATGCAAGAAATCATCAGAAGTCACTGGCAAGGCAAATCTAAAAAAATGTTTAACAATTCTCAATCATAACTTTAACCAGTGGCACAGTAGATAGACTGCTAGGCCTGGATTCAAAAAGACTCATTTTCAGTGTTTCAAATCTGACCTCAGAAACTGACTAGATGCATGGTCCTGAGTAAATCACTTAACCCGTTTGCCTTAGTTTCTTCACCTATAAAATTATCTGGATAAGGAAATTAAAAACCACTGTAATGCATGTGCCAAGAAAACAATAAACAGGGTCATGAAAACTCATACATGACTGAGATGACTAAATAACAACTTAGAAACTTGTTGTCAACAAGAAGATCAGTGTATTTCTCCATTTTCTTTAATCCATCCCATCACCATTTATCAAATCCTATTCAAGGAAACAAATATGTTATGAACAATGCATTGTGACTAACAACATAAAATACATCACAGTTTAAGACTCCCAGGAATTTAAAATGTAGTAAAAGAAAAAAGCACGTACACTCACATGACTGTCAGGTGGTGCAGTTGAGTAGAGTGTCGGCCCTGGAGTCAGAAGGACCTGAGTTCAGTTCCTGCCTCAGACACTTAACACACGCAAACAAAAACCTAACCATGTGACCTTGGGCAAGTTACCTAACCCCAATTGCCCTCCAAGAAGCAAAATAAAATGTAGTAAAATAAAAAAGCATGTCCACTCACATGACTGTCATCAGTAACAAGCAGAATCTGATAAGCAGAAAAGTTCAAAGACCTGTGAGAAGTCTGAGGAGAAAGCAATTGTTCCATTGTGTAAGAACTGAACATATGCCCTTAAAGGTCTCTCATAACATAAGATGGTCTTATAAATATATGATTGATGTGATACTGTCCATAGTTTATTGCTTTTGGAGATTAAGGCAATGATTTGTATTTGATGAAAGTTATTTGCATCAAATAAATAGTATATTTATATTTGAAATTAAGAAGTCAGTAGTTCTTAACTAAAGATTGATGTGGAGGTAACTTTGGGTTAGTTCCAAAAGAGTAGCCCCACAAGATAGTTCAAGTAAGGACAAATAACTTTTTTTAATTTTAATAAGTGCTTTATTAACTTCTGGTTTACATCATTCATTTCCACCAGATTTTGAGTTACAATTTTTCCCCATTTTTTCCTACCCACCACCCCAGAATAGCAGTCCCACAAGATATCCCTTCATCCAATCTGCTCTCTCCCATATCTTCTCCCATACCCACTTCAACTTTGCCATTAGGGCAAGGTGAATCTCTGTGCTCCAATGCCTGCACATCTTATCTCCCAATTACATTCAAAATGCTATTAATATTAGTATTTATATACATTTGAAACATTTAATTTTAAAACTTCAAATTTCAGATCCATTCCCTTCCTACATTGTCACCCACTCCCTCTGGGAAGATAAGCAATTCAGTATGTGTTATACTTATATAGCTATGCAAAATATTACCATAGTAGAAATATTGTAAAAGACTGCTTATATGTCCCTCCTGCCCATCCCACCCCCCACCTGGTCCATTCCCTTCTTTGATCCTGTCCCTCTTTGAAAGTGGGTACTTCCAACCTCTCCTCCCCCTAGCATGCTCACCCCTCCATCATCCCTCCTCTTATCCCCCTTCCCCCTACTCTCCTGCAGGGTGAGATATCCCATTTAGTATGTATGTGATTCTCTCCTTGAGCCAAATTCAATGAGAATATGGTTTTGCCTTTTTGCCTTCCTGTTCTTCCCCTCCCCTGCAACTACTTCCCTTTGCCTCTTCTACATGAGATAGTTTACCCTACCGTGGCTCTCCACATCTCCTCTTGCCACTTTCCTCTCTCAACTCTTAACTTCACCCCTTAAGTATCATCCCTTCCCACCAAATTCAACCTGTGCCCTCTATCCGTGTTTACTTGTAAACATATATACACACATGCACATATGTATTCATATGCCCATATACCCTTGTTCAATTATTTTAATACTGAGGAAGGTTATATCAGACACAGTTCTTGTATTTCCATGTAGGAAGGTAAATAGTTCATCTTTGATAAGTTCCTTTTGATTTCTTTTCCCTAATTACCTTCTCAAGCATCTCTTGCTTCTTGTGAATGAATGTCAAATTTTCTATTCAACTCTGGTTTTTTCCTCAAGAATGCTTGAAAGTCCTCTCTTCCACTGAATGACCATATTTTCCCCTGAAACAAGATACTCAGTTTTGCTGCATAGGCTATTCTTGGTTTTAATCCCAGCTCTTTTGCCCTCTGAAATATCATATTCCATGCCCTTCGATCCCTCAGTTTGTCCTTATAAATTGCTTAACATTTGGACTTGTTGCCACAGTAGGACTCTGCCACCAGCCAGGGGAGCTTCTGTCCCAAATACTGGGGTTTTCTCAGCTGCCAGAGGTATCATTTGGGTGGCCTCTCTGAAGCCTCCACACACTCTGGCAAGCTGGTCACACACCCCAAGACCTCCACCCTAGACCGTAATCGAGATCCAAGAATGTTAAAGTAAGAGTAATTACCCCCAAGACTGATTGCCTGTACCCCTACAGTCCACAGGCCAGGAACTGAAGCTGCCGGGTGTGTCCACAGCTTGGCTGAAGCATCTCAGTGGCTTCTCACCCTCAGGGGAAAGAAGCTCACAAGTTCTCCCCACTAATGTGTCTCAAAGTCCAGACTGCGCTAACCTCTCACTTTGTCCATGGCTTCCATGTGTTGGCAATTTTGGAAATGCCACAGCTGTTGGTGTTCTGGAGTCCCTCCAGCCAGCTGCTGGTCTGGCCATCCTGGGGCTAAAACCTCTGACTCATTTGGGCCTGGGCTCAGCTCCCAGAGTGCTGTGCTGGCCATTCCCTGCCGCTCTGCCAGGCTTTCCTCAGTGAGATCTCTGTGTCATTTTGTGCCTTCTGGAGCTCCAGAGGTTGTTCAGAGTCTCCTTTTATATGGATTAGAAGTGATGTGGGCAGGAGCACTGAGGAAGTGCTCTTCCTACCTCACCATCTTGACTCAGCCCCTCAAGTTATATCATTCTTAAATTAAATTTTAAAAATTGACACATTTTATAGGAAAAAAAAAAACTGCAGCACTTCCCATGATCTTATGTTTGGTTTAAGCCTCATGATTTCAAAGAAATCTCGACTTGAATCAGGAAAATGGAGATTAAAATTTTGATTGCAGAACATCATAAATGAATTAAATATGGCAAGTAATTTTATCATTTGGAAATTCAGTTTCCTCATTTGTAAAATTAGGATAATAATATTTGAATTACTTACTCCATACTATAATTATCAGGTACAAGTGAGATAATATATGTAAACTATTTAAATTATTATTTATTTTAATGTTATTTTCTTTCCAAATTTTGAGTTCCAGCTTTTCTTTCTTCATTACATCCCATCATGGACAAAGGAGGCAAATAGCGTGATATTAATTATATATGTATTTCACATATGCAAAACATTTTAATGTTAGTTATATCACAAAAGGAAGGAAAAATAAAGTCAGAAAGAACATTATATTTCAATATGCAATTAGAGTTCATCAGTTCTCTCTCTCTCTGGAGCTGGAATGTATTTTCTTTTCCTTCATGAGTCCTTTGTGATGGTCTTGTATCATTGAATTGATGAGAATATCTGAATTCCACTGAGAGTGAATTTCAAGCATTGCCTGCATTCACATACACACCATTTCTCCCTCCATTATAAAAAAAAAAAATTCCTGGGGGCAGACCCAAGATGGCGGAGTGGAAACAGCTCGTCCAATACACTCTCCCCTCAGATTACATCCAAACTATATAAAAGGGGACTCTAAACAACTTCTGGAGCCCCAGCACCCACAGAACGACACAGAGAAGCTAACCGCCCGCTGAGGACAGCCCAGCATCCCTACAGGAAGGACCAGAGCAGTGCTCCACGCAGTGTGTGGGGAGCCGAGCACAGGTCCACCTGAGTAGTGGTTTTAGCCCCAGGGTGGCAGGGCCAGTGACCAGCTGGAGGATCCCCAGAACACCAGAGGCTGTTACAATTCCTGAATTATCAACATAGATATGCCTAGAACAAAGTGAGAGGTTAGTGCCCTATGGACTTTGGGAACAGTATGTGGGGAACACGTCAGCTTCCTCCCCTGGGTGCTAGAAGCCACTGAGGAGACAAGCCATTTTGTAGTTTTCAGAGGCAGCTCCAGCTCCTGGCCTGCGAACTGTAGGGAGATCCAGCGATCAGTCTTGGAGGGTAATCTCTCTTGCTTTAACCTCCATGGATCTGGATTGTGATCTGGGGTGGAGGTTGTGGGTGGGTTTCCAGCTTGCCAGAAACAGAATTTGTCCCCACACACCTTCGGGACAAAAATTCCCCTATCTGGCGGCAAAGACATACTGTGGCACCAAGCCGAAAAGTCAAGTAAATAAGTGGCAACATGCCAAGGAAAAGGAAACAAATTAAACAGAAAAATGCAACCTTAGACTCATACATTGGGGGCAAAAACAATCAAAGCATAGAGCAGGAGGAAGACTGTGAGGTCAGAAGTCCTACTCCAAAAGTGCCAGGGGAAAACATGAGCAGGCTGCAGGCCATAGAGGACCTTAAGAAGGACTTTAAAAATCAAATAAGAGAAGTGGAGGAAAAATTGGAAAGAGAAATGAGAAGGATGCAGGAAAAGTATGAAATGAGGGTCAACAGCCTGACTGAGGAAAATAAAACCTTAAAAAATAGACAAACTCAAATGGCAAAGGAGGCCCAAAAGGGAAATGAGGTGAAGAATGCCTTAAAAAGTCGAATTTGCCAGATGGAAGAAGAATCTCAAAAGTTCACTGAGGAGATTCATTCCCTCAGAGTTTGACTGGAGCAAATGATAGCTGACTTTATGAGAAATCAAGATACTGATAAGCAAATCCAAACAAATGAAAGACTAGAAGGCAATGTGAAATATCTCATGGGAAAAACCACTGACCTGGAAAACAGGTCCAGGAGAGACAATTTAAAAATTGTTGGACCACCTGAAAGCCATGATCAAAGAAAGAACCTAGAAATCATCCTTCAAGAAATTCTCAAGGAAAATATCCCTGATGTTGTAGACCCAGAGGGCAAAATAGAGGTTGAAAGAATCCACCAATCACCTCCTGAAAAAGATCCCAAAAAGAAAACTCCCAGGAATATTATAGTCAGGTTCCAGAATTAACAGAGCAAGGAGAAACTACTACAAGCAGCGAGGAATAAATAATTTCAGTATTGTGGAAACACAATCAGAATAGCCCAGGACCTGGCACCTTCAACACTGGGGGATGGAAGGGCATGGAATATGATATTCCAGAGGGCAAAAGAGCTGGGAATGAACCCAAGGGTCACCTACCCAGCAAAACTGAGTATTTTGTTTCAGGGGAAAATGTGGTCATTCAGTGGAATGGAGGACTTTCAAGCATTCTTGAGGAAAAAACCAGAGTTGAATAGAAAATTTGGCATCCAGACGCAAGAAGCAAGAGATGCCTGAGAAGGTAATCAGGGAAAAGAAATCAAAAGGAACTTATCAAAGTTGAACTATTTACATTCCTATATGGAAAAACAATAACTGTGACTGATGAAATCTTTCTCACTATGAAAATAATGGAAGAAGGGTGTATGGTCATATGAATACATATGTGAATCTGTGTGTATATGGTTACAGTTATATATGGATAGAGGGCATAGGTTGAATTTGTTGGGAAGGGAGAATACTCAAGGGTTGAAATTATGAGGTGAGAGAGGAAAGTGGCAAGAGGAGATGGGGAGAGACATGGTAGGGTAAACTATCTCATGTAGGGGAAGTGGTTGCAAAGGAGGGGGAGAATAAGGAAGGCTAAAAAGGCAAAACCACATTCACATTGAATTTGGTTCAGGGAGAAAATGACATACATACTAAATGGGATATCTCAACCTGCAGCAGGATAGGGGGAAGGGAGATGAGAGGAGTGATGATGGATGGGAGGGCATCCTTGGGGGGAGGGGAGGTTGGAAGTACCCACTATAGAAGAGGGACAGGATCATGTAGGGAATGGACCAGGTGGGGGGTGGGATGAGTGGGAGGGAATTATAAGCAGCCTTGTACAATATATCTATTATGATAATGTTTTGCTTAGCTAGACATGTACAATATATACTGAATTACTTATCTCCCCAGAGGGAATGGGTTACAAGGGAGGAAGGAAATGGATCTGAAATTTGAGGTCTTAAGATTAAGTGTTTCAAATATATATAAATACTATTATTATTCCTCTTTTGCTTGTAATTGGGAGATAAGATGTGCAGCCATTGGAACACAAAGATTCACATTCCTCTAATGGAATAGTCTAAGGGCGTTTGGGAGAAGATATGGGATAGAGCAGATTGGAGGAAGTGATATCTTGTGGGACTGCTATTCTGGGAGGGTGGGTAGGGGAAAAACAGGTGGGGGGAATAATTGTAACTCAAAATCTGGCGGAAATGAATGATGTAAAACAGAAGTTAATAAAACATTTGTTTTTAATAAAAAAACTCTTCCTAATGTGCTTCTGTTATATGAGAACATATTCCCGATTCTACCTCTCTCTTCCCTGTTGTCTCAGTGCCTCCCTCTTTCTTACCATTACATATTTTTAATTTAGTGACCATTCCAAAGTGATTGACTCAAATTAGTGTCATCTGTCTACCTTGAATTGCCTTGATAATGATAATGATATTAGGAGTTATATGCATCATCTTCCCATACAGGAATATAAATAGATTAATTTAATTTAGTACCTTGAGGTTACACTTTCATATATACCTTTTTGATGCTTCTCTTGAGTCCTTGATTTGAATCTCAAATTTTCCATTCAGTTCTGTTCTTTTCATCAGTAATGCTTAAAAGTCATTTTTCACTTTTTTAAAAGGTTTTTTTAGTGTTTTTTCCTTTTGTTCTGTTTCTTCTTCTTTTGTTACATTTGAAACATTTAATTTTAAGACTTCGAATTTCAGATCAATTCCCTTTCTCCCTTGTAACCCATTCCCTCTGGGGAGATAAGCAATTCAGTATGTGTTGTACATGTATAGCTTTGCAAACATTACATAGTAGATATATTGTAAAAGACTGCTTATATTTCCTTCCCACCCATCCCACCCCACACCTGGTCCATTCCCTACTTTGATCCTTTCTCTTTTAGAAAGTGGGTACTTCCAACCTCCCCTCCCCCCAACGATGCCCTCCCCTCCATCATCCCCCCTCTCATCCCCCTTCCCCCTACTCTCCTGCAGGGTGAGATATCCCATTTAGTATGTATGTCATTCTCTCCCTGAACCAACTTCAATGAGAATGTGGTTTTACCTTTTTGCCTTCCTGTTCTTCCCCTCCCCTGCAACTACTTCCCCTTGCCTCCTCTACATGAGATAGTTTACCCTACCCTGTCTCTCCCCATCTCCTCTTGTCACTTTCCTCTATCACCTTTTAAATTCACCCCTTAAGTATCATCCCTTCCCAACAAATTCAACCTGTACCCTCTATCCATGTATAGCTGTAAACATATATACACACATTCACATATGTATTCATATGACCATATAACCTTCTTCCATTGTTTTCATACTGAGAAAGGTTTCATCAGTAACAGTTATTGTTTTTCCATGTAGGAATGTAAACAGTTTTCAACTTTGATAAGTTCCTTTTGATTTCCTTTCCCTGATTCCCTTCTCAGGCATCTTGCTTCTTGTGTCTGGATGTCAAATTTTCTATTCAACTCTAGTTTTTTCCTCAAGAATGCTTGAAAGTCCTCTATTCCACTGAGTGCCCATATTTTCCCCTGAAACAAAATACTCAGTTTTGCTGGGTAGGTGACCCTTGGGTTCATTCCCAGTTCTTTTGCCCTCTGGAATATCATATTCCATGCCCTTCGATCCCTCAGTGTAGAAGCTGCCAGGTCCTGCCTTATTCTGATTGTGTTTCCACAATAATGAAATTGTTTCTTCCTGACTGCTTGGATTATTTTCTCCTTGATCTAGGAATTCTAGAACCTGGCTATAATATTCCTGGGAGTTTTCTTTTGGGGATCTTTGTCAGGAGGTGATCTGTGGATTCTTTCAACCTCTTTTTTGCCCTCTAGATCTAAAACATTAGGGCAGTGTTCCTTGAGAATTTCTTGAAGGGTGATTTCTAGGTTCTTTCTTTGATCATGGCTTTAGGGTAGTCCAATAATTTTTAAATTGTCTCTCCTGGATCTATTTTCCAGGTCAGTGGTTTTCCCCATGAGGTATTTCACATTGCCTTCTATTCTTTCATTTAATTGGATCTGTTTAGCAGCCTCTACATTTCTCATAAAGTCACTAGCTTCTATTTGCTCCAGTCTAATTCTGAAGGAATGATTCTCCTTAGTGAGCTTTTCAGATTCTTTTTTCCATTGGGCAAATTCAGGTTTTTAAGTCATTCTTCTTCTCGTTGCCTTTCTGAGACTCTTTTGCCGTTTGTGTTATTCTCTTTTTTAAGGTGTTATTTTCCTCAGTCAGGGTGTTGACTGTCATTTCATACTTTTCTTGCATCTTTCTCATTTATCTTCCCAATTTTCCCCCACTTCTTTTATCTGCTTCTTAAGGTCCTTAGCCAGCTTGTATTTTCATTTGGGGCTTTTGGTGCAGGAATTCTGACCTCACAGTTCTCCTCCTGTTCCATGGTTTGATCCTCTTTGCCCCCAAAATAGGAGTCTAAAGTTGCATTTTTCTGTTAATTTTGTTTCCTTTGCCTAGGCATTATGCCACTTAATTACTTGATTTTTGGGCTTGTTGCCACAGTAGGACTCTGCCACCAGATAGGAAAGCTTCTGTCCCAAAAGTGGGGTCTTCACAACTTCTGGAGGTTTGGTGGCCTCTGTAAAGCCTCCACCTGCTCTGGCAAATTGGATACCCACCCCAGACCTCCCCCCAAGACCACAATCCAGATCCACGCAGGTTAAAGCAAGAGTGCTTAACCCCCAGACTTTTTGCTGGATCTCTCTACAATTCGCAGACCAGGAGCTGGAACTGCCACTGATGCTGCAAAATGGCCTCTGTGCTGCGTTTCCTCAGCAGCTTTTTGCCCCCAATGGAGGAAGCAGAAGTGTTCCCCAAATACTGGTCCCAAAGCCCATAGGGCACTAATCTCTCACTTTGTCCTAGGCATATCTGTGCTGATAATACTGGAATCACCACAGCTGCTGGTGTTCTGTGGTCCCTCCAGCTGGCTGCTGGCCCAGCCACCCTGGGGCTAAAACTGCAGCTCATGCAGAACTGGGCTTAGCTCCCAGAGCACTGAGCCATCAGTTCCCAGTGCGCTGTGCTGGCTGCTCTCTGCAGAGCTGCTGGGCTTTCCTCAGGAGGGGTTTAGCTTCTCTGTGTCATTCTGTGTTTCCCGGGGCCAAAAGTCATTTGTTTTATTAAATTTCATTTTCCCTGAACAATTATATTCAATTTTGCTGGGAAGATTATTCTGGTTTGCAATTCTAGCTCTTTTGAGTTCCAGAAAATTATGGTCCTGGTACATATAAACTTTAATGTGGAAATTTCTAGATCTTGTGTGATCCTGATTTTGAGTCACTGATATTTGAATTGTTTATTTCTGGCTTCATTGAGTATTTTCTCTTTCCTCTGGGAGCTCTGAAATTTGACATTTTGAGAGGTTTTTGGGGGGAAGTTGTTTTTAGGATGTGATAGATGGATTTATTCAATTTCTATTTTATTCACTATATCTAAGGTATTGGAAAGATTTTCGATGATAATTTCTTAACATTTGATATCTAGATACAAGTCATTCCCCAATTGACAAATGGTTAAAGGACATGAACAGGAGGTTTTCAGGTGAAGAATTTAAAGCTTTGTATAGTCATATAAAATATTTCAAATCACTGTCAACTAGACAAGTGAAAATTAAAACTACTCTGAGGTACCATGTCACACCTACCAGGTTGGCTAATATGAGAGATAAGGAAAATGATAAATATTTGAGAAGATTTAGGAAAATTGGAACATTAATGTGCCATTGGTGGAGCTGTGAACTGATCTAAGAATTCTGGATAGCAATGGAACTGTGCCCAGGGAGCTATAAAATTGTGTCTAACCTTTGGTCTAGCAAAATCTCCACTAGGTCTATATCTCAAAGAGATCATAAAAAGGGGAAAGGCCCCACATATACAAAAACATCTATGGGGGCTCTTTTTGTGGTGGCAAAGAATTAGAAATAAAATGAAATCCCATCAATTGAGGAATGACTAAACAATTTATGCTATATGAATGTAATGGAATAATATTGTGATTTAAGAAATGATTTATAGACAGACTTCAGAAAAACCTGCAAAGACTTACATGAATTCATGTTAAGTAAAATGACCAAACGAGAACATTGTACACAATAACAGCAACATTGGCTGATGATCTATTATGATAGACATAGTTTTTCTCATCACAATGATCCAGGAGAGTTCCAAAAGACTTATGATGGAAAATGCTATTCACATCTAGAGAAAGAAGTATGGAGTCTGAACACAGATCAATGCAAACTATTTTCACTTTTTTCCCTTGTATTTTCTTTTGTTTTTGACCCTTTTGTTTTGATTCCTCTTTCATAACATGACTAATTTGGAAATAATGTTTAACATGATTTTAAATATATAACTATATCAGATTGCTTGTTGTTCTGGTGAGAAGGGAGAGGAGGAAGACAAGGAGAAAAATTTCGAAATCAAAAATCTTAAAAAGAGAATGTTGAAAAGTATATTTGCATGTAATTAGAAAAGAAACAAAATATACTTAAGTGCAAAAAATGCTATCAAGACCTTTAATCCTTTAATTCATATAGTTGAACAATTTTTAAAGTATATCTCCTCAATCTATTTACTATGTTAGTTCTTTCTGCAATGAAATATTTAATATTTTCTTTTCTTTTCCTTATTCTTTTGATTCTGTTTTATTGTTTCTTGATGTCACAGGAGCCACTATCTTCCACTTACCATTTCAATCTTTTAAATATCAATTTCTTCAGTCAGCATTTGTACATCTTTTTTTTTTTCATTTTGCCAATTCTGCTTTATAAGGAGATCTTTCCTTCAGTGAAATGTTACATAATCTTTTTCTTTTCACCTATCTTGCTATTAAAGAATTTCTTTTCTTCAGTGAATTTTTATGTGCCTTTTACCATTAGGTGAAATCTGATTTTTAGTGTGTTTTTTCACTTCAGTATTTTTTCTGGCTTTTGCCAAGTGGTCATTACACAATTTTCTTGCATGACTCTCATTTATTTTTCATAATTTTCTTCTTCAACTCATATCTTTATTCCAAAAATTCTTGCTGGCCTAGGGTTTCAATTATTATTTTTTTTTTTCTTTGAGGTTTTGCTTATAGTTGTTTTCACATTGTTTCTTTTTCTAGGTTCATGTGATTTCCCTGCTACCACAAGTAGCTTTTTATGGCCAAGGTTTATCTTTTTTTCTCACTTTTCCAGGATTTATCTTCAATTTAAATTTTATGTTAAAATTGTCTTCTTTTAGAGAGGCTAGGTGGTGTAGTGGATAGAGTACCAGCCTTGGAGTCAGGAGGACCTGAGTTCAAATCCGGACTCAGATACTTACACACACACACACACACACACACACACACACACACACACACACACACACACACAAAACTAGCCTTGTGACCTTGGGCAAGTCACTTAAGCCCAATTGCCCTCCAAAAAGCAAAAAAAAAAAATTCTTATTTTTCTTGCAGTTGGAGGAGTCAAGTTTCAGGCTTTTTCATGCTACTGTTTCTAGAATGAATTTTGGGTATCTACACATTTTTGGTGCTTCCAAGGTTGTGTGACCCTGAGAGAAGGGTGATTACTGCTCTTCTGGTATCCACTCTTATCTTTCCCTAGGAAGGCCCTCTGATGCTCTGTAGCAATAAGCAATAGCATTCCTCCTTGGCCTTAAACAGTGATCAGTACTCCTTCCTTGTGCTTGATCACAAGCAATCCTTTCTGCCTTGAATCAGTGACCCAGAACTGCTTATGGGCAATACAGTTGCCAAACAGCACCAGCTAGACCCAGTGCCAACAAAGGATCCCCTGTTATCTCTCTTTTTATTAAATTTCAATATAATTTTCTTTTATTTTTTAATTAATTTTATGTTTCTTTTTAGTTTACATCATTCATTTCTACAAGATTTTGGGTTACAAATTTTCTCCCTGTCCCTTCCCTACCCATCACCCTAAACCAGCAATCCCTCTGTATACCCCCTACCCCAATCTACTCTCTCCTATATCCTCCCCCATACCCTCACCAACTTTCCAGTAGGGCAAGATGGCTCCCTATACCTCAGTGCCTGTACATCTAACTTCCCAGTTGCATGAAAAAAAAATAATAAGAGTAATAATATATTTCTCAGCATTTGATTCCAAAACTTTGAATTTCAGATTACCTCCCTCCCTCCCTGTCACCTACACTCACATAAGCAGTTCAATATAGGTTGTGTATATGTAGTTGTACAAAATATTTCCATAGTGAATATTCCATGAAAGACTGATAATATTTCCCTACATCCTAACCCTCCCCCAACTAGTTCTATTATTGATTTTGACCCTGTCCATTTTTTTTTCTTTTTTGCTTTTTGGAGGGCAATTGGGGTTAAGTAACTTGCCCAAGGTCACATAGGTAGGTTTTTGTTTGTGTGTGCATTAAGTGTCTGAGGTCAGATCTGAACTCAGGTCCTTCTGACTACAGGGCTGACACTCGACTCACTGCGCCACCTAGCCGCCTGACCCTGTCCCTTTTCAAAAGTGTGTGCTTCTACTTTGCTCCCCGCCCAACCAGCCTTCCCCTCCATCATCCCCCCTTTCATTTCCTTCCTCCCACTCTCCTGTAAGGCAAGATACCCAGGTGTATCTCATTCCCTCCCTAAGCCAAATTCAATGAGTAAGGTTAACCCATTCCCTTTGCCCTTCTATGTTTCCCCTCCATTGTAACAATTTTCTCTTGCCTCTTCTATATCAGATAATTTACCCCATTATGTCTCTATCCATATCCTTTCATTATATTCCTCTCTCGCCTCCTCTCTCTCTCACATTCACCCTTTAAGTATTATCCCTTCCTATTTAATTGGTCCTGTGCCCTCTCTCTCTATATATATATTTGTACACACACACACACACACACACACACACACATATACATATATATATGTATATATATATATGTACACACATATATACATACACACACACTCACATATGTATTCATATGCCCACATACCCTCCTATATAAACTATATGTGTGTGGGTGTGCATATACATTTATATTCCCTTCAACTATTCTCATACTGAGAAAAGTTTCATAAGTTACAATTATTGTTTCCCATGTAGGAATGTAAATAGTTCAACTTTGATATGTTCCTTATGATTTCTCTTCCCTGTTTACCTTCTCATGCTTCTCTTGTTTCTTCTATCTTAATGTTAAATTTTCTATTCAATTCTGTTTTTTTTTTCATTAAGAATGCTTGAAATTCCTCTATTTCCTTGAATGACCATATTTTCCCCTGAAACATGATACTCAGTTTTGCTGGGTACATGATTCTTGGTTTTAATCCCAGCTCCTTTGACCTCTGGCATATTGCAGATCCTTTGATCCCTCATTGTAAGAGCTTCCAGGTCCTGTGTTCTCCTGACTGCGTTTCCACAACATTCAAATTGTTTCTTCTTGGCTGATTTATAATATTTTCTCTTTGATCTGGGAATGCTGGAACCTAGCTATAACTATTTCTAGTTTTCATTTGGTATGTTTTTCAGGAGGTGATCAGTGGATTCTTTCAACCTCTATTTTGCCCTCTGGTTCTAAAACATCAGGGCAATTTTCCTTGAGTATTCCTTGAAGGGTGATATTTATATTCTTTTTTTGATCGTGGCATTCAGGTAGTTGGTATGGAAATGGGACTTTAAGATATTCTCTGCCCCTAGGCCCTTTGATAGGCTTAAGTGACTCTGAGAACCTTCGTAGATTAGAAAATACACTCTGCCCCCTAAGAGGCTGAATGTGGTCACCTGGAGCTGTGTCAGGAGGGGTGGTTTTCAGGAATGCCCACTCCTTGGTGCTCTATGATTGGGCAATCATTCAAGAGGTTTGTGACATTTTCTGAGCAAGGAGAAAGCCATTTATATCATGATGTGATGCTTTGTTTTGGGGCTCACTTTGAGAAGTGTTGTATGATTTGGACTCTTGGCAGCTGTCGAGCTCCCTGCCTTTGAAAACCCAGATGTTGGTGATTCCCTCTCTGGTAGGAGTGACTGGGTATGGATGTAATGGTCAGACATTTGGAAGCCTGTCTGCTTGATCTGTTTATCTTCTTGTAACTTCTGCTTATAACTTGTTTGTATTCTCTGAAGTTCAGGGCGCCGGCCTTTTCCCCCTGAACTAGGTAAATGATATGTTTGTTTGATTAAAGCAAGATTGTTAACACACTTTGAGTTGCTTTGCTTTAAAAAAAAAGCAAATCTAAGAACCTGTGTTGGCAGCTATCCTGGTTATGCTAGGGTGCTTGCTGCTAAAGTAGTCCAATAAAATTTAAATTATCTCTCCTGCATCTATTTTCCAGATCAGAGGTTTTTCCAACGAGATATTGGCTTCTATTTTTTTTCATTTGTTTGGATCCGTTTAATAGTACTTTGATTTCTCATGAGGCCATTAGCTTTCATTTGCTTGAGTCTAATTCTGAAGGAATGATTCTCTTCAGTGAGCTTTTGAGATTCTTTTTCATCTGGTAAATTCAGCTTTTTAAGGCATTCTTCTCCTCATCAGTATTTTGAGCCTCTTTTACCATTTGAGTTAGTTTATTTTTCTTGCATCATTCTCATTTCTCTTTCTAATTTTTCTTCCACTTCTCTTATTTAGTTCTCAAAATATTTCTTAAACTTCTCTATGGCCTGTAACCATATATTTCTTGGATGCTTTTGGTGCAGGAGTTCTTACTTTGCTGTCTTCCTCCAGTTCCATCCTTTGATCCTTTTTGTCTTAAACAAAGGAGTCCAAAGTTGGATTGTTGTGCTTGCTTTGCTTCCTTTGCTTGCTCATGTTGCCACTCAATTACTTGACTTTTGAGCTTTTTGCCACAGTAGAACTCTCCTTCCAGAGAGGAGAGCTTTATCCCAAGTCACTGGGGTTTTCGCAGCTGCCAGAGCTGTTTGTTGGCTGCCCTCTCTAAAGCCTCTACACACTCTGGCTAACTGGTCACACACCCCAGGACCTCCACCCTGGACAGCAATCCAGATCCAAGAAGGTTAAAGAAGAGTGATTGCCCCTCAGAATAGTTGCTTCATCCCCCTACAATCTGCATGCCAGGATCTCTGAATCAGCCATTTGGCTGTGGCTGCCATGCCTCAGCTGCTTCTCCCTCTGGAGTCAGAGGGCAGACTGCAGTCCCAGACTCCCTGTTCTGAAAGTCTACACTGATCATTCATTTTGTCTTTGGCATTTATGGATTGATAATTCTGGAAACTGCCACACCTGCTGGTGATTCATTCTCCAGAAGTCCCTCCAGCTGGGACTGGTTGGACCTCCCTGATCCTAAAACCATGGGTTCACTCAGATCTGGGCTCAGCTCCCAGCATGTTATGGACCCTTCCTGCTGGCCTGACAGGCTGTCTTCAGCAGGAGATTTGTTTCTCCCTGTCACTTTGTGAGTTCTGCAGCCCTAAAGTTTGTTTAGAGTCATTTTTATAGGTATTTGGGGTGGTTGTGGGGTTGCAAACAGAGTTTTCCTGCTTCTATGATGCCATCTTGGCTCCAGCCCAATATACTTTTATTTTAAAACAGGTCACAAGACTAAGTTCAGTCCCATTCTACCACTGTACAATCTATAAATGCTTGCTTAGCTCCTGATGGGCAGTCTTTAGAAGCATATTTGAAAAGCCAGTATTTAAATAGCTTTCATAGGAACAGAGATAAGTATGACTCCATCTCTTAGACTTCCATATTGTTTCATTTGTGCAAACTCTGTTCTTAAAACATATTTTAAAAACTCAAGCAGGAATTTAGCTAATGGTTCCCAAGAAATGTTTCAATCTTTGTAAACTTCCAATTAATGGCTTCAAACAGTATTTATAGACTAATATTAGCTGAAGTACAAGTTCTTGAGTGATATGCAAAGTGTTGATATCCTGATCCTCTACTTCTGCCAAAAAGCCTAATTTCTTGATTTGTTGCACACATTGCCATGCCGACCCAGACATCATATAATAGATAGCAAGTTCATGGAATTCATTGACAATAGAAGCAATAGCAACAGAACAAAAGTCTGTTTTTCAAACAGCATCCAATCTCCCACATATATTTTTGGTAAATCACTACAGTCAGTAATTTGATCAAGGTCATCACATGTTAGTCCCCATGTACTGGAAGATTATTACTTCTTATATGGTTTAGGACTCTTATGCAGAATAGGTTTAACATGTACATGATCAAACAGGATTGAATTTAATGATCCATATACTACATCATTTAGTGCATAAAGATTTGGTCATTTGCCTCATTATCATCAGAACCTGTCTCTTCTCTTAATATAATTTTTTTGGAAATGATATTTACTGCAAATGTGAAAGCTGTTCCATAATTTCTGCCTGATTGAACTATAATTCTCACTCCAGAGTCAGAAGGAAAATACAAGTCCAATGTGGGATTACTAAGGATTACTCTTGAGATCTCTTCAAACTTAAGGTTTTCATCTTCAGAACTAGGAAAGCCACCAGCAATATCAAGAAAATATATATTGAAACCATACTCCACCCCCATATAAAAGACACATTAACTATGAGAAACTGCTTGGACAAAGGTTTCTAGATCAGTATAACCATTTCCTATGTGGAAACTAACACTAATAACATCAGTATTCCATTATTTTGCTCACTCAAGGAGTAGCCTACTAATTTTGAGAATGGAACCAAATTTAACACTTACATGACAGAGAGCACTGGAATCAACAGTGACTATCCTCAAAACTAACTTTGTCTCTGGATGAGCTCTGGCAACTTTTATTATCTCTTCTTCACTATCAAAAGTTATCATTTGTACTCCATTTATTGGCAGCATACATAATTTTTGACAGTCATTCGCATAGATTAGCTTCTCTAAAGGCACTCCAAGACTCTGTACTAATTGTACTTCAGTCTTGCTAGCACAATCAGATCCAGCTCCTATAGCATCAAGTGTCTTCACCACAGTTCTGCTATCATTGCATTTAACAGCATAAAAAGGAGTTACTCAAGGAAGAGTTTTGTATCACTTCAGATTTTCTTCAGGATGTCACCAAAGTTAGCAACATAGAAGGCATCTTTATCATCACCAGAAAAAATATTTATTTTTTACTTCAGAATTATCTTCATAAGTAAAGCCTTCATCAATGAAAATGGCATTAAATTAATCATTGCTAAAGTTGTTCATGATTCCTTCATGTTCATCTAAAGTGCAAATAAACATAAAACAAAGAGAAGGAATTTAAAGACAAATTATTTCTACCTTTGTGCTTCTCCAAGAAGACAATGTCCTGCTAATTATCAGGCTACATTTGTGCCTTCAGTGCAGCTTTTGAACTGGATGCTTAAAGGCCATGGAATGGGTGGGCAGAGATTTTGGAGAAGATCAAGATGAACAGAATTTGATGACTATGATGCTTTCACCCCAACCTCCACCCCATTCAGCCTCCTCCTGCCCAGTAGGAGGACCCATGATGAGCTACCAGCCTAAAGTGTCACAAGACCTGGGGGCAGAGGAGTGTAGCAGCAAGCACCCTAGCATACCTAGGATGCCTGCTAGCACAGGTTCCTAGATCTGCTTTTCTAAAGGAAAGCAACACAAAATTTATTAGCAATCTTGTTTTAATCAAATGTGTCATTTACCTAGCTCAGGGGGAAAAGGTGAGGACCATGAATTTCAGAAAGTACAAACAGAGGTTACAAGCAGACAACAAATACAGACAGATAAACAGATCAATAGACAGGCTTCTAGCTGTCTGACCATTACATCCATACCTAGTCAGTTACCAGAGAGGGAAGCACCAACATCTGGGTTTTCGAAGCCAGGGGCTCAATGGCTGCTCAGAGTCTTATCTGGTCAAATCACACAGCTCTTCCCAACATGAGCCCCGAAGGAAAACCTCACATCAGGGACTATATATATATGCACACACACACACACACACACACACACACACACACACACACACACACACACACACACACACACACAAATATAGCTTTCTCCTGGATCAGAGAATGTCAGAAGCCTCTTGACCCACTGTCCAATCACAATGTAACAAGGGGTGGGCATTTTTGAATAATAAACTTGCCTCCACAGGCTCCATGTGACTGCATTCAGCCTATTAGGGGGCAGAGTGAGCTAATGTTCTTAAAATCACTTAAACCTAGGGGCAGGGGAATCTTCAGATTCCCATTTCTATAACAAGGAGCTATTGGCAGTGGAGGATGGAGGGGTCTGACCTATAATATTTTTTTTCTCAGAAGTTGCCCAACTATCTTGGGACCAGAGCTCCCAAAGTTGCTGCTGCTGTTGGTATTGTCATGGCTGCTTCCATGGCCCACTACTGGTGCTACAGACTTGTGGCCACTCTGATGTTATAGCCCAGCTCTTCTAATTCCCCAGGTGGCCTTAGGCAGGAGAAATGTGTCCCTCTGATGTTCTGTTTTCTCTGTTGCTTTAATATTTGATCTGAGACATTATTTTAAAGTTGTTTGAAGAGGAATATGGGGGAAAATCCAACTGGAACTTGGCCTGCATTATATCATGTTGACTCCACCCCCATCATGACTTGTTCTTGTTAAAATCCTTATAGCATTTTTAAAACTAAAAAAAAATAGCCTATAAATGCTAGTCATTATTGTTGTTGCTGCCAATGATAATTTCATTAAAACCAGTATTCTCCAGAAATGTTACATGGTTGCAAAACAATGATAAAACACTGACTGCAGAATAATAAAACGTTAACTGAACCAGTGAGTAATGGAAAAGCATATAGTGGGTAAAAAAATGCAAAATAGTATCTTTTCTGGTTAACTTTTAAGAAGTGGAATCAAAGGCTCCATTAAGGACATGGATGAGCAGAATTAATTTTTTTAATTGTCAAAGTTGTCATAAAGTAAAGAAGAAAGATAAGTAATTGATATTTGTATAATTAAGAAGCCTAGTGAAGATCCCCCTCAAAAAAACCAAACAAACAAACAACAACAAAACATTTTGTGGCCTCTCAATGAAATGTTTTAGAAATAGAGTGGACAAGGAAAGCAAATTAGAAGGAATGGAAGAATTGCTTGATATAGCAGTAAGGGACTACATATGGCAACAAAACCACAGACTGGTCAAAGATTTGGTGGATGAAGGAATAAGATGTCTAGAAATGGTTAAACTTTGTTAACATAATTTATAGGAAAAACACAAATCATTTTTACTCTTTTACTTTTATAATTCTTTTCAAAACCATCAGATGTTTATTTTCTTTATAAGCAACATGAGTATAGTTATGAATTCTAAATCTTTTGGACCTGATTCACCACCTAATTATCTTACATAAAAAGCACCAGTAATTAAGATAAATAAGGCCAAATATCTCAAAAAAATTCTCATTCCTTTTTACTACCTTTAGTTGCCAAGATTTTTTTCTTTATTTCTAACTGTAAATCTGTTTTTTCTCAAGTTTCAACTTTGTAAGGCATTATTTAACTGATTTAACCTTTATTTATTTATTCAACTTGTCTAATATTTCCAGGGTCATCTTCAAAGACTCCTTTTAAATCAGAGTTAAAATTTAAAGCAAAACAAAACAAAACAAAAAGGAAGAAAAAAACAACTACCAGCATCCTCAGGAAGGGAAATTTATTTAACCACTGGATTGTACAAATTATTGAGCAGATCCCTACGTTTAGCACTGAGTTCCTGCAACATTTTGTTGCAATTTTAATTTAGTTTAATATTAAGAGATAACAGCAACAACAACAGCAACAATGATATACTGCCTAACACATCACAATCTGTTGCAATGAAAGGTATTTTGGGAGTTAGGATGGGTTTTTCTTTCTCCTTCCCTTTTTAAATAAAACCATCATTCTTCTCTCTTCACATATTCAGATATCTTTATTCTTAATATGGGGACTTAGTTAATTCTGTAAATCAAGGATGGAGAAGTGGAAAATCCATGTAAAAAGTATGTTGTTTTCTTTTTATGGGGGGAGTTTGTTTTTATTTGTCTTTTTATTTAAGAGTAACCCTGTGGGAGTGGTCAATTAGCTAGCCCAAGGGTTGCTTGATGTCTTCACATCTCTCCATGTGTTTAATCATAAAATTGGTATGAGTAGAAAATTTGTCAGTTATGAGTACCTCAGATTATGGCACATTCTTATTTAACATTGAAGTGATTCATAGTAGCTTGTTAATAAATTTCAATTTCATAAATACTGTGCTATTTTCCCCTCATTTTTATGATTGATATGAAGATTGATGGAAGAAATATAGGAAGAATATTTTGACAATACCACCAAATATATTTATCTATGACATGCTGAGGGTACTGTGGTAAAATCATCTACCTCAATACCATGAGGAAGTCTAAAATCTTACAATCTAGGAAACTCAGACTTTCAAACACTTCTCATGCTATTTATTTGAATTATAAACTCACCCTGTTGTTAGAATGTAATTACATTGGTCATATAGTCATGTGTTACATTTTTCTGGTTTATTTATGATCATAAACATTATTAACATTTCAGCATTAAGATATGAAAAACACTATTGTCTTATATATCTAGGACCAATCAGTAATAAGATGGGATTAGATACAAGTTTACAATATGTTTATTTAGAATGTGTTCACTGATTCAAGAAATGGAGGGGCAAAATTTTCAAGTGTATAAACTCTGGATCAGATGTTTTGCAAAGAAACTATTTTTTGCATGTTTAAATAGTTTAAAAGAAAATTGGTCTTTGATTTTTTTTAGCATTTTAGTGTTGTTATCAATATTAATCTATTATCAATATAAATATCATTATAAAGTTTATTATTTTTAAATCTGTATTTCATAAAAGAAATTCATTTATTTCTCACAAATGCTAAAATGATCCATTTATCCTAGTTTTGTCAAAGAATATAGAAGATTTACTTATGTATTTTTACAGTAAAATAAAAATTCAACAAATGAAATACTATGTGAGAATATTCTAGGTTCCCCAAACTGTGCTAGAATCCTTTTGGCTAGGTAGTACTGACTATAATATGAAATTTGGGAGGGAAGGGCAGAGAATAATCAAGGTACCTCAAAGTGGTGAGGAAGTACAACCTGCCACTAAATCAGTCAGCAGACATTTATTAAGCATTATCTATGTATCATAAAGCATATTGAGGTGGCATAGTGAATAGAGCACTGGGCCTGGAGTCAGGAAGAATCATCCACTGTAATGCCAAGCAAGAGCAGCTTCCAAGTTTCAGATTATGAGCATAGCAAACTCCATTTATTCAGTGACAAATTAAGGCAAAACATTCACAGAAAATCAAAATTCAGCATTCACCATGTAAAACTCAATGATTTAGTTAAGTCCTCAATTCAATCACAAAGTACAAAGGCCAAAGTACTCCACCCCTGGAGAGAACATTCATTTAGTCAATCACAAAGTCTTCTCTCTACCTAATTGGAGATTAGTTTCCAATCATAAACAAAGTACAGCCCTTTAGTCAGTGGAAAGCAGAAAGGCCATTCACCTCTAGGTCACAACTAGGTTAACAATATCATCACAGCATTTGATACCCAAGGAGAGGTCTTTTCTTCGTCTTGACCTGAGGCAAGTTCTCAGCAGTTTCGGTTCCAGCACTACAGTCATGTTTCCTCAGTTCTTGGCAGCTCTAAATGGCAGTTCTCAAAAGTCCTGGGCAGCTTCAGCTGGTCATCAGCAATCTGGGCAACTTCGGCTGGCAGCTCTCTCTCTCTCTCTCTCTCTCTCTCTCTCTCTCTCTCTCTCTCTCTCTCTCTCTCTCCCTCCCTCCCTCCCTCTCTCTCTCTAACAACTCTGGCCCCCGGAAATTATCTTTCTCTATCTGCCTCCACAATGCTGCTCCCCAAAAGTTCTTCTGGCCTCTCTCAGCTTGGGCCTCTCCCTATACATGGCACCAGCTCCTCCCTGTTGAGTTCCTTCTCATCACATCAACAAGTACATTCCACTTGTGGGATTCATAAGCTCTGGATCTTAACACAACCTCAAAACCAAGCCAATGCAAGGGGATCTTTAAATTTCATTACCATTACACCCCCCCATATTTAAAACTGACCACAGACACAACTTGCTAGCTGCATGACTCTGGGCAAGTCACTTACCCCTGTTTTCCTCAGTTTCCTCAACTGTAATAAAATGGAGAAGGAAATGGCAAACTATTCTGGTATCTTCACCAAGAAAACAACAAATGAAGTCACTTGCTATTGGATACAACTGAAATGACTGAATATGATAATCATCATCATCATCATCATCATCATCATCATCATCATCATCATGTATCAGACACTGTTCTAAGTGCTGTGGATACAAAAAAAAGGTAAAAAGATAGTCCCTGTTCTCAAAGAGTTTATAGTCTATGTACAAATATATTATCTACCAGAGGATTATAGAACATTAAAGTTAGGATCATTTTAAACAATCAGCTACTTCAGAGGGGTTAAATACACATCTTGCCACATTCCCTAGAGCAGCCCCAAACCAGATTAAAATCAATTTCAGGAAATGTTTAACTAAATAAATATAAAATGAACACAACTATTATTGTACTTTAAAACTAAGAAAATACGTTATAGACAGGGATCCTTATGTACAGATGAGTAGCCACCATTTATTCTTAAGTTTGACACCACTAATTTAGTCCATTTATTGGACAGATTTTCTCTCAAGGGCATATTGGACATGTTTCCATTCTGCTTAAGCTTAAATAACTTTTGCAATGAATGGAATAGATAAAGTACACATTGTGTTACAGTAAATGACCAATGGATACACGATACATCCAAAGATCCAAGCTTTTACAACAAAAACTTATTTTTGACAAAAAAAAAAAACTGCTGGTAAAACTGGAAAACAGCATGTCAAAAACTAAGTATAGACCAATATCTAATATCACATATCAAGATAAGGTCAAAATGGGTATGTGATTTACATATGATATCTTAAGAAAATGAGGAGAATATGAAATAGTTTATGTTACAGATCTATGGATAAAGGAAGAGTTTAGGACTAAGGGAAAAATAGGGACCATTACAAAATGGAAAAGAGATAATTTTAATTATGTAAACTTAAAAAAGTTCTTACACAAACAAAACCAATAAAATCAAAATTAAAAGGAGAGCAGAAAACTAGGGGAAAAAATTGAAACATATCTCTGATAAAGGCCTAATTTCATTTATATATGAAGAACTAAGTCAATTTGATAATAGAAATAATTTCTCAATTGATAAACAGCAAAAGAATATGAATAGTCATTTTTCAGACAAAGTAGTCAAAGCTATTTATGCCCATATGAAAATAATGCTCTAAATCACTACTGATTAGAGATATGCAAATAAAAACAACTCTGAGGCCTTTTCTCACACCTATCAGATTGGCTAATATGAGAGAAAAAGAAAATGATGAATGTTGTAGAAGATGCATTGTTGGTGGAGTTGTGAATTAATTCAAGCATTCTGAAGAGCAATTTGGAACTTTACCCAATGGTCTGTAGATCTGCGCATGCACTTGATCCATCAATACCATTGTTATGTTTATATCCCAAAGAGATATAAAAGGGAAAAGAGCCTATTTTTACAAAGATATGTATAACAAGTATTTTTGTGCTGGCTAAGAATTGGAAATTGAAGGGATGCCCATCAACCAAATGGTTAAATAAGCTGTGATACAGGATTATGATGGAATGTTATCATGCAATAAAAAAATGACAGGCAGGGTGATTTCAGAAAAAATTGGAAAGACTTATATGAACTGATGTTTCTTGTTTATTCTTCATTCTTGAAAAGGACCAATTACCTCAGAAAAATTACCTCTCAATTTGCAAGTGTATTGGATTTAAATGAGCCAGGGCTTTGCAAAGTCACCAGTCTCACTCTGTCTTCCAAAGTCATCTGGTTCCAGTGAGAAGACATAGATCAGGATGACTGGAGATGGCCACAGATGCAGTAGGAAATCTTGGCATTTTTAGGCTAAGGTCTTTCCAAGATCTCAGTTATTCTGAGGCAACATCCATTGAGTGATTAAAGTTAGATAAACAATAAGGCAAAAGGTAGCCTCTTTTACCTACATCCCCCCAAAAATCAATCTTGGAGGAGATGTTCAGAGTTTATAGCCAGAATAGAAACATTTACTATTTACACTCACTCTCAGGTTACAAAACCCAATGACCAACTCAGTGAGAGCCAGAGTGATTTGGGTTTAAGTAATAATTAGGCAGCTCCATTTGAATCCCATAGTTTTATCAATGACTGGATTTCCAAAACTTTATTTCAAGGATTTCATATTTCTTCTAAGGTAAGTCCCAGGTTAAAGTGAAGTGAGCAGAACCAGGAGCACATTTTACACATTAACAACAATATCATACTATGAAGAATTTTTAGTGACAGCTATTTTCAGCAATCCAATGATCCAAGCCAATCCCAAAAGATCAATGATGACCCAATGATGACATACTATCCACCTCCAAAGAAAGAACTGATATTTTACGTATTCTATGATGCAGCAAAACTGAAAAGTTCACTATCTGTCCCCAATACTTGGCTTCAAACTTAGAGTCTTTTCCCTTAATACATAGCTCAGATATCATCATACCCATGAAGTCTTTCTTGATCTTCCCAACTGCTAGTTTCTTTCCTTTCAAATAACATTGTATTTAACTATTAAGTATATATTTGCACTTATTCATTTTATATTTAAGCAGTATGTGTCTTTATATGTACATGCTGTCTCCCTCATTAGAATCTAAAGTCACTATGAGTAGAGATGTACTTTTGTTTTTTGTACTCACTTACTCAGCATTTAACACAGTGCCTAGCATATACTAGGGATTTTTAAAAATAATAATTAACTGTTATTTCTTTGACCTCTATTCAACATGTAGTTGTGAAGATGATACTTGAGGTACACAAAACTTTGCATCTATCTCTTATTTCATCTCATAGGATTTTGATCAATATTTCAGCTCAATCAGTTAATCAGCATATTTTGTACTGAGTAAGTTCTATGTGAAAGTTAGTATCATATTAAATAGTAGATAAAATGTTGGGCTTGGAGTTGTGATAATGTAGCAGTCATTTCCCAGGTATGATTATAGCTTTATGATCCTGGGCAAGTCATTAAAACCCTTTTTAGTAAATGTTACTAATTTGTAAATTGGAGATAGCATCTGTCTCACACTTTTTGTGTGTGAAAATTCAATGCAATTAGTTGTTTAAAGCATTTTGCAAGACTTGAAGCATTATATGAATGTGAATATTATTATTATTCTCACAAACTGTGCCAAGCTTTGTATAGTATATCAAAGAAATGTAAGATAATGTTGTATGACAGAATCTCTACTATCTTTTGGGATAGAGGACTTGATTGTAAATTCCATATCTGATGCTTATCACTTATCTAATCTTATAAAATTGCTTAAGTTCTGTGGACCTCAGTTTCCTCACCTGTAAAATGTGAAGGTTAGATGATTCACCCTCTTATAGCCCTTTCTCTTCTAAATCTATGATTTTATTATTTTACAACATATACTGTCAAGCAAATTATTTTCTAGTTTGGGGGTAAAACAACTGACAAATATGAATTAATGTACTGACTAATACTCTAAAGGACACTGGTGGTATAAAGGATATGTAAAGAATTTGGGACTCTAATAAACAATGAAGGTTGTGGGTTGGTAAGAAAGTGAGGGGAAGACATTTTTGGTTTGACAAAGCATAGATAGTAAATATATATATTCAACACCAAAATGAAGATATCAAGAAGGATGAGAAAAAGGAGACTAGCTTGACTGGGACGGTTTTTTTTTTTTCTCAAAATACCATTTAATGATCAATCTACCATGTAACTATTAGACCTCAGGGGATTCAAACATAATCTGTTTCACTTACAGTATATGTTAGAAGATATAATTCATTGATAGCTATAAGTTTCCATTTTTCTCACAGAGAAAGATTAGAATCATTAAATCAGGAAAAGGGATATAGAAGAAAACCCATTCATAGGGGAAATACCAGAATGTTAAGTGGGGAAATTGTAGATATTTAAATGAAAAATTGAGAGCTTAGTCTTTAATTTTACCACTAACTTAGTATATGACCCTGAGATTCATTCACTGGCTTTTGATTTTTCTTCAATATCAAAGAAATAAAGATGTTAAATCCAATTTTATGGGGAAGAGGTGGCTAATGATTGTTGATCATTTATCAATGAAATGTTCTGGAAAAATTAAATTTAACATTTAAAAACTTCTTTACTCTTCATGTAATTTATTTCCTCTTTTCCCTTCAACCAAATACCCTCTTTCTAAATTACACAGTATTCTGAAATAATGATTCATTGCTTTGAAGAAATCAAAAGTAGAACAATTAAAATCACATACACAGAACACGGCAAGCTGCCATTTTTGCCAATTTCAATTATATGTGTGTGTGTGTGTGTGTGTGTGTGTGAAAGTATTGCTAAATCAAAGCTATATTAACAAATCATTTAATTTTAGCAATTATGTTCTTTAAGTCCCCAGTTAATCTCAAATGATTCTTTTGGGAAACTACTTTGAAAGCATTAGTGTCACAAAGAGGCTATATAGATTTTATTATTAATTGTAAAATGCTCATATCCCAATAAAATGACTATGTTTTTATTTACTATGCTTCTGATAATGAGAGTTGATTCACATTATTTTGTACTAATGGGATACTAGTGGAAACTATATGGAAGATAAAGAGTTAGGCTTCTGGGATCAAGAAATGACCAAAGAAAATTAGTGTGTAATAGTTGATGAAAATCATTTCAACAAATTTCTTACAATACTCCTAGATGCCACCTTTCTGGACAAATCACAATCACATCTCCCATTCCTCAAGAGAATAAGAGTGACTCTGATAGCACCCTCTATTTACCAGAAATGAGGTAGATTATATCATCCTATAAGAGTGTGCTATTTTCAGCCAAGTTTCTTATCGAAAATTGTGAAAAAGCCTGAATATTAATATAACTGTTAGTGAGACAAAATCCTAGATGACTTTAAAAATCTAAGTACATACAAAGAATGGGCATTGCATTCGTTTTGATTATTATTTTCTTATTAAATAGGAAGAAATATTTTATAGGAAATCTCTCTGACTTGGTTTCTACTAGCCTTGCGTTAACAATTTGCTGTCAAACCTGGCTAATTTCCCTAATATTTCTGGTATTATCTGTATCTGTAAAGTGAGGAAGCTGGACCTCCATGTCACCCTAACACCACAAATTTACATTTCTTTGTGTCTCTAGATATTTGTTAAAATATGACATTCTATATATGGACATTGGTTGAAATATCTATGTCATTAATCTACCAAATGCTATAGATTCTTTGGTGAATAATAACCATTTTCTAGTCTATGAAATTCAGTCTTTTAATTGTGCCATAAATAAAATCAGTTGAGTTTTAAACTAACAAAAACGTGAATATTGTTTTGAGAAACTATATGGGATTCTTAATGATTCCAGGCTGCTTCTTGACAAAATAATATATTCTTATAATGCTGATGATTGACTAGGCACTCTAAGTGGATCTGATTTATAACACAATCTCAGAGGGTACCCCATAGCAAAATGACATAAAGAACAGTAAAGATATATTGTGGCAACAAGTTGACTGCATCATATTATCAATGACTTGTACAGAAATGTAACATGTAATATGTTATTCAGAAAATGTATCTTTTAAAAGGTCATGAGCCAGTCATGTATAAAGAACAAAGAATGACAGGTAGACATCACAAAGTTATCTTCATCAATATTAAAAGACTCAGGAGGGAGGGAAGATCAAGAGTTTAGATTTTTAGCTGGAAGTGTTCAATGAAGTAATTTAGTACAACCACTTCATTTTATATATGAATAAATCAAGACCTAGAGAAATCAAATAATTTCACCAAGGTTAATAAGGTCTCTTCTACTACAAAACACTGCCTTCCTGACTTCTATTTCAGAGTATAGAATATATATGGAGAAATTTTAGGATATTATAAGTACATGTCCATCTTCATTTAGCCTTTTATAATTAGTTCCTAGTTTCCTTCAATGGTCAATTAAAGAGTTTGCTTGAGTTTGTGCCCCCAAACAACTTCAATACCTGGGAAAAATTACTCTAAAAACATTTTAGAGCTACAGAACCCACAAAATGACAGAGAAATACCACTCCCTCGGAAGCCAGTCTGGAAAGCTGAAAGAAAGACTCTATCACATCAGTATGGGAGTAGAGCACAGTCCTATGAGCCGTGCCAGCACAGACTGACTGGAGCAGAAGTCAGGGGGCTGAATCACCGGCAGCTGTGGCAGTTTCCAGAGTTCTCAACCAGTAAAAGCCAAAGACACAGTAAAAGGTCAGTGGGTAGACTCTGTTTGACCTGGGTGAGAGAAGAGTGTGGTCTGGTCATGACACCCAGTGTGGTGGTGGAAGCAGTAGGTACTGCAGCAGCAAAGAACCTGCTTCTGGAGCTCCAGTCCCACAGATGGTAAAGGGATCAAGTAGCTGACTGGAGGGCAATTGCAAGAATCTCTTTGCTGGCACTGAGGCAGGATTTTATTCCTTTGCCCTGCTTGGATCTGGATCACAGTGTTGGGTAGTGGTTCTGGGATGAGGAGGAGTGCTGATATGGCAGAGTTTGTGGTGGCTGTGGAGAGGGAATCCTCCTCACAGTTCTGAGGCAGGTGCCTAAAAGTAAGTCTGACAATAGCTGGGCAAAACTTCTGAAATTTGAGACACAATACTCTCCATCCTTAGAGCAGAGTTCTAGCTTAGCAAAGAGCTCAAAAGTCAAGTAATTAACTGGCAAAATAAGCAAACAGAGGAAGAGAAATCAGATTATAGAATTATTATTTATTGGCAAAGATGATTAAAATATAGAACCATAAGAAGATAACAAAGCCAAAACTCCTGCATCTAAAGCCTCTAAGAAAAATGTAAATTGGTCACAGGTCATTGAGTAATTCATGAAGGATTTTGAAAATCAAGAAAGAAAAGTAGAGGAAATATTTGGAAGAGAAATGAGAATGTTGTAATAAAATCATGAAAAAAAAAGTCAGCAGGTACTAAAGAAAACCCAAAAATACTGAAGAAAATAACACCTCAAAAAATAGAATAACTCAAATGGAAAAAGAGGTCTTGAAAAATAACAAGGAGAAGAATGCCTTAAAAATTTGGCCAAATGGAAAAAGAGATCCAAAAGGTCATTGAAGAAAATAATGCCTTCACAACTATAATGGATCAAATGGAAACTAATAACTTTATGAAACATCATGATACTATAAAACAAATCCAAAAAAACCCAAAATAAATAGAAGAAAATGTAATAAATTTCCTTGGAAAAACAACTGATCTGGAAAATAGATACAGGAGAGAAAATTTTAAAATTATGATACTACCTGAAAGCCATGACCAAAAAAAAGAGCCTAGGCATCATCTTTCAAGACTTTATCATGGAAAAGTGCCCTAATATTCTAGAACCATTTGAGTATTATGGAAATATCAGGATAACACAAAATCTAGCAGCTTCTACATGAAAGAATCAAAGGGCTTGTAATACGATATTCCAGAGGTCAAAGGAGCTAGGATTAAAACCAAGAATGACTTACCCTGCAAAACTGACTATAATATTTCAGAGAAAATATGATCATTCAATGAAATAGAAGACTTTCAAGCATTCTTGATGAAAAGACCAGAGCTGAACAGAAAATTTGACTTTCAATACCAAAATCAAATCGTGAAAAAGTAAACAGGAAAGAGGAACTTATTAAAGTTTATCTGTTTACATTCCTATGTGGAAAGAAGATATCTGTAAATCATGCGACTTTTTTCACTCTTAGAATAGTTGAAGGGGGGGGGTGGCTAGGTAATTAGAGCGTCAGCCCTGGAGTCAGAAGGAACTGAGTTCAGATCCAGCCTCAGACACTTAACGCACACATAGACAAAAACCTAGCCATGTGACCTTGGACGAGTTACTTAACCCCAATTGCCCTCCAAAAAAGCAAAAAAAAAAAAAAGAATAGTTGAAGGGAAGATACACACATATACATGTATATGTATATGTAAGTATGTCTGAATGTGTATATGTGTGTATATGTATATGTGTGTATATATACATAGAGGGCACAAGGTAAGTTGAATATGAAGGGATGATATCTAAAAATATAAAATTAAAGGTGAGAGAGGAATATAATTGGAGAAGGAGAAAGCAAGAGACAGAATAAGGTAAATGACTCATATAAAAGAGACAATAGAAAGCTGTTACAATGGAGAGGAAGAGGAGAATAGTGAAAGGGAATGAATCAATCTTACTGTCATTATATTTAGTTTAAGGAGGGAATAACTTACATACTCAACTGGGCATCCTATCCTCCAGGAAAATAGGAGGGAAGGGCATAGAAGGTGAAGATGATAGAAGGGAGGACAGATTGGTGGATGGGGTAGTCAGAAGTAAACACTTTTGAAAAGGGACAAGGTCAAAGGAGAAAATAGAATAGATGGGGGGTGGGATAGGATGGAGGGAAATAAAGTTAATCTTTCACAATATGACTACTATGGAAATGTATTGCATAACTGAACAGGTATAACCTATATTGCATTGCTGGTCTTCTCAATGCATGTGGGTGAGGAGGGAAGAAGGGAGAGAATCTGGAACTCAAAAAAGTTTTAAAAACAAATGTTAAAAAATAGTTTCTACATGCAACCAGGAAATAAGATATACAGGCACTGGGATGTAGAAATACATCTTGTCCTACAAGAATGTAAGTGGAATGGGAGAAGAGGGGGATGGGGGGCTAAGACAAAAGAAAGACTTGGGGAAACAGTAATCATTATGCTTGTCATCTTGGGGTGGAGGATAGGGGAGAGATGGGGAGAATATTTGGAACACAATATCTTGTGAAAATGAATTTTGAAAACTAAAATAAATTTTAAAAGAAGAATCTATGAATTCTTTGAAGATCACTCCTATCACTAGCGTCCTTTACCAAAAAAAGAAAAAAAGTATTTTATTCACTTGTATGTATTTTTACATGCAGATATTTTCTACTTTGTTAAAGTACAAGTTCCTTGAGGCCATAAAATTTTTCATTTTTGTCTTACACAGCTAGTATCTAACAATGCCTATCTTATAGCTGGCATTTAGTAATTTCTACTTGTTTATTTTATTAATAGACATATAATTATTTCACTGGATGATAAGTAATGAATGAGCAGTGAGCTGGAGTGGCATTGGTGACATCTTAGATCTATTGAAATAAAAGTGTGTAGAAAGGCATATGAAATTATACCAGATGATGTAATCAAATCCAATAAAACAATGTACACAATGACAAAATTTTATATTGAAAGGACATCAACAGCAATCCAATCCAAATTGAACACTGAAATTTTAACTGCTAAGCTTACTGCAAAAGAAAATATATGAGAAGGCAATCATCCTGTCCTTGCTTTGGAAAGGTAAGGAACTATAACTGTGGTAGATACATCAAAATTAGGAGCTGTAAAAGTGGGTGGCATTATGTGTCTAGTAAACAAGTATAAAGATGAGAGAAGAGAGCCCTTTGCCCCTTTCAACAAGCTTTAGACTAAACTAGGGCCATCTGGAAACAGGAGTGGCACTGATTGTAGCCATCAGGGAGAAAAAGCCTGCTTCTCTTTCTTTAACATAAAGACACCTAGCGGAAGCTTGTGGTAATAGTGAAGAGTCATTGGATACTTTTACTTTAGAAAATCTTAAGGCTTTTATGTTTACTTATACAAAATGGTTTAAAGCACATAAGCATTCATTGGATCTTTTAAGGCCAAAAAGTTCCATTTCTTCTATTCCTCCTGAAAGATATTCTGTATCATAAGGGAGAAATAAAGAGTCTTGAAATTCATCTTTTATTTGTTTGTCTTGGTATCCTTAACGTCTGACAGAGTCCTCTAACCAGTAAGCACTTAATAAATGATTTTCAGTTTGAATTAAATTGAATCGAATTAATTTCGCTTGAATTGAGGGAGTCAATAAAACTGGGCTCTAGTCCTGGTTGCACAGCTCTGTTCTCTTCAATAAGCCACTTCAATGCCCTCATTTTATTCTTGTATAAAATGGGGGAGCAGGTCTTAACAATTTCTAAATTCCTATTCAATTCTGATGTTCTAAAGTCTTGAATCACTTTTTAAATTGTCCTATGACACTTACAAAAACAAACTGTATTTCATAGGTTTGCAACTGCTACAGAACTTGCTCAAGTAATTTTCTAGGGTACCTTTATACCTAGTAGAGATTGTCAAAAATCAAAAAAAAACCTGTTAACCTTATGTTTGCTTAATTCCGTGTAGCTATAACACAATCTCAATTCAATTCAATACTTATCAAGTGACTAATATTGCAAGGGAATTGTGACAGTCCCTGGGATTTATTTCACATATTTAGTTCTATTAGAAAAGGCTTGCAAAATATTAGATTCAATATTGTGGAGTCTAATGTTATCTTTCTGACCCACACAGTTGCAATCAAAGAACTGTTAGCTAGTTGAATCAGATTTCATTACACTTTTAAAGATAATGCCTCCAGAGCACAGTCTAGTGTAAAGTGAATTAGATAATCCAATTTAAGGTAAAACAAAAATATAAGCATATAGCAAAGCCCATTCAAGAGAGCACACAACACTATTTTGTGTAAATTCCTTATGAAAAGGTCTAAAATGAATGAGTAGTGTTTAATCTGTCCCAAATATCAATCTTCAAATATATGCAGTTGAACAATTTCACTACAAACTATTGAAAAATTATCATGGGTAGTCAAACCAGTAAAAAAAAATGCTTCTTATTTTCTCTGAATTTCTGAAGAAAGTATGTTAAAGTAAATAATTTGTTTTCCACTAGCAATTGGTTATTGTTTTACTCTAAAGTTCTGTAGATATATTTTGTTTCGACATGACAGACACCACCTAGTTAATTCCCAAACAAACCTTTCACAAAGTACTTTCTCAAAAGCAGCGGAGCAAAGGTGCTTAATCTGGTGACCTTAATGGATAGTCCATTACACTTATGAAGTTTACCATTTGTTAAGAGAGGCAGAATGCATGCTTTAACATGAATAAACAGTTATTGGTATTGGCCATTTTATTTAACCCAAATTTTGTTGTAATTCTGGACTATTTTCTTAACATTACATATATTGCTACAGTAATTTTTTTCCACATCATTCCTCTGGCTCCACTATATTCCCTTGACATGATTTCATAAATGTCTTCATATTTTTGACTTGGAAATCCTATCTTTAGCTACATCCACAAGGATGTCTCATTCTGTATATTAAATTTGTCCAATTATTCATTCATTCAATAAACTTTTAATAATTGTCTATCATTTGCCAGGTATTATGACCATAGAAATGCAGAAACAAAAATGAAAATATCTCCTTTCCTCAAGGAGTTATATCCAATGAGAGGGGTGGTGTAAACCCAGATAACTAAATGCAAAATTTAATTCTAGAAGGATAGACACTAGCAACTAGCATGGGTCGGGGAGGGAATCACCATAAGTGTCCTGAAGGATAGAATTATTGAAGTAAGTTGATGCTAACAGGCAGAGTTAAAGAGGGAGTACACTTAATATTTGCTATTTACCTAGTTCAAGTTTTATTCCCTTGGCAAAATTAAATTTTAAGTTGACATAGAAATGCCTGACGAGCCTTATTTTAGTACTTCTGTTGTAAAGCTTTAACAGATTGATGATCAGTTCCTTATATTGATCTGGTAGGTTACAAATTATTTTTTATTCCAAGGAAAACAGTAAAAATGTAAATGCCTCCTTTCTAAAATTGTTGATACAACACTAAATGATTTTTTAGCAGTTTGTTTAAACGAATCAAACGAAATCATAAGGAACTTATCAAAGTTGAACTATTTATATTCCTACATGGGAAAATGATAATTGTATCTGAGGAAACTTTTCTCAATATGAAAATAGGTGAAGAAGAGTATGTGGGCATATGAATATATATGTGAGTGTGTATATGTGTTTACAAGTATACATAGATAGAGGGCACAGGTTTAATTTAATATGAAGGGATGATACTTAAAAGGTGAGATACTTAAAAGGTGAGAGAGGAATATAATAAGAGGAGATGGGTAGAGACAGAATGGGTTAAACTATCTCATATAGAAGAGGCAAGGGGAAATGGTTACAAAGGAGGGGAAGAACAGGAAGGCAAAAAGGTGAAACATTATTCTCATTGAATTGGGATCAGGGAGAAAATGGCATACATACTAAATAGGATATCTCACCCTACAGGAGAGTAGGGGTGAAGGAGATGAGAGGGTGGGGTATGATGGAAGGGAGGGTGGGGGGGTGTTGGAAGCACCCAATTTTGAAAAGGGACAGGGTTAAAGTAAGGAATAGACAAAGTGGGAGGTGGGATAGGAGGGAGGGAAATATAGTCAGTCTTTTACAATATATCTACTATGGTAATGTTTTGCACAGTGACACATTTGCAACATATACTGAATTGCTTATTTTCCCAGTAAGGGTGGGTGACAAGGGAGGAAGAGAATGAATCTGGAATTAGAAGTTTTAAAATAGGGGGGCAGAGCCAAGATGGCAGAGTAGAAACAGCTCATCCAAGCCACTCTGCCCCCAGATTCCCCCCAAAATATGTAAAAGGGGACTCTGAACAACTTCTGGAGCCCCAGCACCCACAGAACGACTCAGAGAAGCTAACCTCCCGCTGAGGATAGCCCAGCAGCCCTGCAGGAAGGACCAGCGCAGCAGTCTGGGACCTGGCAGCGCGCAGTGCGCAGGAAGCGGAGCCGAGTGGAGCCCAGGTCCGCGTGAGCCGAGGTTTTAGCCCCAGGGCGTCAGGGCCAGCAGCTGGCTGGAGGAACCCCAGAACACCAGCAGCTGTGGCGACTCCAGAATTATCAACATAGACATGCCTAGGACAAAGTAAGAGGTTAGTGTCCTATGGACTTTGGGACCTGTATTTGGGGGAATGCATCAGCTCCCTCCCCTGGGGGCTAGAAGCCACTGAGGAGACGTGTCATTTTGTAGTTTTCAGAGGCAGCTCCAGCTCCCGGCCTGCAATTAATTGTAGGGAGATCCAGCAATCAGTCTTGGGGGGGCGGTAATCACTCTGGCTTTAACCTCCTTGGATCTGGATTGTGATCTAGGGTAGAAGTTGTGGGTGGGTTTAGAGCTTGCCAGAAACGGAAGTTGCCCCCCACACGTTTGGGACGAAAATTCCTCTATCTGGCCTTAAAGCCATAGTGTGGCAACAAGCCCAAAAGTCAAGCAATTAAGTGGCAACATGCCAAGGCAAAGGAAACAGAAAAATGCAACCCTAGACTCCTATTTTGGGGGCATAGAGCAGGAAAAGGACTGTGAGGTCAGAAGTCCTGCTCCAAAAGCCCCAGGGGAAAACATGAGTGGGTTGCAGGCCATAGAGGACCTTAAGAAGGACTTTAAAAATCAAATAAGAGAAGTGGAGGAAAAATTGGAAAGAGAAATGAGAAGGATGCAGGAAAAGTATGAAATGAGGGTCAACAGCCTGACTGAGGAAAACAACACCTTAAAAAATAGACTAACTCAAATGGCAAAGGAGGCCCAAAAGGGCAATGAGGAGAAGAATGCCTTAAAAAGTAGAATTTGCCAGATGGAAAAAGAATCTCAAAAGTTCACTGAGGAGATTCATTCCTTCAGAGTTAGACTGGAGCAAATGGAAGCTAATGACTTCATGAGAAATCAAGATGCTGTTAAGCAGATCCAAACAAATGAAAGATTAGAAGGCAATGTGAAATATCTCATGGGAAAAACCACTGACCTGGAAAATAAATCCAGGAGAGACAATTTAAAAATTATTGGACTACCTGAAAGCCATGATCAAAGAAAGAACCTAGAAATCACCCTTCAAGAAATTCTCAAGGAAAACTGCCCTGATGTTTTAGATCCAGAGGGCAAAATAGACATTGAAAGAATCCATCGATCACCTCCTGAAAAAGATCCCAAAAAGAAAATTCCCATAAATATTATAGCCAGGTTCCAGAATCCCCAGATCAAGGAGAAAATACTACAGGCAGCCAGGAAGAAACAATTTCAGTATTGTGGAAACACAATCAGAATAGCCCAGGACCTAGCAGCTTCTACACTGAGGGATCGAAGGGCATGGAATATTATATTCCAGAGGGCAAAAGAACTGAGAATGAATCCAAGGGTCACCTACCCAGCAAAACTGAGTATTTTGTTTCAGGGGAAAATATGGTCATTCAGTGGAATAGAGGACTTTCAAGCATCCTTGAGGAAAAAACCAGAATTGAATAGAAAATTTGACATCCAGACACAAGAAGCAAGAGATGCCTGAGAAGGTAATCAGGGAAAAGAAATCAAAAGGAACTTATCAAAGTTGAACTATTTACATTCCTATATGGAAAAACAATAACTGTGAGTGATGATATCTTTCTCACTATGAAAATAATGGAAGAAGGGTGTGTGGTCATATGAATACATTTGTGAATGTGTGTGTATATGGATAGAGGGCATAGGTTGAATTTGTTGGGAAGGGAGAATACCCAAGGGATGAAATTATGAGGTGAGAGAGGAAAGTGGCAAGAAGAGATGGGGAAAGACAGGGTAGGGTAAACTATCTCATGTAGAAGAAGCAAGGGGAAGTGGTTGCAAGGGAGGAGGAGAATAGGAAGGGAAAAAAGGCAAATCCACATTCTCATTGAATTTGGTTCAGGGAGAGAATGACATACATACTAAATGGGATATCTCAACCTGCCACAGAATAGGGGGAAGGGGGATGAGAGGAGGGATGATTGATGGGGGGGGCATCCTTGGGGGGAGGGGAGGTTGGAAGTACCCACTATAGAAGAGGGACAGGATCATGTAGGGAATGGACCAGGTGGGGGGTGGGATGAGTGGGAGGGAATTATAAGCAGCCTTGTACAATATATCTACTATGATAATGTTTTGCATAGCTAGACATGTACAACATATACTGAATTACTTATCTCCCCAGAGGGAATGGGTGACAAGGGAGGAAGGAAATGGATCTGAAATTCGAGGTCTTAACATTAAATGTTTTAAATATATATATATGTATATGTATATATATATATATATGTATATATGTATGTATATGTATATATATAAAGAAGTTTTTAAATAAAATGTATAAAAATATATAAATACTATTATTGATAATATTTTATTATATAATTGGGAAATAAGGTATATAGACATTGGGGCAGGGGGATTCACCTTGCCCTGTTGGAAAAGTCAAAGGGGGAATGGGAGAATATATGGGGGAGAGCAGATTGGATGAGGAGATTTCCTTTGGTACTGCTATTCTGGGGTGTTGGGTAGGGAAAAATGGGGAAAAAATTGTAACTCAAAATCTGGCAGAAATGAATGATGTAAACCAGAAGGTAATAAAGCATTTGAAAACAAAAAGGAAAAAAAAAACCCACAGATGAATGAAGCTGACCTACCTTCATCAGAGAGTTATGGTCAAAATCAGAAGGGCAGCTAGGTGGTTCAGTGAATAGAGCACCAACCCTGAAGTCAGAAGTACTTGAGTTTAAATCTGGCCTCAGATACTTGCCACTTAACTGCCAATGTGACCTTGGGCAAATCACTTAACCCTAATTACCTTGTAACCCCACCCCCAACAAAAAATAAGAGGAGGTAGCATGCATGAACACACTTATTAAATCCCTTAACACACTAAAGAAGTTAAAGAAGTTGTTCATTCTGAGAAAAAAAAAACAATAAAAGAAAAAGCTAACTCAGGGATATCTGACAATTCAAACATTTGCATAAACTCTTCAAAATACTATTCTTTTGTTGTCAAAAGCTACAAATTGTGCATTATGTTAAGATTAATTGCAATATTATTTTTAGCAATAGAATTTGGTGAAATCTATGAAATAATTGATTCAAATAGCTAATTATCCCCAATCTTAATAATTTTGAATCTAGGTTATTGAGTTGTAAATATAGTGTTAATGTATAATAAGCTAGGTGTTGCTAATTAAAATTTAAATGAAAATTCAAAATAATTACTTTATGATTTTTCATGATCATTTAGCATTTTAACAAGGCGAATATCTGTGCCTCAATGCCTATATATCTTATTTCCCAATTATATGTAAAATATTATTAAGAATAGTATTTATATATTTTTAAATATTTTATTTTAAAACTTTGAATTCCAGATCCATCCCCTTCCTCCCTTGTCATCGACCCGTACTAGGAAGAAAAGCAATTCAGTACATGTTGTACATGTATAGCTATGCAAAACATTACCATAGTAGATGTATTGTAAAAGACTGACTATATTTCCCTCCCTCCTATCCCACCTCCTACTTGGTCTATTCCCTACTTTGATCCTGTCCTTTTTCAAAAGTGGGTGCTTCCAACTTCCCTCCCCCCAACCTGCCCTCCCTTCCATCATATCCCCTCTCATCTCCTTCACCCCTACTCTCCTGTAGGGTGAGATATCCTATTTAGTATGTATGTCAGTCTCTCCCTGATACCAATTCAAAGAGAATGTTTTGCCTTTTTGCCTTCCTGTTCTTCCCCTCCTTTGTAACCATTTCCCTTGCCTCTTCTATCTCTCCCCATCTCCTCTTGTTGTATTCCTCTCTCACCTCTTAATTTCACCTTTTAAGTATCATCCCTCCCTTTTAAATTCAACCCATGCCCTCTATCTATGTATACCTGTAAACATATATACAAACATTCACATATGCATTCATATGTGCAAATACCCCTCTTCAACTATTTTCATACTGAGAAGAGTTTTATTAGATACAATTATAATTTTTCCATGTAGGGATGTAAATAGTTCAACTTCGATAAGTTCCTTATGATTTCATTTCCTTGTTTAGGTTCTCAAGCATCTCTTGCTTCTTGTATATGAATGTCAGATTTTCTATTCAACTGTGGTTTTTTCATCAAGAATGCTTTAAAGTCCTCTATTCCACTGAATGACTATATTTTCCCCTGAAACATGATACTCAGCTTTGCTCGGTAGGTGATTCTTGGTTTTAATCCCAGGTCTTTTGCCCTCTGGAATATCATATTCCAAGCCCTTCAATACCTCAGTGTAGAAGCTGTCAGATAATGTTTTAACCTGATTGTGTTTCCACAATATTGAAATTGTTTCTTCCTGGCTGCTTTTAATATTTTCTCCTTGATCTTGAAATTCTGGAACCTGCCTATATTATTTTTTTTTGCCTTTTGGAGGGCAATTGGGGTTAAGTAACTTGCCCAAGGTCACACAGCTAGGTTTTTGTCTATGTGTGTGTTAAGTGTCTGAGGCTGGATCTGAACTCAGGTCCTTCTGACTCCAGGGCAGATGCTCTACTCACTGTGCCACCTAGCCGCCAAACCTGCCTATATTATTCCTTGGAGTTTTCTTTTGGGGATCGTGTTCAGGAGGTGATTGGTGGATTGTTTCAAGCTCTATTTTACCCTCTGCTTCTAAAACATCAGGGCAATTTTCCTTGAGAATTTCTGGAAGGATGGTTTCTAGGTTCTTTCTTTGATCATGGTTTTTAGGTAAACCAATAATTTTTAAATTATCTCTCCTAGATCTATTTTCCCTGTCAGTAGTTTTTCTAATGAAATATTTCACATTGTCTTCTATTTTTTCATTTGTTTGGATCTGTTTAATAGTATCTTGATTTCTCATAAGTCACTAGCTTCCATTTGCTCCAATCTAATTCTGAAGAAATGATTTTCTTCAGTGAGCTTTGGAGATTCTTTTCCATCTCGCAAATTTGACTTTTTAAGGCATTCTTCTCCTCATTTCCTTTTGACCTTCTTTTGCGATTTGAGTTAGTCTGTTTTTAAGGTGTTATTTTCCTCAGTCAGGCTGTTGACTCTCATTGCATTCTTTTCTTGCATCTTTTTCATTTATCTCCCCAATTTTTCCTCCGCTTCTCTTATCTGCTTCTTAAAGTCCTCTGTGGTGTGTAAGCAGCTTGTATTTTCATTTGGGACAGGAGTTCTGACCTCACTTTCCTCCTCCTGCTCCATGTTTTGATCCTCTTTGCCACAAAAATGGAGTCTAATGTTGAATTTTTCTGTTTATTTTGTTTCTTTTGCCTAGGCATGTTATCACTCAATTACTTTACTTTGGAGTAAAGCTTGTTGTTTTCACAGTAGTACTCTGCCACAAGCCAGGAAAGTTTTCCTTCCAAATGTTGGGGTTTTCTCATCTGCCAGAGGTCTTAGTTGGGTGCCCTCTCTGATGCCTCCACACCCTCTGGCAAGCTGGTCACATACCCCTAGACCTCCATCCCAGACTGCAATCCAGATCCAGGAAGGTTAAAGCATGAGTGATTAACCCCCAGACTGATCGCCAGATCCTCCTATAGTCCACTGGCTAGGAGCTGAAGCTCCAACATGGCACGGGCTGCACCATGGCTACTCAGTGTCTTCTTGCCCTGAGGGAAAGAGGCTGATGTGCTTCCAACTATTGGTTCCCAAAGTCCATACTGCACTGACCTTTCACTTTGTCCTTGGCATCTATGCATTGCTAATTCTGGAAATGCCATAGCTGCTGGTGTTCTAGAGTTCCTCCAGCAGGTTGCTGGTCAGGCTGCCCTGGGGCTAAAACCTCTGGCTAATGAGGGCCTGAGCTCAGCACCCAGGGTGCTGTGCAGGCTGCTCCCTGCTAGGCCGCTGGGCTGTCCTTAGTTGGAGGTTAGCTTCTCTGTGTCATTTTGTGGACTCTGTAGCTCCAGAGTTTGTTCAGAGTTCCCTTTTATATAAATTGAAAGTGGTAGGAGCTGGAGACCCATGGAAGTTCTGGTTCTACTCCACCGTTTTGCTCAGCTTCATTCTTTTGTTACAAGGTAAGAGGTCTTGTATTTGGGAAGGAAGAATGAACATAGATCATTGTGCATGGGAGTCTCTCAGTCAGTCAGTCAATAAGCATTGATTAATTAAGAGGTTACTATGGGCTGTACTAAGTGATCTCAGGTATAAGCTTCTGTAATGTTTGTGGGATCTTCATTGCCCATTTATAGGCCTCACATGGAACCCATTAAGGGAAGTTTGCTTAGGGTAAGCTTGGTTGTAGGAAGGCTTTCACAGTCCTCCCTTGCCATATATTACTCTAATCTCTCTTGATTATCTTGCCTGTGTGACTGTTCCTTTTTAGTTTCCTTTAAATAAATTTGATTTTATTTTGCTTCTTTTTATAGGAAAATTAATATCCTTCTATTCATTAATATAGGAATACATTCAAGGTTCTCTGCCAAACTTTCTGTACTCTTACTCTCTTCTCTTTTCTGTTGATATTATTAGTTCCTATGAATTCAGTTAGTGTATTTCTATAGATCATTCCCTGATTTTTACATGCTGCCCTAAACTCTCTTTTGAAATCTAATATTATATTACTTGGCATTACTTTTATTTTTTTTCAAATGAGGAAAGAATTTCCTAGGGAACTAATAAGATTACCATAACTGGAGATCCAAGATATGGAATGGCTAGGTTTCTTTCTGGGATTTTATACAAAGAAATTTTGTTCAATTGGGGGTCACAATAAATAACATTAGAGCTCTTTTCCATCTCTCAGATCTTAGAGCAAATACTGCATTTTTAACATAGCTTTCCTTCATTAATTAGTTAATAAATGACTGAAAACAAAAATAAAATTAGACAACATCTAAGCTTAAGACAAAGTTATAAAGGTATTTTAGGGCTAAAAAAACCCCAAGCTACAGTTTGATATGTGTAAACATAAGGAGGTATGAATGATATTATTTGTATTTTATTTTATATCAAAATATTTTACTATAGAACTTTGTGAAAATACTTGATGGATTTTAGGGTTTACCAATTTACTATAAGTCCATATACTGCTTGCAATATAAGAGCAAGGAAGTATTCTGGCTGGCCCTGACTAAGGAGAGAACTCTTTGCTAGAGCCTATTAGTTCACATCAATAGCAAAACTGCTTATTCTAGCAAAGTAGTTCTGCTCATTATTTTCTTGTTGTTATATGAAACTATTGGTATTAGTCACATCAAGGTCACTAAAACCTATTTCTTTTCTGACCTTTACATATTCCAAGGCCCTGTGCTTTTCGACTCATCCTATAATTTTTGGAAAGAATGCTCATTGTATGTGATACCTCAAAGGGCTTCATGAGCAACTAACAAATGGAGTTGCTGTAGAAATTACAAAATAATGTACTCCTTACAAAATGAGGTCAAGATCATGGCTAACCTATAGCTCAATTTTCACTATTTGACAAATACTTCAAGTGCTGTAGACCTAGTTTATTTTCAATCTTGCTGAGATATTAGAATTGTGCTTTTAATGGGCATGTGTGTTTTAGTCCCACATTGAAAACCAACAATAGTTTCAGTAATGGGTGTGTTCTGAGGTTGGGATATCAAGCCAACATAATTATCATGATAAGCCATATCAACATTCATATAGATACTAAATGCTTTTTTTTAATGATGAAGGAAGCTACTACAATATTTAGATTTCTGAGGCTTGAAAAAAGGGTTAACTTTATAGCTTAAATGATTTACAAAATGCTTACAGTGCCTAAAGATATTCAATTAGCTCATTACCTAATTTAAGGACTTTTCTAAAGATGATGGATTTAAACTAGTGTTAGAGAAAATTTTAAAAAATTGAGAAATTCAGTTCTCCAATATTTATTTAGATTCAGTTTATACTTAGAAGTAATACTTTGTGAAGTCTAAGGCATGGAATTAATCTTTATATAAATTTAATCTTATTAATTGAATATTTCTTTAACTATACCCTGGACCTAAGTTTTCTTAACTGGAGACTGAATGAATACAAACTTAACTGGTACACTGTTTCTAGTCAGTTCTGGATAATGCTTCCAAGCCTATCTCCCCATTCATCCTGGAATATCTTGCCATCCACCTGCCATTTGTACCCTCCCATTTCTACTTCCTAGAAACAGTAATCAAGTCACTACTGTTATTAAGTTTGAAAAAAAGATTCCCAATTACATACAGTATTTCTACAGTTGCCATTCTTGGTACTCCAAATTCCAAAATTATGTTTTTAAATAAAATACTGTTTTTAAATAAAAAAAAAAACAACTGTCCAACTTTCCTCTAAAAGTGTTGAAATTAGGGAATGACACATTTTGTATTTATATCCCCATGGTCCACCACCATACCTGTCACATAAATGTTAAATGCTTTTTTTCCATCTTTTTATGGCTATATGTAAATATTCTTTTTCCATTATGCCTGCTGCTTAGTACTGTTTTCATTGCAGAGAGATTTTGTTTGTATACAGATACAGATAACAGTGAAAACTATAAAGTAGCTTCTCTCAAATGAAGCTTAAAATGGCCATTTTAAAATATCTACGATCATTATAAAATGATTAAAATTCAAGGCATGCTCTTACTTGCTGGAAAAGTAAATGATTTTATTTAAAGAGGAAGTAGTAAAATTGTAGCCATACTAACTATAATTTTGAAAAGTCATTCAAAGTTTATTTCTATTTGTTCTTTCTCTATCAGGCTAATTTCTAAATTCATGTGTACATGCACAAATATATTATATTTATCATATATACATATATCTGTGTGCACATATGTATGTGTGTCTCTCTGAATACACACACACACACATATTGCACTCCCTAATTATTCTTTGTAACTAAAATTATTAAAAGAGAAGGGAAAAAGTAGCAAACACATAGGCCATGTCTGGCAATATTATACTATTTCACATTGGTGGCAGAAATTTGATGTTTTCATGTTTTCTCATATTTCTCTAAAAACTTCATTTTCATTGGTTCTTATAACTCAATAGTATCTCATTTCATTCAGGTACTGCAATTTGTTTAGCCACTTTTCCATTACAAAGGAATCAAGTTTTTTGGCAGTGATAAGAAAAATGCTGCTATGAATATATTATTGCTATGTAAGAACCTTTTATTTTTCATTCTCCTAGTGTATGAATTCCTTCATTTTAATATTGGAAATGAACAGTTATATTGATATAAGTTTTATGATCATGTCCTTCAGGATATTTCAATAAATATACTTTGCTATTTTAGTCAATATGTGTTTTTATTGATGGAGCTACTCCCTCCATCAATGCATATTATAACATGTCTATATCATTTGTTCCAATGTTCAAGTGCACTTAAAATCATCTATTAAACATATATGTAATATACGAAGTCTTCTTCCAAATCCTAACATTGCAAGAATGCCAATGGAGGAGATGGATTGTTATTCACTCTTACCACAAGTCCTGACCATCTCCTTTTCTGGTCATGTTTCTTTCTGATGGTAACCATTTTATAAGTGATCTCTTCTCCTGTCCACAATGTCTTCTTGACTTCAGTTTTAATGGAAAGGTGATCCTTTCCCCGTATTTGTTTGCTTAACTTTATCAATTCACATCTAACCAGGCAGATTAGCCTCAAAAGTATTGTCCTTCTTTTTCATTTTTAATTTCTCCCTATTTTTGACTCCTTCCCATTATTAAAACAACTCATAACTTTACCATTCTTTTTTATTCTATTTTTTTAAAGCAATTGGGGTTAAGTAACTTGCTCAAGGTTACATGGCTAGTCATTATTTATGTATGGGTGCTCATTTTCTGAGGCCGGATCCGATCTCGGGTCATCCCAATATCCAAACTCCGAGGCTGGCGCTCTTACTCACTGCTCCACCTAGCTGCCCTTCTTTAACATTCTTAAAGGTAAAAAAAAAAATTATGATAAAAACCAAAACTCTCCACTTGATTTTTCTGTTGCCATAAGCTATCATCCTATTTTCCTTCTCCTTTCACAACCAAATGCCTGGGGGGAAAATGTCTGCAATGTTTGACTCTTTTCTTGTGCTTAAACACATTTCATACTCTGGTGATTCTGAGCTTATAATACAACAAATATTACTTTCTAAAAAATTATCAATATTCCTTTACTTGGCAAAGCCAATGTCCTCTTAGTCTTTATCATTTTTACCTCTTTGTACCAAATGATATTACTGACTAGGCTCCCCTCTAGGATACTTTCTCTCTTTTAATATTTTGTTACATTGCTCTCTCCTATTTATCTTCCTTCCTGTATCAAATTCTTCCATTTCCTTTTCAGTCTCTTTTGTTTATATTATCAGTCACTAATGTCACTAATTGTATGTCGCAGCATTCTGTCTAGGGACATCTTTTCTTTTTCTTTCTTTTTCTTCATTTAACTTTTCATTTTTCCCCAGTCACATGGAAAAACAAATTTTACCATTTATTTTTAAAACTTTGAGTTCGAAGTTCTCTCCCTTCCTTCCTCCCCACTGCCTTTATTGAGAAGGCAAGCAATTAGCTAAAAGTTATCCATATATAGTCATGCAAAATATAATGGTCATTTGTGAAAGAAAATATAGACAAAAATCTACTCAAGGAATATAAAGGAAGCAAAAAAATATGCTTCAATCTCTACTCAGACACCATTAGTTCTTTGTAGGGGCTGGATAGCATTAGTCATCAAAAGTCCTTCAGAAATGTCTTGGATCATTGTATTGCTGAGAATAATTCAATCATTCATAGCTAATCATCTTACAATATTGCTGTTACTTTGTACACAGCACATTTCACTTTGCATCTGCCCATGAAACTTATTCCAGATTTTTCTGAGAGCATCCTGCTCATCATTTCTTATAGTATAAGAGTATTCCATCATAATCACATACCACAATTTGTTCAGCCATTCCCCGATTCATGGGCATTGCACAAATTTCTTTCTTTTTTAGGATTGTTTGAGGGGGAAGGCAGGGCAATTGGGGTTGTCACTTGCCCAAGGTCACACAACTAGGAGGTGTTAAGTGGCTGAAGTAGGATTTGAACTCAGCTCCTCCTGACTCCAGGGCTGGTGCTTTATACATTGTGCTACTTAGCTACCCCAGTGGCATAAATTTCTAATTATTTGCCCCAAGAAAAAAAGCTGCTATATTTTTGTGCATGTAGGTTCTTTACTTTGTTTTGTTTGTTTGTTTGTTTTTTTAGTATCTTGTTTGTGATACAGACCTAGTAGCGGTATTGCTAGGTCAGAGGGTATAAGTGGTTTTATAGCCCTTTGGGCATAGTTCCAAATTTCTCTATAGAATGATTAATCAGTTCACAGTTCTACCAGTAGTGCATTAATGCCTAATTTATCCTATATCCCCTCCAATATTTGTCATTTACCTTTTCTGTCACGTAAGTCAATCTAATGCGTATGAGGAAGTACCTCAGAATTGTATTAATTTGTATCTCTCCAATCAATAGGGAGTTAGAGCATTTTTTTACCCTATGGATATAGATAGTTTTGATTACTTCAGCTGAAAATTGTTCATATTTTTGATTATTTATCAACTAGAAAATTGCTCTTTTTTAAATAAAATTAACACAGTTCTCTATATGTTTGAGAAATGATGCCTTTATCAGAGAAAATTGCTTTAATTTTTTCACAGTTACCATTGCTTACTGCATTTCCCTCAATCCTATCCCCCCACATTTATTCTATTTTATCTCTCCTTTCACCCTCTCTCTCCTTTTGCTTCTCACTACCCCATTCCCCAATATACCTTGCCTTCTATCACCCCTCCCACTTCTCTTAACACATTACCCTCCTACTTTACTATAGGGTAAGATGAATTTCTATAGACAATTGAGTACGTATGCTATTCCCTCTTTGAGCCAGTTCTGATGAGAATAAGGTTAACTCACTCCCCATCATTGTCCCCTTTTTCCTCCACAGTAAAAATCTTTTCTTGCCCCTTTCATGTGAGGCAATTTACACCCCCATACTACCTCTCCCTTTCTTTTTCTCACAGTATATTCCCCTCTCACTTCTTAATTTTATTTTTTTATCTATCATCCCTTCATATTCAATTTGCCACTATGCCCTCTGTCTACATATACTCCTTCTAACTATGCTAATAATGAGAAAGGTCTTATGAGTTAAAAATACCATCTTCCTGTGTCAGAATGTAAATAGTTTAAAATTATTAAGTCTCTTATGATTTCCCTGTCCTGTGTACCTTTTTATGTTTCTCTTGAATCTCATATTTGAGAGTCAAATTTTCTATTCAGCTCTGGTATTTTCATCAAGAATGCTTGAAAGTGGGGCGGCTAGGTGGCGCAGTGAATAGAGCGTCGGCCCTGGAATCAGAAGGACCTGAGTTCGGAGCCGGCCTCCGACACTTAATCCGCACAAACAAAAACCTAGCCGTGTAACCTTGGGCAAGTTACTTAACCCCAATTGCCCTAAAGGGGCGGCTAGGTGGCGCAGTGAGTAAGAGTGCCGGCCTCGGAGTTTGGATGACCCGAGATCAGATCCGGCCTCAGAAAATGAGCACCCACGCATAAATCAAATGACTAGCCGTGTAACCTTGAGCAAGTTACTTAACCCCAATTGCTTTAAAAAAAAAAAAAGAATGCTTGAAAGTTCTCTATCTTATTGAATATCCATTTTTTTCCACTGAACGACAATAATCCGTTCTGCTGGGTAGGTGATTCTTGTTTAAAATCCTAGCTCCTTTGCTCTCTGGAATATCATATTCCAAGCCCTCTGATCCTTTATTGAAGAAGCTGCCAAATCTTGTCTTACTCTGACTGTGAATCTATCATATATAAATTGTTTCTTTGTGATTGCTTGTAATATTTTTTCCTCGACCTTGAGACACTGAATTTGAGTATAATATTCCTAGTAGTTTTCATTTTGGTACCTCTTTCAGGAGGTGGTTGTTTGATTCTTTTAATTTCTATTTTAACCTTTGGTTCTAGAATATCTGGGCATTTTTCCTTGATAAGTTTTTGAAAGATGATATCTAAGCTCTTTTAATGATCATGCCTTTCAGGTAGCCCATTAATTTTTAAATTATCTTTCCTGGATCTACTTTCCAGGTCACTTATTTTTTCAATGAAATATTTCACATTTTATTCTTTTTTTTTCATTCTTTGTTTTTGTTTTATTTTTACTTGATTTCTCATGAAGTATATTAGTATACTCTCTCTCTCTCTCTCCCCCCCTTTCATTTCTTCTTCTGCATTTTTTTCTCCTTTGGTTCTAATTATTCTTTACAATATCATAGTTCTGAAAATATGTTTAATATCATTGCACATGTATGGCCTATAACAGATTGAATGCTGTTGTTTGGGGGAGGGGGAATAAAGGTCAGGGAAGAAAATTTAAAATTCAAAATCTTACAGAAATGAAAGCTGAAAAATAAAAACCAACAAATAAAATTTAAAAGAAAAGTTCAGTGGCTTTCAAGTGACTAATTCACCCCAATTTAGATCCTGGACTAAGAGGGAGATGGTATATGACATTTTTGTAGTAAATATGAAACATAAGGTTAGTGAGAGATTTGGTATGATAGGAGTAATCTCTTATAGGACACTCAAAGGAAATAGGTAACTCATACATGAAAACATACACAATAAGGAAAAGATTCATTTTATCTTTAGAAACAAAGATAAAGAAGGATATAGTGAGATTGGACATTTGAAGAATGTGAAATGAAGAACAGGGGGAAAGACCAAATTTTGGCTTTCCAATGTTGTTTCTGATTATATTATCTTTTATTGTGGAGGAAATATTATGAAAGTTCTTGCTTTCTGAATGTTCCAATTTTATACTTCCTCTTACTTTTTAAAATACAATTTTATGTTTATATTTAGTTTACATCATTCATATCCACAAGATTTTGAGTTACAATGCTTCTCCCCTTCTTTCCCCTACCAACCACCCCAAAACAGTGATCCCACTGTATACCCTCTCCCACAATCTGCTCTCTCCAGATACTCCTACTTTCTGGTATGGTAAGAGGAATCTCTATACCCCAGTACCTTTATGTTTTATTTCCCAGTTGCATGTAGATAGATAGATAGATAGATAGATAGATAGATAGATAGATAGATAGATAGATAATACATACATACATAAATATTAAAATATATCTCTGTCTCTCTCTTCCTCCCTCCCTTCTTCTTCTCTCTCTCTATCTCTGTCTATCTCTCCCTGCCGCCCTTCTTTCTGTTTCTGTCTCTCTCCTTTTTTCTCTCTTTCCTGCCCCCTCTTCCATCCCCACCCTACCCCCTCAATTTCTACAATGCTGACCCTTTAAGTCCTTATGAAGTCTGAAGTTCGTTCCCTTTTGCCTTCCTGTTCCCTTGCCTTGTAACAGTATTCCCTTGCCTCTTCTATATGAGATAGGTTACCCCATTCTCTCTCTCCCCATCTCCTCTCATTCCTCCGTTATCTCTCAATTGCACCTTTTAAGTATCTTCCCTTCTTATTGAACTGGTCCTGTCCCTTTGTCTATGTGTACCTGTACACACAGACATACACACACAGACACACAGAGACATACACAAACACACACATACACATATGCATTCACATATGTATTTATGTGCCCATATATACACCTATGTATGTACATATGTATGTATGTCTCTAAACATATACAGGTACATACACACACACATGCACACATATATATACCTTTTAATTCCCTTCAACTGTTTTCATACTGAGAAAAGTTTCATAAGTTAAAATTATTGTTTTTTCCATGTAGGAATATAAATAGTTTGACTTTGATAAGTTCCTTGTGATTTCTTTTCCCTGTTTACTTTCTCATGCTTCTCTTGTTTCTTGTATCTGGATGTCAAATTTTCTATTCAACTCTGGTTTTTTCATCAAGAATGCTTGAAAGTCCTCTTTATCATTGAATATCCATACTTTCCCCTGAAACAGTATACTCATTTTTGCTGGGCAGGTGATTCTTGGTTTCAATCTAAGCTCCTTTGACATTCAGAATATTATATTCCAGGCCCTTTGTTCTCTCAGTGTAGAAGCTGCCAGATCATGGGTTATCCTGATTGTTTCACCACAATATTCAAATGGTTTCTTCCTGGCTGCTTTTATTATTTTCTCTTTGATCTGGGAATTCTGGAACCTGGCTATAACATTCCTAGGGGTTTTCTTTTTGGGATCTTTTTCAAGAGTTGATTCGTGGATAGTTTAAACCTCTATTTTGCCCTGTTTCTAAAATATCAGGGCAGGGTGCAGCCAAAATGGTGGAGTAGAAAAAGCACTTCCAAGGTTGTCTCCCCCCCAGACCACTTCCAAACCATGTAAAAAGGGACCCTGAATAACTTCTGGATCCCCAGCACCCATAGAACAACACAGAGAAGCTAACCTCCTGCTGAGGAGAGCCCAGCAGCCCTGCAAGGAGCAGCCAGTGCAGCACTCTGGGAGCCGACAGCACAGTGTGTGGGGAGCCAAACCCCGGTCCCCGAGAGCCAGGGTTTTAGCCCCAGGGCAGCCGGGCCAGCAGCCAGCTGGAGGGACCCCAGAACACCAGCAGCTTTGGCGATTCCAGAATTATCAACACAGATATGCCTAGGAAAAAGTGAGAGGTTAGTGCCCTATGGAATCTGGGACCAGCATTTGGGAAACACACCAGCTTCTTCCCCTAGGGGCTAGAAGCTGCTGAGGAGACTCGGCACACTTGCCATTTTGTAGCTTCAGTGGCAGCTTCAGCTCCTTTCCTGAGAACTGTAGGGAGATTAACCTTCTTGGATCTGCGTTGTGATCTGGGGGAGAGGTCTGGGGTATGTATACAATTTGCAAGAACTTTTAGAGGCTTTACAGAGGCCACCCAACTCCAGAAATTGTGAAGACCCCAATGTTCAGGATGGAAGCTCCCCTGTCTGATGGCAGAGTCCTACTGTGGCAACAAGCCCAAAAGTCAAGTAATTAAGTGGCAACATGCCTAGGCAAAGGAAAAAATAAACAGAAAAATGCAACATTAGACTCCTATTTAGGGGGCAAAGAGGATCAAGCATGGAACAGGAGGAGGACTGTGATGTGAGAGAGGAAAGTGGCAAGAGGAGATGGGGAGAGACAGAGTAGGGTAAACTATCTCATGAAGAAGAATCAAGGGGAAGTGGTTGCAGGGGAGGGGAAGAACAGGAAGGCTAAAAGGCAAAACCATATTCTCATTGAATTTGGCTCAGGGAGCTAACGACATACATACTAAATGGGATATCTCACCCTGCTGGAGAGTAGGGGGAAGGGGGATAAGAGGGAGCTGATGGAGGGGAGAGCATTCTGGGAGGAGAGGAGGTTGGAATTACCCACTATTGAAGAGGGACAGGATCAAAGTAGGGAATGGACCAGCTGGGTGTGGGATGGATAGGAGGGAAATATAAGGAGCCTTTTACAATATATCTACTATGTAATGTTTGCAAAGCTATACATGTACAACACATACTGAATTGCTTATCTTCCCAGAGGGAATGGGTGACAAGGGAGGAAGAGAATGGATCTGGAATTCGAAGTTTTAAAATTAAATGTTTCAAATATATACAAATACTATTATTAATACTAATTTGCATGTAATTGGGAGATAAGATATTCAGGCATTGGGGCACAGAGATTCACCTTGCCCCAGTGGTAAAGTCAAAGGGGGTATGGAAGAAGATATGGGAGAGAGCAGATTGGATGAGGGGATATGTTATGGGACTGCTATTCTGGGGTGGTGGGTAGGGGAAAATGGGGAGAAAATTGTAACTCAAAATCTGGCGGAAATGAATGATGTAAACCCAAAGTTAATAAAGGATTTCTTAAAAATAAATAAAATAAAATATCAGGGCAATTTTCCTTAAGAATTTCTTAAAGGATGATTTCTAGGTTCTTTTTTGATCATGGCTTTCAGGTAGTCCAATCATTTTTAAATTATATCTCCTGAACCTATTTTCCAGGTAGCGCTTTTTTAAATGAGATATTTTACTTTGCCTTCTATTTTTTAATTATTTTGGATCTGTTTAATTGCATCTTGATTTCTTATAAAGTCACTAGCTTCCATTTGCTCTAATCTAGTTCTGAAGAAATGATTCTGTTCAGTGAGCTTTTGAGATTCTTTTTCCATTTGGCAAATTTGGCTTTTTAAGATATTCTTCCCCTCATTGGCATTTTTAGTCTCTTTTGCCATGTGAGTTTGTCTATTTTTATTTATTTTTTTTTTAAAAGCAATTGGGGTTAAGTAACTTGCTCAAGGTTACACGGCTAGTCATTATTTATGCGTGGGTGCTCATTTTCTGAGGCCGGATCTGATCTCGGGTCATCCCAACTGCAAGGCCGGCACTCTTACTCACTGCGCCACCTAGCCGCCCCTTTAGGGCAATTGGGCTTAAGTAACTTGCCCAAGGTTACACGGCTAGGTTTTTGTTTGTATGGATTAAGTGTCGGAGGCCGGCTCCAAACTCAGGTCCTTCTGATTCCAGGGCCGGCGCTCTATTCACTGCGCCACCTAGCCGCCCCGTGTTTGTCTATTTTTAAGGTGTTACTTTCTTTAGTCAGGTTGTTGATTCTCTTTTCATGATTTTCTTGCATCATTCTCATTTCTCTTCCCAATTTTTTCTCCCCTTCTTTATTTGGTTCTCAAAACCCTTCTTAAGCTCCTCTATGACCTATAACCGATTTATATTTTTCTTTGAAGCTTTTGGTGCAGTAGTTCTGACTTTGTTGTCTTCTTCCTGTCTCATGCTTTGATCATTTTTGTCCCCAAAAAAGGAGTCCAAAATTTGATTGCTTTGCTTACTCTGCTTCCTTTGCTTGCTCACTTTGCTACTCAATTACTTGACTTTTGAGTTTTGTTTTTTTGTTTTTGTTTTTGTTTTTTTGTTTTTTGTTTTTTGTTTTTTGTTATAGTAGAACTCAGCTTCCAGAGAAGAGTGCTTTTCCCCAATGGCTCGGGTTTACTCAATTTCTGGAACTCTTATTTGGGTGCCATCTGACAAGCATCCACTGGCTCTGCAAACTGGTCACACACCCCAGGACCTCTACTTTGGACAGCAATCCAGATCAAAGCAGGTTAAAGCAAGAGTGATTACCCCTCAGACTGGTCATTTGGTCCCCCTAAAGTCTGCATGCCAGGAGCTCATAAGTAGCCATGCTGAGTTGGCTGCACAGCATGGAGCCCCAACAGCTTCTCACCCTGGGGGCACAGGCCCGACCACACTTATGAATCCTTGTTCCGGCAAAGTCTACACTAACCTCTCACTTTTTCTTTGGCATCTATGGGTTGATAGTTTTGGAAACTGCCACATATGCTGGTGATCCTGTCTCTGGAAGTCAGCTCCAGTTGTGGCTGGTTTGGGCACCCTTACACAAAAATCTCAGACTTATATGAGGCTGCTCCAAGCATGCTATGCTTTACCCTTCCTGCTGGTCTCCCGGGCTGTCTTCAGTGGTAGGCTTGTTTCTCTCTGTCACTTTGTGGGTTCTTTAGCCCTAAAGCTTGTTTGGAGTCATTTTTACAGGTATTTGAGGTGGTTATAGGAGGGAGCATGGGGAGTCTTCCTGCTTCTATGCCACCATATTGGCTCCTCTATCCTTCCTCTTATTAACCAAGAAGTTCCTCTTATTTAAAATTATCTTTTTATATTTTTAAATTTAAATACACAAAAGAAGAAAAAGAAATATAATATAAAGTTAAATATTAAAATTTAAATACAAAATAAGAAAAGAAAAATATTTTGCAGTGTTCACAGCAGAACATAAGAGAATTGAAAATACTCAAAATAAATTTCCATTTTAAGAAAGGCTATATAATAAGAAATACACATTATGTTCAGAGATGTCCATCTTTCTTTTTTCTTCTTTGTAAGTTTTCTTTTGATGAAACATGCTATCCAACTCCAGAGAAAGAACCTGTAGAGCCTGAATGCTAATAAAAATACTTTTCTTTCTTTATTTTCCTTGCTTAGTTTGCCTGTTTCCTTTCACAGAATAACTCACATGGAAATTTGTTTTGCTTTGCTACACATGTATAATCTATGTCAAATTGCTTGCCTTTTCAATGAGAGTGGGACAGGGGACGAGAAGGGAGAGAATTTGGAACAGAAAATTTTGGGAAAAGAATGTTAAAATTATTTTATGTGTAATTAATAAAATTAAAATATTAGCTAAGAAAAGAAATTAGATATATATACATATATATATGTGTATATATATATATGTGTATATATATATATATATATATATATATATATATATATATATATATATATATACCTAATTTCTTATATATATATGGTGGATTTAATATTCCAAAAACCTAATCACAAAAAGGGGTCACATAATAAAGTAGTAAATTCAATATTTTTTAAATATCTATTCCAAGTAACTGTTTGATGACATGCTGAGTTCTTTGATTAAATGAGAAAGGGATCAAATTGATAGGATGAAGAATGGTAGGCCATGTCTCCAGGTGAACTTTAGAACTCAGTACTAGGTCTAGGAAACAGGCTTGAAGAATGAGTAGAAAACACACTAGGCTGAATAAGGGGAAATTAAAGAGAATAAATGATGAGTGGAGAGTAAGACAACATAGTAGACAATTCAAATCAAAGGAGTCATTACTTGTCTATAAATTGTCAAGATAAACTTTGTTTTGATGAGCTGCCACTCTGTCATCCCTCTCCATAAATGCAAAGGTGACAATCTTGTCTTTCTTCTCCTTAGTTCCCCTCATAGGAATGCAAATAATTTATCCTGAACATGGTGGATATTGTTTGTCTTCCTCTTCTTTTCTTTTCTTTTCCTTTTTTCTTTATAAACAGTGTTAACTTTGCTAGTTGAGAATGCTTATTATGAATGTAGTTAGGATATGCCATTTTAGAGGGAAACATCCTCAGAAAAGGAATAGAGAAAAAAATAAACACTAAGGTGTTAAGCAAAAGTGTTTTCTCTGACTGGGTTGAGGGTTAATAAAAAAGATAAAGAGAATTATAGGAGTATGGTGAAGAGAAAATGAGAACACTTGAAAAATCCTGATTACCTTATAAGAGCCTTAACTATTCTGCTAGGTGTGTGGAGTTTCTCTCATGGAATGTAAGCTCTGTGAGGGGAAGGGTTATTAATTTCTGTCTTTGTGTCTAGTGAGTAGTACTGTGCCTCATGACTGGTAGACACTTAATAAATTCTTGTTTATGGTTTTATTGATTTAAATTACTTTTTGAATGACAGTCTTCATTGCTGATAATAAATCTACTATGCATATCTTCATTGTCTTTGACATCACTGGGAATAAAAATCAATAGACTGCTCTTTCATCAGGAGCAGGAAGAAAACTGAACCACTTTTGTGTATGTATTATGCTATGTCCTCTGTTCTATTTGTTGGACAATTTAGTTTATATAAATCCTTTTGTGAACTTGAATTTCTTTATTGATATAGAATAGCGCACTTATCAGTTTATACAAATACAGGATTGAATAAATAATCAAACAAATTTAACTACATCTTCCCCAAATTGACTTTTGGCCTAGAGGGTGAAAATAACAACTACCATAATTTATTCTAATATGTGGCTGTTTTCCATATTTCCCAGCAGTAATACTTATGGAATGAAGGTTTTATACACATCTCTAGGATTCTCCCTTGTACTGGCTGAGCTTTAAGTTTTATGATTTTTCTTGAAATCGTTGAAACCACAGTATTTCATGAATTTTTTGTTTACTAATACACTTAGATTATAATATGTACATTAAACCTCCCTTTGAATCCCTTTGAGAAGGCAAACTAGGTCATCTTTTGTCTCAGCAAAACTCAGCAATAAAGTTAAATTTAAAAATTATTATTCATAATATTCACTATTAATCCAGGCAGCACCAATTGTCACAAATTAAGTTCTACTGTAGGAAATTTGATTCTTCCACTCATTTATTCATTATTGTATGAATAAAAATTATTTTCTAGTTCTATTAAATACATGAAAATAGCACCAGTTGTTCTTAATTATGTTTAACTATGAAATTATACTTTGTTAATGATAATGCTATAATACTACGAAGCTTTCTTCTCTGTACTTGAATTTATTCACTGTCTTATGCTATTTATCCCAGGAAGCATTCTTGTTAACAGTGTAAGACTTGATAGAGAAGCATAAAATCAATTACAAATAAAAGAAAGAAATATAAAAACCTGAACAGCCAGTATTTTTAATCAAATTCTACATATAAATGTGATAAAATAAAGATGTCATGCTTTTGCTCAAATGCTTACAGAAAACTCACATAGTCACAACTGCTTACATAATTAAATTAAAAAAAAAAACTTACAGTATCAGGCTGTTAGTTAAAGTGATAAAGACTGGGGGGGATGGAATACTCTTCCATCTTGAGTTTGCCATTATCAGTCCAAGCTTGGCAGCTACTTGAGTAAAGCACATGAAATTGTGTATTATATAAGATGAATTAGATTTTTTTTTCCTAGAGACCACTAAAGAATAAAAGACTAAGTCTATGATTTTATAACACATACAAATTACTGCTTCTGTTATGCTTCTATAAAGCATACAGATAAGTGAATAAATAATGTGAACATGTCTACTGTGAAAAATGTTTCTAAAAAAATCTTTGGAGCAAGTTCCTCATTAGATTTCTCCTCTAGTGATCTAATTTGAAAATTGCAAATATATATATGAAATAGGGACTCTACCTATTGAGAGTAAATGAAAAAAGGTAGCACTGGACAAACTGAGGGATAGGGATAGAAGAAATGAGGTAGAAAATAAACACTGATAACTTTTTGTTAGAACCTTACCAAGGCAGTGCTATAAATCCAGAGACTACACAAGTTTTAGGTGGAGAGTTGCTCACTGGGCTTTAACACATAATTGTATATGAGCCATATATATTTCAAATAACTTGTAAGTAAAACTGTTGGCATTTTGAATCTCACAAGCTTTTGTGATTGTAGGGAGGGCATGGTGGCTGCAGTTTAAGGTAGTGGAAGATCACCACGGTGTTTGGTGGGTAAAACATGCCAAAATATTGAGAAGTCCCAAGAAATGTTCCTGGACTCAATATCTAGAAGGAACTTCTGAAAGAAAGATCATTGTTGTTCATCCTTCCTTATTGAAGAGGACCAGTAATATTAGGAGGGTGATGCCTTGAGTAGCAAGTGAATTGGAATTAAGTGAGATAGAGCTATAGAAGGTCATCAATGTCTTCCTCTCCTCCTGAGTCATTGGAGTACAACCACAAGACATAAGTCATTATGACTGGTGATGGCCCAGGAGGCATTAAGAAAAACTGGCCTTTTAAAACTGAGGTCTTTCCCAGGTCTCAGTTTGTCTGAGGCAACACCTATTTAGTGTTTAAAGATTAAGTAAGAACTGAGACAAAAGATGACCTAGTTTGCCTTCTCAAAGGGATTCAAAGGGAGGTTGAATGTATCTACACATATGTATTTTCTTTTCTTCATACCAAATCTCTCCATCTCTATGTCCCAAATTCTTATATCTTTACTCTACGAGATGTCAAGATCACATAACTCATTACTAGGGCAATCCTTGTTCTGACATTTGAAAAATTAGAGGACATAAAGGAAATTGCAGTTTTGCTTCCATTTTAGCAGAGAGAATATATATTTCTGCCATCCCAAGTATAAAAATTCAATTTCAATTATTTTTAGTTTTTAACAATCACTTTTATAAAATTTTGAGTTCTAAAATTCCCCTCCTCCCTCTACTCCCCTCTACCTAAGGAGGCATGCAATCTGACATAGGCTATACATGTAAGATAACTTTAAACATTTCCATGATGTTGTGATAGAAGAATCAGAACAAAAGGGAAAAAAACATGAGAAAGAAAAATCAAAACAAAAGCAAAAACAGAACAAAATAAAGATAAAATTGTACTCTTCTATCAGTTTTCAGACTCCATATTTCTTTCTCTGGATGTGGTTAGCATTTTCAATAATAAATCATTGTAATTATTACATCATTGCATTGCCCAGAAGAGCTAAGTCTGTAACAGAGCCAGTCATCACACAACATTGCTCTTACTATATACATACTTTCCGGTTCTGCTTACTTCACTCAACATCACTACATGCAGGACATTCCAAGTTTTTCTGAAGTCTATCAGTTCACCATTTCTTTCAGAACAATAGGATTCCATTACATGCATATACCAAAACTTGTTCAGCCATTCCCCAATTAATCGGCACCTCGTCAATTTTCACTCTTCACAACCACTAAAGGATCTTCTAGAATTATTTTTGTACACCTGGGACCTTTCCCTTTTTTATGATGTCCTTGTGATACAGGCCTAGGAGAAGTATTGATGGATCAAAGGGTAAACACACTTTATAGGTCTCTGTGTACAGTTAAAAATTATTCTCCAGAATGCGTGAATCAGTTCACAATTCCACCAACAAAGCATTAGTGTTTGAATTTCCCCACATCTTCTCCACTTGTCATGTTTATGTTTTGTCCTATTAGCCAATCTGATAAGTATGAAGTCATACCTCTAGCTTTAACTTCTTCCTCTGAAAATTTCCTGTTCATATTCTTTGACCATTTATCAATTGCAGGATGACTTGTATTCCTATAAATTTGACTCTTTTCTCTATATATTTTAGAAAGGAGACCTTTATAAGGGACACGTTGTAAAAATTCTTTCCCAGTTTTCTGCTTCCCTCCTAATCTTGGTTACATTGACTTTGTTTCTACAGAAATCTTTTCAATTTAATGTATTCAAAAGTATCCGTTTTGCATTTTGTAATGCTCTCTATTTCTTGTTTGGTCATAAATTCTTGCCTTCTCCATAAATCTGACAGGTATACCATCCTTTGCTCGCCTAATTGGCTTATAATTTCACCACTGATGTCTTAATCATGTTCCCATTTTGACTTTATCTTGGAATAGAGTGTAAGATATTGATCTATTATTAGTTTCTGCCATACTCTTTTCCAATTTTCCCAGCAGTTTTTGTTAAATAGAGTTCTTATCTGAGAAGCTAGAGTATTTAGTCTTAACAAACTGAGATTACTATAATTATTGACAACTCTGTCTTGTGTACCTAACCTATTACAGAGATCCACCACTCTATTTCTTATCCAGTACCAAATAGCTTTGGTGCTTTCTCCTTCATAATACAATTTAACATCTAGTAAGGCTAGGCCATGTCCTCTTGCATTTCTTTTCACTAATTTTCTTGACATTCTGGACCTTTTATTCTTCCAGAAGAATTTTGTAATTATTTTTCAAGCTCTATAAAATAATTTTTGATAGTTTGATTTGTATAGCACTGAGTAAGTTAATTTTTATTATATTAGTTGCATTATTATAATTATTGTATTTTTTGTTATTAATTTAAATGATATTAATATATTATAGCAATATATTATACCAATTATTAATATTAGTGATATTAATATATTATTATATTAAGTTTATTTTTATTATATTACTTTTTTCTGCCCAGGACCAACTGATATATTTCCAACTATTTAGATCTTACTTTGTGTGAAAAGTGTTTTGTAACAGTGTTCTTATAATTCCTGGTTTGTCTTGGTAGATAGATTCTCAAATATTTTATGTTGTCTACAAATACTTCAAATGGAATTTATTTTTCTATGTCTTGCTGTTGGGCTTTTTTTAGTAAAATAGAACTGTTGATGATTTATATGGATTTTTTAATATCCTGCAATTTTGCTAAAATTGTTAATTATTTCAAGTAGTTTGTTGGTTGATTCTCTAGGATTCTCTAAGTATGCCATCATATCATCTGTAAATCATGATAGTTTTGCTTCTTCAATGTTTATTCCATTTCCTTTTTCTTCTAACTAAAACTAATGTTAATAATGAAATATTGAATTACAGTAGTGATAATGGACATTTTTTCACCCCTTCTTCTGAGGGAAATGCTTCTAGCTTATCCCCATTACATATAATGCATGCTGATGTTTTTTGATAGATGTTACTTAACATTTTAAGGAAAACTATTTATTTATATGATCTCCAGTGGTTTTTTTTTTCCTGAATATAGTGCTATAATCTTATGACTTCTGTTTTCTTGTTGATATGGCCAATCATGCTGACAGTTTTCCTAACACTGATCCAGTCCTGAATTCCTGGTATAAATCCCAATTGCTCATAGTGTATTACCCTCACAATAAGTTGCAACAGTCTCTTTGCTTATATTTTATTTATAATTTTTGCATCAATATTCATTAGGGAGATGTGTCTATAATTTTATTTCTCTGTTTTGGCTCTTCCCTATTAAGTTATCAGCAAAATATTTGAGTCATAAAAGGAATTTGGTAGGATTCCTTCTTCACCTCTTTTTCCAAGTTTATATAATATTGAAATTAATTATTCTTTAACCGTTTTGTAGAATTGACTAGTAAATCCATCTGACCCTCAAGGTTTTTTTCCTGAGGGAATTCATTGATGGCTTATTTATTTATTTTTCCTTCTGAAATGGAGCTACTTAAATATTTAATTTCCCCTTCTGTTATTCTGAGCAATTTATATTTTGTAAATACCTATTCACTTGTCTTAGATTATCACATTTATTGCCATACAGTTGGGCAAAATTAATCCTAATTAGTGCTCTGATTTACTTTTCATTGGTGGTAAATTCATCCTTTTTACTTTTGATACTGTTAATCTGGTTTTCTTATTTTTTAATCAAATTATTCAAAAGTTTATCCATATTATTGGTTTTTACAGTAAAATTGCTCATAGCTTTATTATTAGTTCAAGAGTTATTTTTTATTTCAAAGTTATTAATCTCTCAATTTATTTTCAGAACTTCTAATTTGGTGCTTAATTGGGGATTTTTAATTTGTTCTTTCCTTAGTTTTTTACTTGCATGCTCAATTCATTGTTCTCTTTTTTCACGATTTTATTCATGTAAGCATTCAGGGATAGGAAACTTTCCCCCTAAGAACTGCTTTGGCTGCATCCCATAAATTTTCCTATGTTGACTTATTATTGTCATCCTCTTTGATTAAGTTATTGAGTGTTACTCATGATCTGTTGTTTGACCCACTCATTATTTAGGATTAGACTATTAGTTTTCAATTAATTTTAGTCTACCTTTTCTTGAACCTTTATTATATGAAATTTTTATTGCATCTTTTTCTGAAAAGATAAGCATTTTATATTTCTACCTTTCTGCATTGGACTGTGAGGTTTTTATGCCCTAGTACATGGTCATTTTTTGTTCAGGTGCTACTGACTGCTGAGAAAAAGTTATACTCCTTTCTATGCCCATTCATTTTTAATTTTAAACAAATACTAAAACTTAAATACATAATTAAAAAGTAAACATTATAAAATCAAATATAAAATAAGAAAAGAAAAAAAACATGTCATGTGCACAGCAAAATATAGGAGAGGATTCTGAATATAGAGTAATGACTTTTCATCTCAAAAAAACCTGTATATTAAATACTGTGCATTATGTTGAAAGCTGTCCATCTGTTCTTTACTTCCATGTAGGTTTTATTTTGTTCTCTTCTGTAAACATTTTACTTTGTTCTTTTCCCCCATACCTAGTACCCAAAGGCTACAAATGAGCATGGATACACACACACACACACATTATTGGGAGAGAGAAAGAGAGAGAAATGTGTATACATATATATATATATATATGCATATATACATATATATGCATATATACATATATATGCATATATACATATATATGCATATATACATATATATGCATATATACATATATATATGCATATATACATATACAGACATATATACAGATATGGATATATATTGATACATATAAATGACTATTAATAACATAGACTTATACATACATAGAGATAGAAATATATATTATAAATATAGATATAATTATCTATATATAGACATATACTGTTGTACCCCAACCCCGAGTCACCCCCCATTTTGTCTCAGTCCCCACCATTTTGTGCTCCCTTCTTCACAGAAATAAAGTTTGGGTGCCAGAAAAGCCTGCACAAGCTAAGAATAGCTGCCCAAGGCATATCTCTTGGAAATCTCCCAAGGCATTATCACCAGCCCTGTTCTGGGAAATTGAAACCTAACCATATTCCATATAAATTCTTAAACTCAGTATTAACCAATTGCTTTGTCTGTTCATATAAGTTTCTTCTTTCTCACAGATCAGACCATTACTTTGTGGTTTTTGTCTTTAAATATTCTGGCTCTGCCCCTTCATAGGGCTCTCTGATTTGAGTCTACACTCTGGACAGCTGGGCCCTCATTAAATCCACATTCATTAAATTCATAGCCCGGTCATGCCTTGCTTCATTTTTTTTGCATAACAATACATACACTTATACACACACACATACATACATACATATACACACATATACATTTATAAATATGTACTTTCCCTAAGAGCTTCTATTCCTAATCTTTGTTTTTATGTTTGTAACATCTCTTTTTCCTATCTCTCCTAACTCCTCCACTTTACTTCTACTTGCTACCTTACCCTCCTATTACTTAACTTACCACCATTCCATATGGAGTTTGCCAGTTCCCCAGGCTCGGCTAAGGCATATTGGTTGGGAGGTCCTGGTGTTGTCATTTGCCTGATTCACCTCTCTGGGGCTCAGGAACTCCTGCTGATTTGCTGAGGCAGAGCCTGCTGCTATAGCTTGCTGGGATTCTTGCTGTCCTGTTCTGTATTCCACATATACCTCATTAATAGGGATTTTATTGGCCTATTATCTAAGTCTCCTGGATCAAACTGGCCCACCTCCATCTTTTTGCTGTCTCCACTATTGCAGGATCTGATTTGGGGTTCTATTTTATGGGTGTAGAGGGATGAGAATGGGAGAGGGGCAGCAATCTACTCTTACTCTATCTTGGCTCCCTATTTTTCTTGTTAAGCCATATTTAAATCATGTCTACTTCTGTAACCACATTTTGGATTTTCTTAGCAAAGATACTGAAATAGTTTGTAATTTCTTTCTCTATCTTATTATACAGATGAGGAACTGAGGCAAAAAGGGTTAAGTGTCTTTTTCTGGGTTGCATAGCTAATAAATGTCTGAGGACAGATTTGAACATAGAAAGATAAATGTTCCCTAGTTCAGGCCCAGTACTCTATCCACTGTACCACCTAGCTACCCTAAATATTATTTATGTTAAATAAATTATATATATATATGTATATATATATATTTGTATATATATATACACACACACATACATATATATACACACACCAAGATATACATTTATGTGTATTTTATTGTATATATATTTATTATATATAATGTATTATACATATATTTTATATATGCATACATATAAATATTATATCTAAATAGTATATAGATATACATGTATGCATATGATTTTTTAGCTGTTCAGTCAAAAAATGAACATTTAGTCATGGAGAAACAAAAAGAAAATATGAAATAGTTTTTGTTCTCAAGAAGCTGACGTTATTTGGGGGAATACATATCTAGGAATACAAAATAAATAAAGTGTATTTATTTGAGGGGAAGGAGACATTATTAATTGGAACCTTAAGAAAGTCCTTATCTGTGAGTTGGCATATGAAATGTGTCCTGAAGGAAACTAGGGATTCTAAGGGCAGAGTTGAGGAAAGAATTCATTCTAGACATAGAAAACTGAAACATCATGTGCAAAATACACAGATGCCATATGTGTTAAATTGTATAAATGTCCATTTAGCTGCACTGGAGAAGGTTTGAAAAGGAATGATGCATAATATGTCTTGAAAGACAATATGAAGTTGAATTGTAAAATGTTTTAAATAACAGAGAAGTGTTTATGTGATCTTAGAGACCGTAGAGAATGTGTACTAGAGTTTAGTGAAGAGCAGAATGTCCAAAAAGGGCCTTTGGATTATGACACTGGTAGTTGAAGGAAGCATGAATTGGAGAAAGGATACTTGAGAGAGAGAGAGACCAAATAATGTGACTATTGAAATAATTCAAGTGTGAGGTAAGGAAGGCCTGAACTACTAGGAACAAGAGTGTGTGTGTGTGTGTGTGTGTGTGTGTGTGTGTGTGTGTGTGTGTGTGTGTGTGTGTGTGTGTATATATATATATACACACATATTTATGTATATCATGCTCACACATTACACAAACACAAACACCAACTAAAATGATCATTTGCATATACACAAAAAAGAAAAACAAGAAAATTTACATGAAACTGTATCAATATTATTTATGGATTTTTTTCCATTTTTAGTGTATAATAAATTCAATACATAATTTTTGGTGCTTTTTTTTCTTATCTGCCATACCTTTTGGCCTTCTTTCTATTTCTTTTCTTTTCTTTTTGACTTTTGGAGGGCAATTGGGGTTAAATGACTTGCCCAAGGTCACATGGCTAGTTTTTGTGTTAAGTGTCTGAGGCTGAATTTGAACTCAAGTCCTCCTAACTCCAGGGCTGGTGCTCTATTCACTGTACCACCTAGATACCCATTCTTTTTCTTTTAAATGCTTCTAAGACTCTTTTTTTCTTCAGTTTTTTGTTACTCCTTTTTCATAAGGCTATTCTGTCCTTTCCTACCTCCCCCCCTAAATTAAGAGGGGGTACAGATTTGTGAAAATACATAAGTGTTAACTCTGAAAGTTAACATTAAGTTAGAGCAGAATCAATGTGTGATTTCCAAGAATATATATTTTTTTCATTTCTACCTCCAGTTATTTTATTCCCAAGATCCTGTTTTGAATATTAGAATATTATTAGACCAATGAAAAGTACTGTGACTTTCTGATTAGCATTCCTTTTTTCCCTAACTCAAGGAGTGTGTATTTTTTCATCAACAGTACTACTTGTGAATGTCAGGCACCTAGAGTACAAAAAATACATAATGAAGATTTAACAACCAGGCATAGGTTCTATACTAAAATAATAGTTTACTATAAATACTATCATGTCCAGTGAGCTGGAATTGTTGTATTATGACATTTTACTTTTACATTTTGTTCTATACCTCTCATTTGACAGATAGAACATATGTTTTCACATTAAAACAGAAATATAAACTTTCCATTGATTTCATTATATTTACTCTTTATTTCTGAATAAAACTATCTCTGCTAAGACTAAATTAGCCATCCCTATAACAATTAGTATGAATAATTACTAAAAGTATTTTTCTTATGGGCTTCTGATAGAAGGAAAATGAATTTATTTCTAAATGATATCACTGAGTAACAGCTGTTACTAGAGATTCTACCTAAAGACCTGTGATGACCCAGCCTTTGTTTACCAAGGTTGCTCTTTAGGCTTATGTCACAGAGGGTTGGCCAAAAGTATGGAACATTCCTATAACTCGGGTTAGCACACTGAGCTAAGGAACACATTGGAAACTGAGAACAAAGTAAAGTTTTCCAAGGTACCAGTTATATACTGTCAAGAAAGATGGTAGAAAACTTAACTGTGAAGAATACTTAATAACTATTAAAAATAATTGCAAAATGTGTCTATAATTTTTGATGTAATAAATTTATCTTTAAACATTGTCTGCCACAGTCCTTGCCTTCTGTATGAAATAATCCAACATATAACATAGAAATTTTACATAGCAAGTATTTAATAATTATTTGTTGGATTAAATGGAATCAGTTTTATAGAAATAATGTTTTTAATCTTAGCAGTCAATTACACTGGCTTACTATTTTGACATATGCCATATGGTTCTCCAAAAATAATTAAAATCATAGGAGATAGTGTTGAACATGAAGGAATTGTACTCAGGGCACTGAGATTAAATCTTTAGTAGCTCTGTGATTATCGCCAAATGACATAAACTCCCTGAAACTCAGTTCCCTATATTGTAAAATACACATTTAAGTTTCCTTCACACTTTAGATCTATTATCCTTTATGGATCTCTGTGATCCTCTGTGATACTTCAATCAAATTTAGCAAAATTATATCAATATTTACTCTGTTCCAGTCACAAAGGTAAGTGCTTGGTGCTAGGGAAAAAAAGCAGTAATACTCTAAAGACAAATTTATATACTAGTATGGGAAGGGGACCCAGACATACAGGTATAATACAAGGCAGAGTGAAGCAAATTCGCCAGCTCCAAATGAATTTCTTCTTTGTTTCATGAAAGACTTGAGTTCTGAAGTATTGTGATATTAGAAACATTAAAGAAGTAAAAGTACCACAAGATTGGGAAAGAGACATTTTCCAGTGAGCAAAAATGGAAGAAAATGTAGAAAGGAAACTTTTAAGTCAATGACGTAAACTTCAGTTCTTGTAAAGAAAAGGTTTTATTAAAGGTATTATTGGAGAATAAGCAGAAACAAAAAGCCATGATCACAAACATCTCATTATATCATTTCCCCCAACCCAATGAATTCCAGTGACTCAAATATAATGTTGCTCATTTATCAATTAAATTATTTAATAATTAGGCTCCTTTCTATTCTACCAGTATTTTCACAGTATACTCCTTACACATTCTTTATAATCCAGCATCACTGTCTTGTATATTGTTCCTCCTTCAGAACAGTTTCTCTCCAGACCTTTGGACCTTAGCATTGGCCATCTTGCATGCCTGGAATGCTCCCCTCCTTATTTCCTCCTCTCAAATTTTTAGTTATCAACTGAAGTTCCACCTTTTGCAAGAGGTTTTCCCTGGTTCCCCCAGATGAAACTGGCTTCAACTTTCAGATTACCTTCTTCCAATCTGTTTTTGTATTAGTTTCCATGCTCCTCCTCCCACCAACTGCTCTACACCACACCCCCACGTGAATTTCTTGCTGGCATGGATTATTTGTGACATTTTTTGTGTGTATGTATACCAGTCAATTAGCACATTTCATCATACAGAGTAAACACTTAATGAATGCTTATTTGATTGATTGTCAGGGGAAATCCCATGTGATAGAAATCCTTCTACAAATTCAGGTTGGTATCATCACTGAAACCTGCAAACTTAGTGAGAAATTAAAATGTTAATTTACTTCCCCAGGGACTCTCAGCTGGAATATGTCAAAGGTCTTGAACCCAGGTTTAGTTGCTCTGGGGCTAGCTCTCTACCATAACATTTTGCCTTTCTGTTTGTTAAGTGAAGAATGAGGCCAGAAAGAATAAAAAATAGCTACAACTATACAAATGAAGATATCTTTAAATGGCAACAGAATATATAAAAATAAGTGATGAGAAAGATACCATTTTATTACAATTAAAATACACACCCTTTCGGTAATTAGTAAACTACTAAATTATGGGGTTAATATATACTGTCATTTTTGATGATTTTTATGCAGTATTGCTTATTTTTATTTGGAGATCACATTTTGTAAGTAGTTTATTATGATAAATTATGAAAGTATTTATTATTAACAATAAATTTTATTATTCTAAATATATATAAGAAAAATATAATAATTATAAATTAATAAATATTAATAAGTATTGGAAATAAGACCTCAGAAATTATCTACTTCAAACCATTTTGCATAAGAGGAAACTAAGAAACATAAAGCATTAAGTGACAAAACCCAAATCATATAGTTAAAAATGATTAAAGGTAATTTTCATTTGTATGACTTTTATGCCAATGAAGATCACTATTAAACAATTCTCTAAGTAGGTTATACTTTTCAGTGATGTAAATCATACTGATGTTTATTTTAAAATTCAGGGAACATAGTCACTATTTTATTATCTGCTCATTAATTTCCAAATGAGATGTAACACATGGCATGAAATATCAAGTAGGATACACATTTCACAGGGTCTGCCTCAGCTATTAAAACTAGCCACATCATCCCAATCTGACCATGATTACATTTGCAATTTCTCTGCTTGCACAGATGTGTTGATTACTAATGTCAGATATTGTTCACACTTTCTTAGTAGGTGGCATGGTTCTATTTTTACTGTTATCTTTTCCCCTTAGATCTTCATACTAGGTAGTATTATTTATCCTTTTATACCTTAAAGTTGCCTACTCGCAAGCCAATCAATTTACCTTCTTTCAGATCTAATATAAGGAAACATTCATCTTACAACAACCTTCTTCTCCAATATAATTTTCCTCTAAAGTATAAGTAATTATAATTTTTCAAAATGTCATCCAAAAATAGAAGGCGATGTGTGGTTTAATTATGTTCATGATATTCCTCCATTAGATTTTTTTTAATCTATTAATTTATAGGCCAATGGTAAAGTCAGTGAAATGAACATGATGTTCATGAATTCCCCACGATTCCACTGAAGGTTGACTACACAATGAGTGGCCTATTTTAAAAGGTTAATAACACTCTTCCTAGATTACAAATCTTGAACTTTAGGGTATTGTTAATTAAAGAGAAAAGTATGTCACTGGCAGAACTTTTTTATTATTATTATGACATATGAATGTGAAGAGATAATGACATAGAAATCAAGTCTGCTAAAGGGTAAGACAACTTTTTTTTCTAGATTGCATCAAGAAGACTTTGAAAATAATTGTGAAGATATCTCATCACCTTTTTTCATTGAATGTGAAAAAGAGCTAATTTAGAATAATAACTGCAAAACAAATTCTTTCTTACAGTGTTTGCTTTTCCATACTCTGAATTAATATTGTTTAGGTAGGATTACCTCTATCATACATGAAGAATTTGTAAAGATGGTAGAACCTTGCTTCTTCTAACCCCATTCTTTAAAACTCAAATGACCTGGATTACCCTAAAGGCCATCATGAAACTGATGAATTTTCTCTTCGGAGACTTCAAAACCACATATGTTGAGTAAGCATAGTATAGAGATGTATGATGTATAGAGAAGTATGTAAAGTATAGAGAAGAAGCAATTCAGAGGATCATAAATCTAGAGACTGAAATTGTTAGAGATCAGTCTCTTTATTTTCCATTAAAGGAAACTAAATTTCATGCAGTTTAAATGATTTATCAAAGATCATATAAACTATAAGTATCGGATTTGGGATTAGAATGCAAGTCTTCTGGTATAGCTAGGTGGTAGAGTGGATAGAGTGCTGGATTTGGACTAAAAAAGTCATATCTTCCTGAGTTCAGATACTTCCTAGCTGTGTGAGCCTGGATAAGTCACTTAACCCTGTTTGCCTCAGTTTCTTCATCTATAAAATGAACAAATGAAAGAAACAACAAATCACTCCAATATCTTTGCCAAGAAAATCCCAAATGGGCTCACAAAAAATTCAGACATGACTGGAATGACTGAATATCATCAACTCCAGAGCTAGGACTCTTTAATCAAATTCAGGAAAACAAAAATATCATAAAAATAGCAAATCTCCAAAATGTGTCAATTGAAGAAACAATTTAGAGAATTTATGTTATCCAGATGGGTTTTCTTCATTATTTTAATAGAGAAGTAAATTGCATAATGCTCTACTATATAGAGGCATTAAATGAATTAGGAGCCCAGTAAGATAAACGATTGGAGATGGCAGGGATTTTTAAATGTATCTAGTCCAAACCTGTCATTTTATAGAAAAAGAATCTAAAGCTTTGACAGATTAAGGACACCCAAGGTCACGTAGGTAATAATTGGCAGATGTAGATCTAAATGTACGTCCTCTGTAACCAAATTCTCAACCTTTCTGCCCTCACACAGGTTCTCTCAAAAATAAAAACAAAAAAAATTGAGCTGGGTATCGAATAGCTAGTTCAGAATGGGAATTTCTTATTTAAACATTCTTAGAAGCAAGATTTTGTACTGTCTGTAAGGATGATTTTGTTATTCCTTCTTAGAGTTTAGTTTCCCAGGCTCTATGGCCATGAAAATCTCTAGTTTCCAGGTTTTAGATAATATTTCCCAGGCCTATGACTCTTAAAGCATCTCCATCCCAGTTGTGCAGTGAGATATAGGGATCACATAATGTGATTTTTAACATGCATGCACCAAATGACAATATTGCTAACGTTAACCTGTGAGGCTCTATTGCTGGCAACATGCTTTCTTTATCTGTTGCCCCTAAAAGCAAGTGGACAGCGGTCACTTAAGTGGGGTACCCATAGTGGAATATGACAGTGTAATGTTCTATGTCCCTTGACTGGCCCACATCAAGGCTTGGAAGGAATATGTATTTGCCTCAACCAGCTCCCATTAAGGCTTAGGGGATCTCATAGGAGTTATAGCTCTGACTATATTCTTGCTGGCCCCTGCAAGAAGTGTTGTTAGGGAATGCTGTCAGAGTTGGTGCTCCCATTATCAGTAACCCTTGTAAGAAAAGTAGACTAGAATAAAGCAAGTTGATTTAACCCGATATTGTGATTCCATTCCTGTCCTTCCTGTCTGACCAAATCAAGAGTGAACCTATTAGAGGCTGGAGTCCAAAAATCTCCAGTGCCTCCCATGTGCTATTTGTGAAACAGGAACACTTTCAAAAGAGAGCTATTGCAATATGCCTGCTTCATCATATTATCAATAGCAAAGCTTCAGAGGTTTATAAAAGCTAGCCGCCTACTTATAGGTAGGAATTAAATGGGGTCATGATCAAAATAGTTAATGGTACAACAGATGGTACAATTTTGAAATTGTAAAGCACTAAAGCCTAAAATATAATTCCTCAATTACTTGTTCAAAATGAAAAGGTAGATTTTCAATAGAAACATTATCTACATATATTATTTTCATTCCAATAGGTTATAAATTCTTTAAGGAGAGAGATTGTCTTTTTAAATTTCTTTATACCTCTGTTACCCTTTACAATGTCTAGAATATGGTGAAATTTAATGTTTATTGAATGACTGAATTCAACCTCATTTGCAACAATCCTAATCAAAGGAAGCAAAGAAAAGATTAAAAAAAGAAGATATTATACGACTACTGCTGCCATACACACAGTGTCTTTGCATCATCAATTACATATTTGGAAGTGGAAGAGGGTGGGAAATAGGACTGAGAGAAAACTTGCATCAGGTCTAATCTGTTCATTCTGAAAACATAGTAAGAGCCTATAAAGACAGCCCAAATCAATTAAATAAATAAGAGGCTTTAAAGAAAACCAACCTGAGGGCAGTCAGGGGAACAGAAAAGGCTAGTTTAGATCTGTCCTGGATTCACCAAGGGCTCCAAGTCAGGCTAGCTCAAAGACCTAAGAAAAGTTCGAGTTCTCCATTCAAAGAAATATTCTGAGATTATTTCCTAATCTTTTACTAACTTTTGAGTCTAATGCCTCCTTCTCTTCTATTTAACCCACCCATGAAACATTGGTTCTTTCTGTAAGTGATTCAAAATTAGCCACACAGCTGTTCCAGTTGGTATTTTCTACCTTTGTTGAATTCTAAAAAAGGAGTGATTATCTGGTACTAATTGAAACAAAGTTTAAAGTAGAGGGAAAAAAATAAAAATATACATATCTTTTCCATTACAGAGTTCACTATTTACATTTCTTCTCCATCAGTGAAATCAGATTTGGAGAACCTGCTGCTTTAGTCTTTTTGCTAAAATACTATCTAATTAGGAGCCGTTAAGATATACACCTGCAATGGCTTCAGCTTCAACCCACTGCACTATAGAATGCTGTAGTGTTGGGGATTTTTAACCCTTTATGTATTTTATTCTAATAATTTCTACCACAAAGGGTTCACTCTTACAACCAAAGTGGTTCTTTTTATTCCCCTGGATTCTAAGTGATTGTTAAACTCTTCACAGCTGGGGACTACAAAGAGGAGATTGTTTGGTTTTTTGTGGGGTTTTTGTTGTTGTTGTTTTCTTCCCTGGGATAAGACAAGAACAGGTGGTTATACCACCTGCTACAATTCTTTGAGTTTTTTGTTGGCACCAAAAACACTCTTCCGTCTGAGTTATTTGCACAATTCACTTTGTTTAGGAGAAGGCAGAGAAGGAGGAAGAGCCCAACCCTTTATATTACTAATGATTTCATCACTGATATTCTCTGGGGGAAAGGGAGTAATGATTGACGTATTGTGTTGTGTGCATATATTGCTTATAGAATGTGTTAGAATTTAAATGGATCAAAATCACTAAATGTTCAAAATTACTCTTAAGAGTTAAAGGAATGTAGATGAAATAATCAAGTCATCCTTTCCATTAGCCATGATTTTTTTAAAGTGTACATTTGTGATTTCTCTTTTATTTATGGAGATATATGTTCATTTCAAAAATTTTTTTTGTTTTTTTCTGAGGCATAAGAAAGTACATTTAGGGCAAAGCCAAGATTGAGGAGTAAAATACATGTAAAAAATGACTCTAAACAAACTTTAGAGCTACAAAACTGACAAAGTGACAGAGAGAAGCCAACCTCCTGCTGAAGACAGTCTGGTAGGCTGTCAGGAAGGAACTATCACAGACCTCTGGGAGCAGAGGCCAGCCCTGCATGAGCCAGAAGTTTTAGCCTCAGGACACCCCAACCAGCCTCCATTAGAGAGACATCTGGAGAGTGCATCACTAGCAACTGTGGATGTTTCCAGTATTGTCAACCCATAAATGCCAAAAACAAAGTGAGAGGTCAGTGGAATTGGGGAACAAGGAGTCTGGGAGTGAGGTCCAGGCTCTGCCCCCCCAGAGGGAGAGGTGGCTAAGGCATGGACAGTTGCAACCTGGTGGCTGCTTCAGAGCTCCTGGCCTGCAGATTGTAGGGGGATCAAGATACCAGTATGAGGGGTAATCACTCTTCCTTTAACCTGCTTGGACCTGGATTGCTATCTAGGGTGGAGGTACTGGGCTATGTGACCAGTGTGCCAGAGCCAATAAAAGCTTCTGAGAGGGCATCCAACTAATAGCTCCAACAGCTGAGAAAACCTCAGAAATCTGGGACAAAGTTCTCTTCTCTGAAAGCAGAGTTCTACTGTGCCAAAAAGCTCAAGAGTCAAGTGGTTGAATGGCAACATGAGCAAGTGTTGGAAGCAGGGCAAGCAAAGAGGTCCGACTTTGGATTCCTTTTTTGGGGACAAAAAGGATCAAGACATGGAACAGGGGGAAGACAGTGAAGTCAGAACTCCTGCATCAAAAGCTTCCAAGAAAATATTAACTGGTTACACTCCATAGAGGAGTTTAGAAAGTATTTTGAAAATCAAATAAGAGAAGTGGAGGAAAAATTGGAAAGAGATATGAGAATGATGCAAGAAAAAAATGAAGAGTCAACAGTCTGACTGAAGAAAATAACACGTTAAAAATAGACTAATTCAAATGGCAAAGGAAGGTCAAGAAGCCAATAAAGAGAAGAATTCCTTAAAAAGCCAAATTTGCCTTATGGAAAAAAAATATCAAAATCTCACTGAAGACAATCATTCCTTCAGAATTAGATTGGAGCAAATGGAAGCTAGTGACTTTATAAGAAATCAAGATACTATTAAAAAGATCCAAACAAATAAAAAAATAGAAGGCAATGTGAAATATCTCATAGGAATAACCACAGGCCTTGAAAACAGATCCAGGAAAGATAATTTAAAAATTTCTGGACTACCTGAAAGCCATGATCAAAAAAAGAACCTAGAAGTCATCATTCAAGAAATTCTCAAGGAAAGTTGCCGTGATGTTTTAGAACCAGAGGACAAAATAGAAGTTGAAAGAATCCACCAATCACCGATCACCTCCTGAAAAAGATCCCAAAAACAAAACTCCTAGGAATATTATAGCCAGTTTCTGGAATTCCCAGATCAAGGACAAATTATTACAAGCAACTAGGAAGAAACAATTTGAATATTGTGGAAACACAATAAGGATAACACAGTATATGGCAGCTTCTACACTGAAGGAATCAAAGGGCTTGCAATAAGATATTCTGGAGGTCAAAGGAGCTTGGATCAAAACCAAGAATCACCTACACAGCAAAATTGAGTATCATATCTCTGGGGAAAATGTGGTCATTCAATGGAATAGAGGACTTATAAGCATTCATGGTGAAAAAAAAAAAAACAGAGTTGAATAGAAAATTTGACATCCAGATACAAGAAGCAAGAGAAGCATGAGAATGTAAACAGGGAAAAGAAATCATAAGGAACTTATCAGAGTTGAACTATTTACATTCCTACATGGAAAAATGATAATTGTAACTTAATGAAACTTTTATAAGTATGAGAATAGTTGAATGGAATATATATATATATATATACATATATATATGTATACACATATATATGTCCATATAGGAGGGTATTTGGGCATATGAATACATATGTAAGTATGTGTATATATGTGTACAGTTACACATAGACATAGGACACAGAACCAATTGAATAGCAAGGGATGATACTTAAAACGTGAAATTGAGAGGTGAGAGAGGAATATAATGAGAGATAGAATGGGGTAAATTATCTCATATAGAAGAGGCAAGGGAAAACTGTTACAATTGAGGGAAAGGACAGGAAGCAAAAGAGAATGAGTCAAACATACTCTCATTGAATTTGGCTTATGGAAGGAATGATGTACACTCCATATAGAGTATTCACCATACAGGAGAGTATGCGGGAAGGGGACAGGTGGGGGGAAGATGGTGGGGAGGGCAGGTTTGAGGGGAGGAAAGTTGGAAGCACACTTTTGAAAAGGGACAACGTCAAAGTAGAGAACAGGACAAGTGGGGAGCAGGATAGGATGGAGGGAAATATAGTCAGTCTTTCACAACATATCTACTATGGTAATGTTTTGCAGAGCTACACATGTACAACCTATATCGAATTGCTTATCTTCCCAGTAATGGTGGGTGAGGAAGGAGGAAGGGAAAGAATCTGGAATTCAAAGTTTAAAATAAAATGTTTAGGTAGATAGATAGATGGATAGATAGATAGATAGATAGATAGATAGATAGATAGATAGATTATTTTTTTACATGCAACTGGGAAATAAGATATACAAGCCCTCGGGCATAGAGATAGATCTTGCTCTACTGGAAATTTGGACAGGGTATGGGGGAGGATATATGAGTGAGCAGATTGGGAAAGGGGGTATTCAGTGGTGTCTCTGTTTCGGGATGGTGGGTAGGGGAAAGATGGGGAGAAAATTTGTAATTGAAAATCTTGTGGAAATGAATCATATAAACTAAAAATAAACATAAAACTTAATTTTAAAAAAGTATATTTAATTTCTAATGTGGTGTGTACTTTTTCTTTCTCACATTTATCTTATATTATTTACCATTTTTGCGGTTTCTATTTTTACAAACACTGGGAGAAATTATTTCATAAAACATTGGGAATAACAGATTTATGGAGGAAACATCATCTAGAGGCCATTTATAATTGCTATATGAAAACTAAGTTGAATTTAATTTGTTCTAAAAAGGCTTTAAAATAACCTCTTTAAGTGAGGGTTGGTAAATTGCTTTTGTGCTACTCTGATTTTCTCAAATAGTTTTCAAAGGATAAATGGAACAATAAGATAAGGTTTTATTTTTTTTTTTGTTATTTAAAAATTGGTCTAGGTCATGAGTTTACAAAATATGGGTAAAACTAAAGTTTATGATACTCAATTTGTCACACTTTAAAATTTAAAATTTGTTTAGGCATAGGAAGTTGAAGAGATAAAAATATAGTCACATATATTTACCATAAACATCAATATTTATTAAAACGTGATCAGCCTGACCTTTAGAGTCCTCTACAACATGTTTCAAAACTACCTTTTTAATTTTCTTTTCTTATTACTCCTCTTTGTGTACTATCCTCTTCAACTTAGTTGCACTATTTATTTTTCTATGATATAACAAGTTACTTTACTCCTTTGCATGTTCACACAAACCATTCCCCCTTTTTCTGGGATGCACTTCCTTGTTATGGAAGATTTTCAGAAACTTTGGTTTCTGTCAGAGTTCAATTCAAATGCCCACTTCTCCATAAAACTATAATTATGCCCCTGGCTGAATGTATTTTTCCATTTTCTCATAATATAGAGCACTTTCCACAGTTCTCTTCCTTGTTTCCATCACACTAAAGCTTGTGCTATATTTGCTGTATGAAGTATATTGCCCTCATCCCTAGTAGAATGGTAAGCTTTTATAGAGGGAGGAGGTTGCCATTGTATATTTTTTCCCTCTCTTTTGAAGTTTAACAAATATTCCTTAAATTGAATCATTGAAATACATTCTCAATGGGAAAACAATGTGGAGCCAAGATGGTGGAGTAAGTGGTAAAACAACCATAAAATAGAACTGAAGAACAAATCCTGGAATAGCAGAACCAGCAGAAAAAGGGGTGGTACAGTCTTTTAGTCTGGGAGACTTGGAAGATCAGCAAAAAAAAGTCCATACCACTTGGTTCAAAGGGAAGTACAGGAAAGGACAGGAAGAGTCCCAGCAAGCCAGCAGCAAGACATATCTAAGCAAACCAGTAGGAAATCCTGAGCTTAAAAGTGGGGGATAAGGCAAATGTCAATGCCAGGGCTCCCCACATGCCTTAGAATAGGCAGGGGAACCAGCAGACTACAGCTCAGAGAACCACCATGTGCTTCAGCATGATCCCTGGGAGGTAGATGTCCTCTAGTGGCAAGACATTTGCATGGCTTTGTGCAGCCCAGGACAAACAGTCATTTTTCTATGCCTGTAGCAGCAAGCACCCCAATATCCCCAGGGTGGCTGCCAACACAGGTTCTTAGATCTGCTTTTCTAAAGGAAAGCAACTCAAAATCAGTTAACAAGCTTATTTTAATCAATCAAACATATATCATTTACCTAGTTCAGGGGGAAAAGGTCAGCACCCTGAACTTCAGAGTATACAGACAGAAGTTTCAAAATAGAGAAGCAGACAGATCAAGCAGGCAGGCTTCCAAACTGTCCAACCATTACATCAATACCAAATCACAGTTACCAGAGAGGGAAGCATTAACATCTGGGTTCTCAATGGCTGCCCAGAGTCTCATCTGGTCAAGTCACATAGTGCTTCTCAAAGTGAGCCCCAAAGCAAAGCCTCACATCAGGGATTATATAGCATTCTCCTGGCTCAGAGAATGTAACCTTCTTGACCCATTGCCCAATCACAAAGTATCAAGGTGTGGGCTTTCCTGAAAAACAAGCCTCCCACCAGAGGCTCCAGGTGCACTTAACCTAGGGGCAGGGAAGATCTTTAAATTTGCATTTCCATTACAATGACCTAGACCTCCATGTGCATTAGTGTAACCATGGCAAAATGCAGAAAAATCAAACCTGTTCTCAGCATATTCCAGACACCACCACTAGGACCCCAGCTCAGCAGATAAACTGCTAGATGTCTACAAATTCCAACTTCCAGGACCTGAGGCCTAAGGGCTCAAAGCCAGCAACCATGCCCCTAAACCCCAGCACAAGATAATTGGGATATTCTCCCTATGCTCCAAGGAGAGCTCAACCTTAAAAGCCAGGAAAAAGATAAGAAGTAAAAAATAAACCCTGAAACTTAAGAGCTTTTGTGGTGACAGGAAGATCAAAACACAAACTCCAAATAAGACAATATTGTCAATATACCTACATCTGAAACCTTAAAGTGGAATATGAATTATTCTCAAACCCAAAAAGCCTTGTTGGAAGAATTCAAGAAGGAATATTAAAAGTCAAATAAGAGAGGTACAAGAAAAATTGGGGAAAGAAATGAGAGGGGTATCTAAGAGAAAATCAATAACTTGGAAAAGGAAGGACACAAATTGACTGAAGGAAACAACTCTTTAAGAAGTAGAATTGTTCAAATGGAAAAAGAGGTACAAAAGGTACCTGAAGAAAACAATTCCTTAAATACTAGAATTAGGCAAGTAGAAGCTGATGATCTTATGATACATCAAGTTTTAGACAGAATCAAAATAATGAAAAAAATAGAAGAAAATGTAAAATACTTCATTGGAAAAATAATTGACATGGAAAATATATTCCAGTTGAAATAATTCAAGAATTATTGAACTACCATAAAGGTAGTCGATTAAACAAGGAAAAAAAAGACCTTGGCAAAATCAAGAAATTATCAAAGAAAGCTGCCTTGATATCCTAGAATCAGGGGGTAAAATAGTCTTTGAAAGAATCCACCTATCACATCCTGAAAGAGATCACAAAATTAAAACTCCAAGGAACATTGTAGCCAAATTCCAAAATTATGAGGTCAAGGAGAAAATATTGTAACCTGCCAGAAATAAATAATTTAAGTATCATGGAAACACAGTCAGGATAATGAAGGACTTAGCGGTTTCTACATTAAAGAATTGGAGTGTTTGGAATTTGATATTCTGAAAGGCAAAGGAATTTGGATTACAACTAAGAATCAACCACCCATCAACATTGAGCATATTCTTTCTGGGGAAAAGATGAATTTTTAACTAAATAAGGGATTTTCAATTATTCCTGATTTTTTTAAAAAAAGAGCTGAACATAAAATCAGATAATCAAATACAAGACTCAAGAGAAGTATCAAAATGTAAACAGGAAAGAAAAAATAAACATTTTTTCAATGAATTTAAACTGTTTACATCCCTACATGGGAAAATGATACTTGTAATTTGAGAATTTTGTCTTTATTACAGCATTTACAAGGGGTATACATAGACAGAGGGTGTGGGTATAACTTAGCTCAGATTTGAGGAGAAAAAAAAGATTATCTTGGGAGAAAAAAAGGGAGGCAGAATAGACAGACAATAATTTTAGAGGTGAAGGAACCAGAAAAGGCAGGAGGAGGGTAGGAAAAATAGCAGAAAGACCTATGCAATAGGTTGATATAAACTGACTCGAAGAAAATCAGAGAAGCAAAGAAACTAATTAATGTGAAGGTGAGGAGGGGCAGATCATTCTAAGTATGGAGAACAGTCAGTACAAAGGCACTTGAATAGGAGATGGTACATCTCGTTCAATGGCAAACAGACCAATACAGGCATGGCATAGAGTGTATAAAGGTAATTAAAGTAAACACATATTGTAAAAGCAGTAAGGGGCCAAGTTCCAAGGAGTTTGAAGGACAGAAAATTTTCTATTTGAATGCTGGAGGTGATAAAAAACAAAAAAAAAATTAAAAAACAACACATTATAGCTCATTGAGTAGGGACAAACCTTGGCCACATTTATATGATTAAAAAAAAATTACTCTGGAAGCTATGGAAAATGTGGAATGAGTAGTAGAGTATGGAATTAGGATTTTTATATTAATCTTAATAATATGTGTAATGAATGTACTAACAATTTAGAATTCTCAAGAACTGACTTTTCTGGGCTCTGTTCCCGTGCAGACACAGACATAGACACAAACATGGAGCCTAGCCAGGAGGAATTGAGGACTCAGGCCTCCACTGCCATCCTTCATGAACAGGTGGGGCTCAGAACTCAGGGCCTGAGGTGGGACCAATGGCCTGCTGTGGTGGGGAGGTGGTGGGGGTTGGGGGAGGAGATGTTGGGCCTAGCTTGGCTGTTGTGGAAGCCTCCTGATTCCCCCTCACTGCCCAGCACACCCCCGCAGGGGGGCCCCAAGCATGTCCACCGCCATTTTGGGCAGAGCTTTTTTATGGTTGTGAGGAGGCTGGTGACTGGGAGATGATGTGGGACCTGACCAGTTGAGTTCTGTGGCTTTTTTGAAGATTGGTCGGTGATGGAAATGCACTGGATATAAGAAGCAGACCCTGCCTTGTTGCAGTAGAAACATCCTCAGCCTTCCTCCTGACCAGTGTTGGCCAGGAGGAGTGACAAAAATCTCTAACTGAAGAAAAGGAAACATCATTTGGGAAACTTCCTGCCCAGATTTCAGCATTTTAATTTTATTTTCACTTTATAAATGGGCAACACTGAAGAAGTAGACATCACCTCTGTAACCACGCCCCTCCCAGTCTAGCACTGAACACAAGTGTGCTGTCCAGAATCTTCACAAAGCAGAGTAGATTTCTGCTGGGTCATTTCTGCTCCAGGGCAGTCCCAGGAGTTTAAGGCTACAGTAGATACACAAATACACACATACACTTTTTTTTAGCAGCTCTATGATTAGGGATAATGAAATTAATATTTTAAATGCACTCTCATGTGGATGTTTCTCAATTGAGTTGACTCTCCAAGTTTAGTTTTCTATTACATTAAAATTTTATTTTTCCCCTGTGACTTACCTTTGCTAGCACATGGCCACATTTGTCTTGCTAGCCATGGCCTTGCTATGAATAGCATTGGTACCAACTCCCTAGATCCTCATGTACCATCTGCTTCAGCAGCAACAACACTGCCCACTATGAAGGCAGGTGAATGAGCTGAACAGAGGCCTGTGGTTCCTCCCTCCCTTTTTAAAAATGTAACCAGACACTTTTTTCTGCCCGCCCCCTTCATTTGGTTAAGTGTGAGAAACAGAGTAGTTTAAAATGAGCAACTGAGGGGGGGCAAAGGGCTGGACAGCACAGGGTGTGGCTTTTGGTGCCTCGCCCAGGTGTGCTGCTACCCAGGCCACCCCAAACCCTCTTGACAGAAAGCTAACGTGGAAGACTGCAGAGGTTACACTCTGGGATACTGGCCAGGAGGTTTGATGCCTCCTTACCTTGCTGAAGAGAGACACTGGACCTAAATGGCACAGCATGACTTCATCCCTGCTTGGCTTAATTTCACCACACCACAGTCAGCTAAGTCTACTGAAGCCACCTTTGAAAAAAACATGTAGAGCACCCATCCCGAGTAGAAGAACAATTTGGAGTGAGTTGCTGGAGACATAACTCCTCTGATGTTTTGTTTTGTTTTGTTTTAACAAAGGGCCCCTACAGACACCAGGAGATTCCTTAGCACCAAGCATCCTTGTTCCACCACGACTCCTTAGATTTGGGTGTCTCCAAGGGCACACATGCCGGACTTGCTGGGATGCAGTCTTGTTGGCATGGCTCTACCCGGGGTCACGATGGCTCGAGTCAGCAGGGTGGAGAAAGAGCAGGGATCCACCCCCACTGGAATGGCAGATTCCACTCCCACAAGTGTTCTGCCTTTCAGGAAAAGCCACCTACTGAGACCAGTGAAGAAAAGAAAGAAGAGAAGGCAGAGAAGTTGCAGTTTCCCATCTTTGAATCCAGAAGCTGGGAAATAGAATCATCCAGGCAGACCTACTGGGACCCCTTCTGGAGTATGGGAAAATCCTTTGAGTGCCAAGCAACCTACCAAGACTCTGGTCATCAAAAAGGTTTCCAAAGAGGATCCTGCTGTATTCAGCTCACCAGGACCATCACCCTTCCCACTTGTGATTTCTGTATATAATCTCTGCCTTCACTTCAGCGAGATGGAATTTTGATCAGATTTCCAATTTTGCAAAACTGTTCTTCATAATGAAACTAAGTAATTAAATGGCTACCTGAATATTGGCACTTTGTCTCTAGCCTGTTGTTTTATCATTCTCAGGTTAGAGATTGAATCAGTAAATACCTGTAAATAAAAGACAAGACAAGGAGAGTAATTTGAAAGATATTGAAATAGTCTAGGCAAGTAGTGATTATGTGGGTGTTGTAAAAAGGTATATACATGAGGTGTGGTTAATATAGAAAGGACAAAATTTGTCCACTAAGTGGATATGCATGCTGTGGGTAAGGAATAGATGATGACACTGTAGTCTGAGATGGGGAAAACTGAAAAATGGCAGTGAACTTAATGATAGGGAATTTGGGAAAATATTAGTAGCAGAGAGGGAAAATGTGTATTTTGAAAATGTTGAATTAGAGATGTCTATGAAAAGTCCAGTTTAAGATGTCTAAAATTCAATTGTTGATGAGTACACATTAACTCAAGAGAGAAGTTAGGGCTGAATATCAAGATCTGGGAATTATCCAGGAAGAGATGATGACTGAACTCAAAAGAACTGATGAATTCACCAAGTGAGAGTGTGGAGAGAAAATAAAAGAAGGCCCAGGACAGAGCCTTGAAGAACCATTCTTCGTGGTTAGTGGCTATGATAAGGATCCATAAAAAGAAAAGAAAGAGAGAAACAGCATTTCCAATGTGCTCTGCCCCACACAAATTTCAAACAATGTGAAAGGGGACTCCCAACATCTTCTGGAGCCACAGGACCCACAGAATGGCACAGAGAAGCTAACCTCCTGCTGAGGACAGCCCAGTAGCCCTGCAGGGAGCGGCCAGCACAGCGCGCTGAGAGCAGGCAGCATGGTGTGCTGGGAACCAACAGCGCAGCGCGAAGAGCCCATCTCAGGTCCGTGGTTTTAGCCCCAGGGTGTCCAGGCCAGCAGCCGGCTGGAGGGACCCCAGAACACCAGCAATTGTGGAGATTCCAGAATTATCAGCACAGATATGCCTAGGACAAAGTGAGAGGTTAGTGCCCTATGGACTTTGGGACCAGTATTTGGGGAATGTGTTGGCTTCCTCCCCTGGGGGCTAGAAGCTGCTGAGGAGACACACCATTTTGTAGTTTTCAGAGGCAGCTCCAGCTCCTGGCCTGAGAACTGTAGGGAGATCCAGCGATCAGTCTTGGGGGGTAATCACTCTTGCTTTAACCTCCCTGGATCTGGATAGTGGTCTGAGGAGGGAGTTTGGGGTGGTATCCAATTTGCGAGAGTGGGTGGAGGCTTTACAGAGGCCACCCAACTGGTGGAAGTTGTGAAGACCCCACGTTTGGGCGGAAGCTCCCCTGTCTGGTGGCAGAGTTCTACTGTGGCAACAAGCCCAAAAATCAAGTAATTATGTGGCAACATGCCTAGGCAAATGAAACAAAATAAACAGAAAAGTTCAACATTGGACTCCTATTTTAGGGGCAAAGAGGCTCAAAGCATGGTGGAGGACTGTGAGGTCAGAAATCCTGCACCAAAAGCCCCAAATGAAAATACAAGCTGGCTACAGGCCATAGAGGGCCTTAAGAAGCAGATAAGAGAAGTGGGGGAAAATTTGGGAAGAGAAATGAAAAAGGTGCAAAAAAAGTATGAAATGACAGTCAACAGCCTGACTGAGGAAAATAACACCTTAAAAAATAGACTAACTCAAATGGCAAAAGAGGCTCAGAAAGGCAATGAGGAGAAGAATGCCTTAAAAAGTCGAATTTCCAGATGGAAAAAGAATCTCAAAAGCTCACTGAGGAGATTCATTCCTTCAGAGGTAGACTGGAGCAAATGGAAGCTAGTGACTTTATGAGAAATCAAGATACTATTAAAGAGATCCAAACAAATGAAAGAATAGCAGGCAATGTGAAATATCTCATAGGAAAAACCATTGACCTGGAAAATAGATCCAGGAGAGATAATTTAAAAATTATTGGACTACCTGAAAGCCACAATCAAAGAAAGAACCTAGAAATCATCCTTAAAGAAATTCTCAAGGAAAATTGCCCTGACGTTTTAGACCCAATGGGGGAAATAGAGGTTGAAAGAATCCATCGATCTCCTCCTGAAAAAGATCCCAAAAAGAAAACTCCTAGGAATATTATAGCCAGGCTCCAGAACTCCCAGATCAAGGAGAAAATACTAAAAGCAGACAGGAAAAAAACAATTTCAATATTGTGGAAACACAATGAGAGTAGCCCAGGACCTGGCAGCTTCTACACTGAGGGATCGAAGGGCATGGAATATGATATTCCAGAGGGCAAAAGAACTGAGAATGAACCCAAGGGTCACCTACCCAGCAAAACTGAGTATTTTGTTTCAGGGGAAAATATGGTCATTCAGTGGAATAGAGGACTTTCAAGCATTCTTGAGGAAAAAACCAGAATTGAATAGAAAATTTGACATCCAGACACAAGAAGGAAGAGATGCCTGAGAAGGTAATCAGGGAAAAGAAATCAAAAGGAACTTATCAAAGTTGAACTATTTACATTCCTATATGGAAAAGCAATAACTGTGACTGATGATATCTTTCTCACTATGAAAATAATGGAAGAAGGGTCTGTGGTCATATGAAAACATATGTGAATGTGTGTCTATATGGTTACAGTTATATATGGATAGAGGGCATAGGTTGAATTTGTTGGGAAGGGAGAATATTCAAGGGATGAAATTCTGAGATGAGAGAGGAAAGTGGCAAGAGGACATGGGGAGAGACAGGGTTGGGTAAACTATCTCATGTAGAAGAAGCAAGGGGAGGTGGTTGCAAGGGACGGGGAGAATAAGAAGGCAAAAAAAAAGGCAAAACCACATTCTCATTGAATTAGGTTCAGGGAGAGAATGACATACATACTAAATGGGATATCTCAACCTGCAGCAGAATAGGGGGAAGGGGGATGACAGGAGGGATGATGGATGAGAGGGCATCCTTGGGGGGAGGGGAGGTTGGAAGTACCCACTATAGAAGAGGGACAGGTTGATGTAGGGAATGGACCAGGTGGGGGATGGGGTGAGTGGGAGGGAATTATGAGCAGCCTTGTACAATATATCTACTATGATAATGGTTTGCATAGCTAGACATGTACAACATATACTGAATTACTTATCTCCCTAGACGGAATGGGTGACAAGGGAGGAAAGAAATGCATCTGAAATTCGAGGTCTTAACATTAAATGTTTCAAATATATATATATAAATACTATTATTAATACTCTTTTGCTCATAATTGGGAGATAAGATGTGCAGGCATTGGGACACAAAGATTCACCTCCCTCTAATGGAAAAGTTGAAGGGGGTATGGGAGAAGGTATGGGAAAAAGCAGATTGGAGGAAGCAATATCTTGTGGGACTGCTATTCTGGGAGGTTGGGTAGGAGAATTACAGGGGGAAAATGATTGTAACTCAAAATCGGGCGGAAATGAATGATGTAAAACGGAAGTTAATAAAGCATTTGTTTAAAAAAAAAACAGACTAACTCAAATGGCAAAAGAGGCTCAGATAGGCAATGAGGAGAAGAATACCTTAAAAAGTCGAATTTCCAGATGGAAAACGAATCTCAAAAGCTCACTGAGGAGATTCATTCCTTCAGAGTTAGACTGGAGCAAATGGAAGCTAGCGACTTTATGAGAAATCAAGATACTATTAAAGAGATCCAAACAAATGAAAGAATAGAAGGCGATGTGAAATATCTCATAGGAAAAACCATTGGCCTGGAAAATAGATCCAGGAGAGATAATTTAGAAATTATTGGACTACCTGAAAGCCACGATCAAAGAAAGAACCTAGAAATCATCCTTAAAGAAATTCTCAAGGAAAATTGCCCTGACGTTTTAGCCCCAATGGGGGAAATAGAGGTTGAAAGAATCCACTGATTGGCTCCTGAAAAAGATCCCCAAAAGAAAACTCCTAGGAATATTATAGCCAGGCTCCAGAACTCCCAGATCAAGGAGAAAATACTCCAGGCAGCCAGGAAGAAACAATTTCAATATTGTGGAAACATAATCAGAGTAGACTGGGACCTGGCAGCTTCTACACTGAGGGATAGAAGAGCATGGAATATGATAGTCCAGAGGGCAAAAGAGCGGGGATTGAAGCCAAGTGTCACTTACCCAGCAAAACTGAGTATCTTGTTTCAGGGGAAAATATGGTCATTCAGTGGAATAGAGGACTTTCAAGCATTCTTGAGGTAAAAACCAGAGTTGAATAGAAAGTTTAACATTCAGACACAAGAAGCAAGAGATGCTTGAGAAGGTAATCAAGGAAAAGAAATCAAAAGGAACTTATCAAAGTTGGACTATTTACATTCCTACATGGAAAAACAATAACTGTGTTTGATGAAAGGTTTCTCATTATGAAAATAATTGAAGAAGGGTACATGGCATATGTTCACAGGTATACATGGATAGAGGGCACAGGTTGAATTTGATGGGAAGGGATCATTCTTTTTTTTTTCTTTTGGAGGGAAATTAGGGTTGTGTGACTTGCCCAGAGTCACACGGCTGGGTTTTTGTTTGTCTGTTGGGTGTCTGGGGCCGGGCTCCGGGGCTGGCACTCTACTCGCTGCGCCACCTAGCTGCCCCAAGGAAAGGATGATTCTTAAGGGGTGAAGTCAAGAGGTGAGAGAGGAAAGTGGCAAGAGGAGATGGAGAGAGACAGGGTAGGGTAAACTATCTCATGTAGAAAAGGCAAGGGCAAGTGTTTGCAGGGGAGGGGAAGAACAGCAAGTCAAAAAGGCAAAAGCATATTCTCATTGAAGTTGGCTCAAGGAGAGAATCACATACATACTAAATGGAATATCTTACCTTCACTCACTCTCCTGAGTAGGGGAAAGGGGGATGAGATGGGGGATGATGGAGGGGAGGGCTGTGGGGAGGGGAGGTTAGAAGTACCCACTATCAAAGAGGGACAAGATCAAAATAGGGAATGGACCAGGTGGGAGGTGAGATGGGTGGGAGGGAAATATAAGAAGTCTTTTACAATGTATCTAGTATGGTAATGTTTTGCATAGCTATACATGTACAACACATACTGAATTGCTTTTCTTCTCAGAGGGAGTGGGTGACAAGGGAGGAAGGGAATGGATCTGAAAATCGAAGTTTTAAAATTAAATGTTTCATAAGATGTCCAGGCAAAAAGAAAAGAAAAGAAAAGAAAGAGATCAGTGTCACAAGATAAAGACAAACAAACAACAAACAGAAAGGAGAAAGGACACAGGAATAGAATATCAACAGAGCCAAGGCTGCAATGGGATGAAAAAGTATGAGGATAACGAAAATGTCATTAGATTTGGCAATGGAGAGACCATTGGTAATTTGGAGAGGGTAGATTCAAATGAATGATGACTTCAGAAGCCATATTGCAGAACGTTTAGAAGAAAGTGAAAGAAGAGAAAGTAAAAACACTGGGGCTTTTTCAAGGAGTTTGCCATGAAGGGGAGGGAGAAATATAGGACTATACCTAGTGTGGATGTTAAAAATCACATGCATGGTGGAGGTATAGGCATATTTGTAGGCAGAAAGGAAGAAGGTAGTGAAGGTGAGAGAGAGATTGGATTCTGAGAAGATGGCAGAATAAGTCAGAAAACTCCAAACTCTCAAAATTTTCCCGCCCACAAAAGATAAAATAGCAGTTTAGGGTGAACAACTTGAAGATAAAAACGAATAAGAATAGGGGTACAACCTGGATCTTTGTGGGACGATTAGAGATCACAAGAAAAATCCCAGGATAAGGTTTGGTCCCTATGAAGAGTAAACACCTCCAGGCTAGCTTCTGTTTAACAAGCAGCAAGACCTGGGCTTAGTTGATTTGAGGGGCTACCTCAACCCCTGCCCGGAGAGTTTTTACCCCCAGGATAGTGAGCAGAGTTAGGCTTCTGAGATGTGAAAATCAAGGGAACCCCTGCAGACAAGGAACAGCAGACCCAGCTGTGCTGCGAAGAGATGTGCGGTTAAGAACAAAATAGCACACCCCTGCTGAGTGCAAAAGCAGTTGGGCAAAAATCCCCTGGCACTTAACAGTGGGTTGGAGGTTTGACTTTGGCTCCAGGCTAGAGGGGAGGACTGAAGATATAGAGTGAGAGGCACCATTTCCCATACCCCAGGGCTATAGGTGAGTACAAATAATTATTACCATAAAAATGCATAGGTAAAGGAAAAAGTATCCAACCATAGAAAGGTATTATGGAAATAGAGAAGACTGGGATTCATCTTTAGAGGAGGATATTGAAGTAAAGAAACATCCAATGAATAAGATCAAATGGTCACCTGCCCTAAAAGAATTAATACATCATTAAAAAGATTTTAAAAACCAAATGACAGAGATGCATGAAAAGAAAGTACAAGAAGGACTAGAAAAGATTTAGTGTCATCAAGAAGGAACTAGGATCCATTAAGGTTTTGGAACCCTTAGGGAAATTCTTTATGATCTTTGTATGTTTGCTCCCTGGGAGAGATAGGGAAGATGGTGTTAGAGCAATATTATAAAGAATAATGAAATATTAATAAAAATCCCATTTTATTCTATATCTCCTGAAATTTTCTAAGTTGAAATTGGAAGAAACATAAAAGGTGGCATTTACTACTATAACTCAAAGATTTAGGATTTAACAGGACCTTAGATCTCACCTAATGCTATGTATGTATGTGTGTGTATGCTTATGTCTGTGTACACTCACTTTATATAATTATAAATGTTCATAGTTGTTTAAAGTATACTATATTGGGCAGTTCAATGAATGGCAATGGAAAAGTAAGTATTGGCAAGATAGGCTATCCATTTACTTTTTGTATTTTTTCCTATTTTGATTTTCAAAATCACAGTATTTTTAAATTTAATTTTTTTAATTAATTGAAAATTAAATAATGACTAAAATCATGAATAATATAAATAGAAATATTATCTCAATTATTTATATTGTGGTTGCTATTAGTAAGCCATATTTTTCCAGAGCCTAACCTAGTAGAGCTATATAATCTCTTTTAGGGCAGGGACAAGGGTGGATGGGTACCATTTTTAAAATAATTGATGCATTTAACTAAGGAAGACCAAGTGGTGATGAAAAGTATTGCAACTTTTCAAAAGTATTTAAGTTATTCCAGTGAAAGTGCTTGTAAGAGAATATGACTCAATAATATTATATTAGAAATTAAACATATTTGCCAAGTAAACTGGAAATTATTCTTAAAAGATAAATTTAAGACAAAGTCCATGGCATTAGGTAGCTAAACTATAACTGTTAGGATCATTTTTCCACTTCTGCCCCTTGGATATTTTCTTTCTGGAAAAGATCCTCACCACTAAGTATGACCTCCTCCTCCAAATGGTGAATTAATTCTATAAGTTCCATGTGTGAAAGTACCCATAGTAAGCATGCATAATAACCCAAATATGTCAGTGACTTCCGACTACAGTTTCTCTACCTTCACTTCTCTTCACCCTTGCCGCCTGTTCTTTAAAATTCTCTTTTATGCTTTCTCTTGTACTGTTAGAAAATAAACTTCTTCAGGTGGGGATTGTATTGCTTAGTAAGTCACCTAGTAAATGCTTAATGAATTATTTAACTCTTTCATTCTATATCTCTCATTCTATCAACCTACTCTTCCCTCTATTCTTCCATCTATCTATTAATAAAGCATGGTAATGAAGTAACTAACCATATGGATATTAAAATCAGCTTATTAACTTACTCTGGAGCTTCTCTAGCTTTGCAGGAGGGGAGAATATTACTTCCTTGTTACTTTTCCTAAGAGGATGCTGGGTAAACTCAGAAGTTTAACTTGCACAATTTTTAAATTATCCTTTCCCCCTTTTCATTTTGGAGACAAAGTCAGACTGCCTATTAAGAGTTCTTTAAAAAGAAAATATAGTTGATATATAACCCAAATATATATTCTTTCCACAACTGAATTTCAACAGGAAAATATATAAGATCCTTTTTTTAATTTTTAAATTTTTTTTGCTTTTTTTAGGGCAGTTGGGGTTAAGTGAGTTGCAAAAGGTCACATGGCTAGTTTTTGTGTTATGTGTCTGAGGCCAGATTTGAACTCAGGTACTCCGGACTCCAGGGCCAGTGCTCTATTCACTGTGTGACTTAGCTACCCCCAATAGGGAATATTCTTGTGAGGTTTTCTTATAAAATTAAATCAGAGATTCAGATTTTTTAAAAAGATCAATTAATGAAGATCTTCGAACATCTTGCTGATTGATATTTTCTTACTGCACAATAATATAGAATTCATTCAGCCAACTCTCTATCAAAAAGTATACCAGTAAAATTTAGTTACTTGCTAATACAAAAAAAAATGCTGCTCTTAATATTTCAGCATGTATTGACCTGGTTTCTATTTCTGACCTTCGTGCAAAACATATCTAGTAATAGGATTCATAGGGCCTGACCAGAAGCCTGCTGGAAGGAGTCCAGAACACCAGCAACTATGGCAGTTTCCAGAATTATTAACACATAAATGCCAAGGAAAAAATGTGAGGCCAGTGCGGTGTGGACTTTGGGAGCAGTAGTGTGGAGAGCATCAGCTTTTGCCCTCAGGGTGAGGAGCCACTGAGATGCTTAGGTGCAGCCAGTGCCATGTTGCAGCTTCAGCTCCTGGCCTGTGGACTGTAGGGGGACTGGGGACAAGTCTAAGGGGATAATCACTATTCCTTTAACCTTCTTGGATCTGGATTGGGGTCTGGGCTGGAGGTCCTGGGGTGTGCGACCAGCTTACCAGAGTGTGTGGAGGCTTCAGAGAGGCCACCCAACTAATACCTCCAGCAGCTGAGAAAACCCCAGCATTTGGGACAGAATTTCCCCTGGCTGGTGGCAGAATCCTACTGTGGCAACAAGCCCAAAAGTCAAGTAATTGAGTGGCAACATGCCCAAGCAAAGGAAACAAAATAAACAGAAAAATTCAACATTAGACTCCTATTTGGGGGACAAAGAGGATCAAAGCACAGAATACCAGGAAGACTGTATGGTCAGAAACCCTGCACCAAAAGCCTCAAATGAAAATACAAGCTGGTTATAGGCCATAGAGGACCTTAAGAAGCAGATTAGAGAAGTGGAGGAAAATTTGGGAAGAGAAATGAGAAGGATGCAGGAAAAGTATAAAATGAGAATCAACAGTCTGACTGAGGAAAATAACACCCTAAAAATAGACTAACTCAAATGGCAAAGGAGGCCCAAAAGGGCAATGAGGAGAAGAATGCCTTAAAAAGCCAAATTTACCAGAGGGAAAAAGAATCTCAAAAGCTCACTGAGGAGATTCATTCCTTCAGAGTTAGACTGGAGCAAATGGAAGCTAATGATTTTATAAGAAATCAAGATGCTGTAGGGGGAAGGGGAATGAGAGGAGGGATGATGGAGGGGAGGGCATTCTGGGGGGAGGAGAGGTTGGAAGTACCCACTATCGAAGAGGGACAGGATTAAAGTAGGGAATGGATGGGGGGGGAATGGGTGGGAGGGAATTATAAGCAGTCTTTTACAATATATCTACTATGGTAATGTTTTGCATAGCTATACATATACAACACATAATGAATTGCTTATCTTCCCAGAGGGAATGGGTGACAAGGGAGGAAGGAATGGATCTGAAATTTGAGGATTTAAAGTTAAATGTTTCAAATATATACATTAATACTATTATTAATACTATTTTGCATATAATTGGGAGATAAGATGCTCAGGCATTGGGGCACAGAGATTCACCTTGCCCTAATGGTAAAGTCGAAGGGGGTATGGGAGAAGATATGGTAGAGAGCAGATTGGATGAGGGGATATCTTGTGGGACTGCTGTTATGGGGTGGTGGGTAAGGGAAAAATGGGGGAAAATTGTAACTCATAATCTGGTGGAAATGAATGACGTAAACCAGAAGTTAATAAAGCATTTGTTAAAAAATTATAAATAAAGAAAATGCTGAAGTTGAGGGAGTTTAGATGAATGGTAGATCTTGAACTAAAAATCAGCATTCATTTTCTTTTCTTCTAGTCTCATTATCTCACACTGCCTCTCAAAAAAAGAAATGTATATGATACTAGATATTCAATAATTTTAAAATACTCTTGATGATGGCTTAAATAGCTTGACAGCAAAAATCAGCATACATCTATCAGATAGACACACACATATATGCATACATACTGTGTGTAAACATATATACATATAGCAGGAGAGCAGGAAGAAATAAAGAGAATCACAGATAGGCAGCAACAGAGAAAGAGAGAAAGATTGCAAAAGACAGAGACAGATTGATATAGACTGATTCAGAGTGTGCTGGGTAGGATGGACAAAGTGCTGAACTAGAATCAGGAAGACCTCATTTTAAATCCCCCCACGAACTTTAGGTCATTTGGGCAAGCCGTTTAAGTTCAGTCTTATTTATTTACATGTAAAAGGGGGATAATAACAGCAGGGATTACATAGGGTTGTGAAGATTAAATGAGATAACACATATAAAGTACTTGCCAAACATAATCCTATAAAAATTCTGGCTATTACATAATTAGGCTCTTTTTTCTATTTCCTAGTTCAACTCTATTTTCTTAGCTGCCATCTTAGCTAAAGGGGTGTATGTGTGTGTGTGTGTCTGTGTCTGTGTCTGTGTCTGTGTCTGTTTATGCATGTGTGTGTGCAAATCTTTGTGTGTGCAAGTGTGTGGGTATGATCAATCCATACTTTCTGTTATAATAAAATAATTTTCAGACTGTTAAATTTCCTCAAGCATCCAGTGAGAATTGTAGACCTCTAAACATCAATTATGTAATGTGCTGTGGCCAAAGTGAGTATTAAATCCCTTTCCTTAATGCTTGATTTGATTTTTGGTTGTTATTTTTTATTCTTGAAGAGAAACAAAATGGCATCACTATGCTAGAGTCAAGTTACAGTATGTCCAACTATGAATAATCAGACCAATATGAGCTCAGAATGCTCTACCACAGGTTGGGCACAGATAGTTCATGCAAACTTTTTTTGCACAATTTTCCTATTGTGCATCTCATATTTCTTTTGAGTTACTTCATTTCTGCTTTGCTTATAGAGCACAGAGACTTCTCTAATGAGAGCCCACCAAGCTGGGTGGTCCTGTGCCAGTGTCTCCTATATCACACAATCTATCCCAAAATTCTTGAGAGAGTGTCCTTGCATCTCTTTTTCTGGCTACTATGTGAATGCTTCTCCTATATGAATTCTCCATAAAATATTGAGTGGTTTTATTTGTTTGTTTTAATTTGTTTTTGGCAAGTTTATTTGATATTTGAACAATGTAACCAGGCCATTGGAGTTGCACTCTCTGTAGTCAAGTTTGAATGCTTGGCAGTTTATTTTAAGAAAGTATCTCAGTTTCTGGTATCTTATCCTGACAGGAGATCTTCAGAATCTTCCTAAGACAATTCAAAAGGAAGCAGTTGTTTCCTGGGTTGGCACTGGTATACTGCCCAGGTTTCACAGGCCTGCAACAATATGATCAACACAATGACTCTGTAGATCTTCAGTTAGGTAGTCAGTCTAATACCTCTTCCCTCCCGTACTTTCCTTTGAAGCCTCCCAAACACTGAGCTAGCTGTACTTTCTTTTATAAAGAAAAAAAAAATTTAGACTTAGAAATTTACTCAAATACACAGTGAGAATTTTATACCTCTAAACATCAGTTATATAATGAGCCCTGGAGAAAGTGAGTATTCAACACTTTCCCTTAATATACTATGCCACCTAATATAGAAGCATTGATTATAAATAAAGGACTTTTTATTATGGATGGCACAAGTATGACTGAATCAAAAGAAACAAAATTATTTTTTCTTTCAAAGTATAGTTGTCATTAGATCAATGGGCTTGCTCAGAATTTTAAAATGTTTTCATCACTATCTAACCCTAATGTTAAACCTAATCATCTAAGAAAGAAAAATAATTCAGGCAATGGTGATAACTTTTTTAATGAAAGTCATTTATAATACCATTACCTAAGGGTTACAGAACTTTTTGAGGGATATAACCTCAACAAAGTAGCCTTTCTTTTCATTTTTCCTTTTCTCTATTTAAGGATAAATAATAGTAAACTCTGATCCTTAACATGAAAAAAATCACCACCCAACAGGTTTGTTCTGTGTGAAGAAAATCATAATGCAAAATACATAAACATATCCAAATTATACATATGCAGTGTAGTTCTGAATGTTTACCCTATCTTATAACTTATTTTGTTCTATCTACTTTCTGAAAAAGTCAAATATCTCTTGAGTATTCAACTTTCATTCTATTTCCATTCTAGTTACAGTTATAACCTTCAGAGTAACTTGATCGATGATATTGAAAGGCATTTTTGACTAGTTTAATAGTAACAATATCTTGGTTCAGGACAAAGTACAATCAAAGAACCACTCACCCCCAATGTCATATTTTTCCCATCTCTTGCATTAAAAGTCTCTCTGAATTTAGTTGCTTCATTGCCCTTTCCCTGAACTTAGCTAACCATTTTTTCATCGTTTTTGTTAATTACAGCTATTCTCATCCATTCATTCTCCCTGACAGCAAATATCAATATTTTTTTAGGAATAGCTTTTGTTCTTAATTCTTAAAAGGGAACAAGATGATATTACTATTTCAGGGTCAAGGTACAGTGAGTCCAAACGTGACTGATCATACCAATTCAAGCTTGGAACATTAGGTACAAACAGTCTATATTAACTTTTGTGAATATGTCTCTAAATTTGTATATCTCACATTTCTTTTCAGCCACTGCAACTCTTCTTTGCTCATAGAACACAGCAGCTTCTTTGATGTAGGCATTATCAATGCTGGGTGGTCCTGTGCCAGAGACTCCCATGTCTCATAATAAATTCTAAAGTTCTTTAGAGGGACCTTGAACATGTCCTAATCACTTCTTCTAATCTCCATATGAGTGCTTGCCTTGTGTGAGTTATCCATAAAATAATTCTTTAGGCAAATCTATGTTTGGAATTTGAATAACATGGTCAGTCCATCTGAGATGTGTTCTCTGCAGTAGTTTGAATGCTCGGTAGCTCAGCTAGAGAAAGGACCTCAGTGTCTAGTACCTAATATTGCTAGGTGGTCTTCAGAATATTCCTAAGACAGTTCAAATGCAAGTGATTCAGTTTCCTGACATGGCACTGGTGGATTGTTCAGGTTTCATCGGCATATAACAATATGGTCAGCATGATGGTGCTATGGACCGTCAGACTGGTAGGTAGCTTAATACCTCTTCTCTCCTACACTTAGCTTTGGAACCTCGCAAGCACTTAACTAGTTCTGGCAATGTGTGTACCAACCTCATCTCCTATATGTACATCCCTGGGTAGTAAACTCCCAAGGTAAGTGAACTTATCCTAATTGAGATATTAAGAAACACTCTGTTTTCCAGAACTAATGCCCAGCAAGCAAGGTGTACCCTGAATTTGCATAAGAACAATCCTTTGCACTCACCCTCTGGATGATCTCAGCCACAGCAAAATCTCAGAATTTTTCAGATAATTATTGAATTACTTTGATCAGAAGCAGGTGTTCTCTGAGCTCAGACAAGTACCTGATGTCTCCATGTTCTGGGCATGAAGCCCTGCTATGAATCAAACTTGTCACATTATTTCTGTTACCTCTCATTACTAGGAATACAGCTCACCATGCAGTCATTGTTATAAGTACTGAGATTTGGCCACACTAAAGTGTGTACTGTACCCCCACTAGGTTTAGGACCCTGGTACATGTGTTTAGTTCCCCTCCTTACTTGCAAGTCATTTCCCTCACTTTGAAATTAAACTGCAATCTGATTCCTGACTTGCCTGTCTCTAATTGTCTCTATTCAGCTCCAGTCATCCACAAGTTTGAGACTGATTCAGTCTGGTTATCATCTTCCATATTCAGAATTTCTTCATTTGCTTTCATTGATGGCTTCATGTATTAATGGAGGTGCTTGCTTGTGGAGAACGTCTGTTTTCTTGGAGTTAATTGTTAGGCCACAAGTATACACTTGTACTACACAAGTAGCAGAGAATCAATACGCATTTTGTTGCATCCTGGTCTCAAAGATTGTATTGAGTGCACACTCATCTGCAAACAGAAAGTCATGCACCAACTCTCCCTCCACTATGATTTCTATCGGTAGAGTTTTTAAATTCAATAATTTACTATTACTGCAGTAGCTGGCCTTAATGCCATTTTCATCTTAGTGTCTGAGAAAATTCTTAAAACAGTATGCTAAAAAACATGGGAGCAAGCACAAGACCATGCTTTATTCCATTGGTGACTAGGAAAGTGTGAGAACATTTTTCATTATCCAGAACCTGGAAAAGTAAACTGTTATAAAACTGATGTACAATTTCTCTTTCTTGTTTTTTAATTTAACATTTTATGTTCCCAATTAGATGTAAAAATAATTTTAACTTTTATTTTAATTTTTTTTAATTCCAAATTCTCTCCCTCCCTCCCTATCCCACAGCATTTGAGAAGGCAGGTGATTTCATGGAGGTTATACATGTGCAGTCATGTAAAACATATTTTCATATTAGTCATGTTGTGAAAGAAAACAGCCCAAAATAATTTTTAAGTATGAATCAATCTGTATTCAGAATCCATCAGTTCTTTCTCTAAAGATGGATAGCTTTTTTTATCATAAGTCCTTCAGAAATGCCTTGTATCATTGTATTTCTGAGAATAGTTAAGCCATTCACACTTATCATCATATAATATTACTGTTACTACTGTATATAATATTCTCCTGGTTCTGCTCATTTCACATTGCATAAATTCATGTAAGTGTAGGTTTTTCTGAGAGCATCCTATTTGCCATTTTGCGTAGTACTACATTACATATAACTATTTGTTCAGTCATTCCACAATTAATGAGCATTTCCTCAGTTTCCGATTGTTTTGCCACCACTATTTGAACTGCTATAAATATTTTTGTGCATGTAAGTTCTTCTATGTTTTTTTTTCCTTTTTTCCTCTTTGGGATATAGACATTATGGTGCTATTACTGGGTGTGCAGGGGAATACTATTGTACTATAAGAAGTGACAAACAGGCAAAGTTCAGAAAAACCTGGAAAGACTTATGTGAATCGATGCTAAGTGAACAGAGCAAAACCAGGAGAACATTGTACACAGTAATAACCACATTGTGCAATGGCTGATTTTGATAGACTTAGCTTTTCTCAGAAAATCAAAGACCTAAAACAATTCCAAAGGATTTACAGTGGAAAATGCCATCCACATTCAGAGAAAAAACTACAGTCAGAATGCAGAGTGAAGCAGACTATTTTCTTTATTGTTTTGTTTTGTTTTGTTTTGTTTCTCATGTTTTTTTTTCCATTCATTATAATTCTTCTATGCAACATAACTAATGTTAAAATGTGTTTAATAGTAATGTATAGGTAGAGCCTACATCAGATTGCATGATGTCTTGGGGAGGGAAGGGGGAGAAAAAGGGAGAAAATTTAAAACTTATGGAAGTGAAAGTTGAAAGCTAAAAATAAATTAATAAATTGAGTGGTAAAAAGGAGATATGAAAAAAGATTTTATCTGCATCCAGAGAAAGAACTGATAAAAAGAAGTGTACACACACACACACACACACACACACACACATCTATATACCTATGTATATCTATATCTACATATATACATATTTTTTTTCCCAGATAAATACTTATTTGTTTCTAATTGTGAATGTCTCTAGGAGAGTAAGAAAAATAAATTTACATGATAATTTTATTGTATATTTGAAAGGAATAATTGGTTGTTCATAGTAGATTTGTATTTTCATGTGCAATCATGTTTTTAATTGCATTATGTTACAAAATGGCTTTATTTCAAAAATTAAACAATAATTTTTTAAAAAGCTATGCAGGGTTTTATAACCCTTTGCTCATAGCTCCAAATCTTTCTATAGAATAGTTGAGTCAATATAGAACTACTCCAACAGGGCATTAGTTTCTAAATTTTCTCACTTCCTCTCCAACATTTGTAATTTTTCATTTTTGTCATAATAACCAGTCCGATGGTATGGGGTGGCAGTTCAAAGTTGTTTAAATTTGTATTTATCTAATAAGTAGTGATTTAGAGCACATTTTTATATGACTATAGTTTTGATAACTTTGAAAACTAATTGTTCAGATTCTTTGACTATCAATTGAAGAATGGTTCCTATTTCTACAAATCTGACTCAATTTTTCTATAAAGTTGTGAAATGAAGTCTTTATCAGAAAACTTAGAAATTTTTCATATTTATGATTACAATGTTTTTCCCTCCATCCTCTTCTCCCTCCACTTATCCTTTCTTTCTCCTTTCACTCTGTCCATTATCAAAAGTGTTTTGTTTAACCCTCCCTACCCCCATTTCCTTCTCTTCCTACTTTCCTGTATGATTAGATTTCTATCTCTGAGTGTGTATGTTATTCTTTCTTTGAGCCCATTCTGATGAAATTAAGGGTCATGAGCTCCCCATCCCCTACATTTCCCATCTTACCCTCCACTATAAAAGTTATTTATGCCTCTTTTACATCAGATAATTATCCTATTTTTCCTCTCCCTTTCCCTTTCACCCAGTGCATTCTTCTTTCTCATGCTTTAAATTTATTTTTAGATAATCACACCATAATAACTCACACCCATGACCTCTATCCATGTATTCCCTCTCCCTGTCCTAATCATTAGAAAAAAATTGGCTGTTGCAAATATCATTTTCTCATGTTATAATGTAAACAGTTTAACTTTTTGGAATCCCTTATGATTTCTCTTTCCTGTTTACCTTTTTATGCTTCTCTTAAGTTTTGTATTTAAAAGTCAAAATTTCTATTCAGCTCTGACCTTTTCATCAGAAATGCTTGAAAGTCCTCTATTTCATTGAATATCCATTTTTACCCTGAAGGATCATACTAAGTTTTTGTGGGTAAGGGATTTGTGTTGTAATCCTAGTTCTTTTGCTCTTTGGAATATCATAGTATAAGCTGATCCTTTAACATAGAAACTGCTAAATCCTGTGGTATCCTGGTACTGTGATATTTGAATTGTTCCTTTTTGGCTACTTGTAATATTTTCTCCTTTACCTGGGGACTCTGGAATTTGCTTACAAAATTATGGGGCTTTTCATTTGAGGATCTCTTTGAGGAGGTGATTGGTAGATACTTCTGATTTCTATTTAACACTCTGGTTCTAGAATATCAAGGCAATTTTCAACGATGATTTCTTGAAGATACATTTTTTCCATCATATCTTTTAGGTAGTCAAATAATTCTTATATTATGTCTTCTAGATTTACTCTTCAGTTGTTTTTTAATGAGATGTGTAACAATTAGATAATTGTCTTATCTACTTTTTTTTTAATTTCTATTGTTACTTGATGTGTAATGAAGTCATAAGCTTTCATTTGCCCCATTCTAATTTTAAGAAATTCTTTTCTCCAGGGAACATTTCTATTCTTTTCCCATTTGGCCAGTTCTACTTTTGAAGGAGTTCTTTTCTTCAGTCAATTCTTGTACCGCTTTTTCCATTTTGAACAATTCTGCTTTTTAAGGAGTTCTTTTCTTCAGTGAATTGTTATACCTCATTTTTAAGACATTTATTTTATTTTATTTTTTCCTTGTTTGCCATTTCACTTTTTATGTCTTTTAAGGTGATCTTTATTATATTTTTTCAGAATTTATTTTTTTTTAGTTTTAGTTTTCAACATTCATTTCCATGAGATTTTGAGTTCCAAATATTTTCCCCATCTCTTCTCTACACCCCAGCCCCAGGATAACAAGCATACTGATTACTCCTTCCCCCAATCTGCCCTCACATATTATCCCCCATCCCTACCCTTAACCCCTGTGATGGTAATGAGTATTTGAAGATCTTCCCTACCCCTTGTATTGGCAAACAGGTACTTAGCACCACCTTTTAAGTTTGTGATTGTATCAAGTATTAAAATCCAGAACATGTGAATCCCACAGTTTGAGGAAGTTGCTGATGTAGTAACAAGAATGGGAAAGCCCAAGCTGGAGAGCCAGAATTTCTGAAAGAGAAAAAAAAAAACTGCTAAGATCCTGAAAACTTCTGAGAATTGCTATGAATTGATAATAGAATGGAGAACAGAACTTGTGGCCGAATGGAAAACTGAAAACTGAACTGAGAATTGAGAAGAAATGAGAAGAGAATTGACAAGAACTGAGAAATGAGAAGAGAGGAGAACTGGGAGAAAGCATGGCTGTGGTGCCATGTTTTGATGTTACTTTGTCAGGTTTATCTGTTGATAGAGGACATTGCTGTTGTTACAGGAGCCCTGGGACCTTATTGCTGATTCAGAAGCTCTGAAAGAGGATTTTCTTGTTGTGTGTTTACAGAAATCCTGGAGGAGGGTCTTGCTGATGATTTCAAAGGTCCTGGGACTATGCTGATGATTTGTGTTGATTCCTCAGACCTTGTTGTTGGCTCTATGTTGATTTCATAGTCAGAAAGTGAATTGGGGATGCTGGCAATGTGGTTGCATGTTATTGTGGCTTTGTTAAGCTTTGTCTTCCAGGAACAGAAACTGTGAAGGACTTTAGTTGGACTACACACTGTGAGCTTCAGTATGGAACAGGAACAGCAAAAGGAGCTGGACAAGGAACTGATAACTGTCTGCCTTTGAACTCAGGTGACAGTTGGATAGATTCAGGCAGGAGCCAGGACCATGGAAGAGGAACCATGGAAGCTGAGAGCCTGCCTTGAGTCAAGATGAAAAGACCTCTCCTGAGGTACTTAATGCAAACTAAGAAGATCATGATTTACTGTGGCCTAGGGGTGGAAAACTTTGACCTTTACATTTAGATGATTGAGTTAAGGATTTTTCCAATTAAGAAGAAAGAAGACTTTTTGATTGAAGATATTAAGGCAAGGTGACCTAGGGGTAGAGAACTTGACCTTCGCACCCTGTGTCCATTAAGGAGACAAACCTCCTTAAAGATGATTGAATTAAGGACTTACTAAATGATTGAGTTACTAAATGAATGTATTTTGTTTAAAACTATGTGGCCACTTTGGTAAAAACTATGTGGCCATTTTAGTGATAAGTTGTTGTGCCATAATATTGTGAATGCTGTACTTTGATTTCTGTGAATATTTTGTCTTAGTTTGTTACTGAATAAAGAGTTCACTATATTGTCTAATAAGAACCTCAAAGATGTTCACAGCAGCGGTCTATAGGGTAGTCTGAGTGTTTATGTTATTCCTTCCTTAAGACAAATTCAATGATAGTAAGATTGATTCATTCCCTTTTACTTCCATGCTCTTCCCCTCCATTGTAATAGCTTTCTTTTGCCTCTTTTATGTGAGATAATTTATCTTATTTTATCCTTCCCTTTATCCTCCCAATATATTCCTCTCTTCTTAATTTCATTTTTAGATATTATCCATTCATATTCAACTCACGCTGTGCCCTCTATATAAACATATATACACATATACATATATACATACACAAGAGTCCTTCAGCAGCCTCACATTTTGGTAGATTACAAGGTCAGCCCAAAATCTAGTTTTATTTTTCTTTTTGGGGAGCAATTCGGGTTAAGTAACTTGCCCAAGGTCACACAGCTAGGTTTTTGTTTGTGTGTGTTAAGTGTCTGAGGCTGGATCTGAACTCAGGTCTTTCTGACTCCAGGGCCGGCATTCTACTCACAGTGCCACCTAGCCACCCCCCCAAAATCTAGTTTTCTAACAATGAGTTTTTTAAGAATAGCTTCAAGAAATAAAGTAACTAAATACCTACTCATCAAATTACAGAGCTAAAGACTGAAAATAAAATTATATTTCTGAACTATAATTATCATTGAATTATTAGCTTCTGCTTAATACATAGGGTTAATCCAACATGAAACCAAAATGGGATGTGGTGGCATGTCAAATTACAACTTGCACTCCAACTTCACACATGAGATCCTCCAACACATTATGAGAAAGTTTAAGTTACTACTGAACTGGGCACCTCTAGTAAAACTGTGTTATCCCTCAGATAATGGAAGAGATCAATATTTTGGATAAGATCAATGCCTTAAGGAGGAAAGAACTGAACTCCATTCATGTGAATTATTCAAGGGAACATGGAAAATGTATGTACACAGCAAAAGCTGTAGGAAAACCACAGTGGAAAATGACTGTACTTTCAAAAAGACAATGAACAACTGTATGATATCAGTCATGTATGTTATATGCTCAATACCAGTGTTCCAGGATACACTTTTTAAAACATATTTTGTTTCTTTTCATTATACCATTAGAATTGAAATGGCTGACTGTCATTTCTCTTAAAAAAGGAAATTGGTCTAAATACATAATAGTGCTTTTCAGAAGACACCAATTAAGAGGGGAACAGAAGCATAGATTTGATATCTTTTTCCTTTAAAAAACCTTCAGGTTGCTGAAAGAGATATGTGACCAAAAGTATTATGATTATCTATTAGAGATTTCCATCAGTTTCTATAGGAATTATTATTTAGATGACAATACAGCAAAATCAAGTATTATTGACAATGTGCATGGTATAAGGAATGATAAATATATAGTTCCAATCCTTATGAAAGTCATTGCGATCAAAGAAACTGTTTAAATGTGTTCCAAAAAGGAAATATGTACTTCACATTAAAAACGGAAGGGGCCATCCAAATTACTTCCCATATTTGTTGCAGATTTTTAAAGTGCCAATCAAAGTCTACTTTGCATTTTGACTTTGTCTTGTACAATATCCACTGTTACAAAGCAATGTATGTGTGTGTGTGTGTGTGTGTGTGTGTGTGTGTGTGTGTGTGTGTGTGTGTGTGTGTGTTAACCACAGTAGTTTGGCCTGGTGACAAATACTATTGTATCAAAATGGGAGTCAAGTCTTATTTGTGTAATTAGAGACCCGTGCATCTTTTAGTAAGCATCTAAACATTCATTGCTCCAATTTAAACCAGAAAAAGGCTTTGAAATGCAAGAGCTCTGCCAAAGCACACTCTACTCTTTCCATCTTCCTTTCATGGGAAATATTTTCATTTTTGTCAATTGCCATCAAAACAACCACTCTAAGGCTGATTTGCCAATTTTATCCAATGAGTCAAAAATGAATCAATCTTGTTTTTATCCAAACCACTTTTTAAAAATAACCATGGAGATCTGATCACCTCAAAATTGTGTGTGTGTGTATGTGTGTGTGTGTTGCTTTACTCCTAAGCATGGGTGAGGAATCTGAGTACCATGTACAAAGTTCAAGATGATGCTTAACACATAACATACAGAGCAAATGTCACTTCCTTCCATATCCAGGTAACATAAACTAGACAACTTTAGTCTTATATTTATAGGGTGAAAACAGTCACTTTTCCAATGAGTTTCCTGAAAGGGAGAACAAATAATTAATAATTCTGGTGACATGCTATGGGGGATTGACCAGTGTTATTTTGCCATTTTAAGCATAATTCTTTGAACCAGTTTAACCCATTGACTGAGTGTTCATTAGCAGCATCACTCGGGTGGGTCTTAAAGGTCCTCTGAGACCTCTAGGGATTCCCTGTGGTCCACTTTGCTCAGATCCTCTCTTGAAATTGTGTTGCTATTGTGAATTTCCCCATTCTTCACATCATATGTTACTTCCTCGTATTTTGTAGCTACGTTCAGTATTGTTTCCCCATATGTATGTGTAAGTTACTGTGTATTTCAAGGTAATGTAATAACTATTGATTATTAATACAATTGATTGAATTAGCTATTGAGACCAAATTAGAGGTGTTTTTAGTTTGGGGAAATGAATGGTAGTTGAGAGGTAGCAAAGGGTTAAGTTTCTACAGAACTTCGAGAATTGCTGAAACAAGGCTGCTAATAAAAGGTACCAGACAATAGCCTTGGGAAGAGTTGAGGCAATAGCCTTGGGAGGAAGTTTAAGATCCCAGTTCCAACAGAACTCCTCGATAATACTAAAATGAAATAATGTAGATAAAAGGAGTTGGCAGCAGCAGGTGGATTTGGCCAATCAGAAAGCAGACAGTGGCCTTGGGACTCTGAGGCCCAGATAAGGACACATCTAGGTTGGACTAAAGGTGGTTCAGTATTCTGAAGTTGTTACTGTGCTTGCGTAGTGGACTTCATGTATTATTTATGTTATCTAACAGAATTAGACCCTCATTAGTGATAATTAGGCAAGTGTTTGGGAGGGTCGAGTAACCCTTGCTTATTTAACCCAGCTTTAGCTTCTGTACCTCAGCCTCCTATCTCTGGGCACTATGCCAGTAACTGGACCACCCACTTCTCTCGAGATTTTAATAATCTTTCTACCTTCACTTTGAGAGGTATCTGAGTGATCAATTTATTTCGGTTGGGGTCTCTGTACCCCACACACTATCCATCCTGCTAGTAATTGGAAAAGTATTGTGGAGCATTGAAGTGGGATTATAAATTACCACTCTTTGGAGTGTTGTAAAACAAAAGAGGGTAGCCATCATGCCGTCCTCTAAATCCACTAGTACGATCCCTATATCCATTCATTAAATTTCTAGTGCCATGAGACCTTTCAGATAGCACTCCAGGGATGCTATAATAGCAATGACTACTATGTGGAGATCCACTGTTCCACTGTGGAGGTGGCTTCTGGTTAACTGCCAGCTGGTGTTAGTAGTCCTTGGAACCATGGTAGGCACCCACCATGGTCTGAAGTTGTTCTTGCTGAAGTTCTGTTTGCTCTATTTGGTGAGGCTTATTAAAAAAAATTATGGTTTCAACTAGCCTTGTAGTGATTCTGGAAACCACCACTGCTGTCACTGATTCAGTCACCACCAGTGTATTGCTAGTTTTCTGTGGTACACCTATGACAAACTATATTCCATTCTCAAACTAATGCAATAGAAATTTTTTGCTGTTTAAATTGTCTTAAGCTGGAAAGTCGTTTCACTTTATTCTTTTGTGTGTTCTGCCTCTCCAGAATTTGTTTTGAGGCATTGTTTAAAGTTCTTTGGAGGAGCCTTGTGGAGAGTTCAGGTGAGTCCCTGCCTTTTCTCTGCAATCTTGGCTCTCACAAACCTGTGACAGTTTTCCACAAGCCCTCAGAACTGACAGTCTCAAAGTCCTTTGTTATATAAATGAACATTATGGACAGACTTCTGTTCTGCTCCTAGAATTTCTTCTGGAGTTGTCAAGAATAAAACACCGTAGAGACCACTCCTCACTCTTCTGAAGTCACACTGGCTTTCAGGTAGAGAATATCTTCCAGGTAAAAGATGAGCCTAGTTAAGAGGACTCTGGCAAGAATCTTTCCTTGCAGTGACTAAGATAGAGGTCTCCTGAGATTGTGAAAGGACAACCCGTTTCCTCTGTCTTTATGGAGATATAAAATAGAGGCATTCTTAAACTCCTGGGGGATAACCCTCTTTTGCAATATAACATAGAATATTTTGGTCAATTTTTCTATGAGCCCTGTACCCTCTGCTTGATAAATCTCAAATGGAATAGAATCAACACCAGGCACTTTGCCATACTAGAGGATCCTAATGGAATTCAAAAACTCTTTTCAGTTGGAAATTTGACCAGAGAAGCATTGACTTCAACCTGAGGTATATGGTCAATGACTTCAGCATTGATTAATGATTGTCCATTGAGTACAGTGTTGGAGTATTCAGTCCATCTCTCCATGCTCACATACTTGTCATTAATCAATATGGCTCCAATAGCACTAAATAGTTAAGAATTACCCTAGGTCTTTAGCCCACAAATGACCTTCACAGAACTATAAAAATTGTTACTAAGAGCATAGAACTGAGTTTCATATTCCTTCTAACTGAATCAAGAATTATCAGTCTTTATCAATTTCACTTGCACTTTACTTTTGATAGAATTAAATACTGCCTTAGAGATGGACAACTATCCTTCTAGTAAAACCTGCTATATATATATTTTTTGGTTTTTCATTTAGCAGTTCTAAATTTCCTTAGTATTTTCATGAAATCAATCTTGATGATTATAAGTGTTCTGGACATTGTAAAGTCCAAACAAAGTAAATGGTGTGCTGTACATCAAACCCTGAAAGCTGTCCTTTCCTTTTTTCCTTCACTGTTGCTGTATGTTGGCTCAACTTTCCCTCCAAGCAAGAAACTCTACCCACTTAAAGAAGTGCTCTAATCTGTTGGTAATAAGTCTTCTGATATTTGTCTATCCTTGGGGTCACCACATTTTTTAAATGTGAATTTTAAACTTGGAGAACATGAGTCTTTAATCAACCCAGCACTGCACCACACATCACTTTGTCGCTCTTATATCATGTCTGTCTCTTCTCCTTATAAGTAAATAGTCTATTAAATGCTGATATTTGTTGGAAGGATGCATCCATTAAGTTTTATTGCTTTAAAGTAAATAGAAGACAATGTTGAAGATGAGAAAGTCATGAGACAAAATTCTTCAGTAGTAAATGACCACTGCTGTTGCTGTTTCTGACGCCATTACTCCCCAGGGACTCCTTCCCTGTCCCACCTGATAATCTGTGCCTATACTCTGGAATCAGTCACCCAGAATTATGTTTGTCCTTTTTTGGCACATTGGTGAGGAGGGTTGCCAGGTCTTCATAAAATTTTTGAGTTCATCAGAGTTCATCATGGTGGGAGTGTAATGGACAATTAATGCAAATACAAGATAGCATAGCCAATTGATATTTGGGGGGGTGCTTTTATTAGCCAGCGGCTGTCCCCAAAAGCGGAGGCAGCCCTGAGAAGTCTGTCCAGCAAGCTTATATACAGTAAAAAGTACTTTCTGAAACAAACAGTGGTCAGCAAGGCAACTGTTGCTACATAGGGATGTAAACTAAGGGGGGGCTGCAAGCTAATGGGGCAGTTCATTGTTTTAGTTACACCTTTGTAACAAGGCAGGTGGAGGGCGAGGTTTCACAATGGTCATACCTTTACACTAGGTTGTTGGGCCCCCTGAGGGGCTTTGTGAGAAGCCTTGTGTAGGAGCTAGCACTATGGGAATCTAACTGTCACTTCAGGAGCATACACACTATGATGGTGGTATGGTGATTTCCTACAAGAGGCAATCACATTGTCACAAGTCCATTGTTCACTAATTTTTGGGAGGTATGTAAGTTTGCTGACAAAATTAGTTTTGATTATAAAACTCATGCCAACAGTGCTCTCCATCACTGCAGCCACTCCATAAAAAATAGATTTATCTGTCTTTGACTTCAGTAAACTGCCTTTCATTTACCAGTCTTGCTTCACTCTGGGCTGCTGTTTGGATGTGACACCTGCTGAGCTCTTTTCCAATAAGAACTCTTCATGTTTCAGGTCTACTAGATTTCATGCTGTTCAAAAGCATGTTCACATTCCATGCATTGATGATAAATAGAATCACTTTCAGAAAAGATTTTGTACATTGTGTGTGTGTGTGTGGGGGGGGTGTTTGTATGTGTATGTGTTTGTGTTTATGTTTGTGTGTGTGTGTGTGTGTGTGTGGAGGGTGTTTGTATGTGTATGTGTTTGTGTTTATGTTTGTGTGTGTGTGTGTGTGCGTGTTTCAATCACAGAGTGAATTTCCCACCTGCCAAAGCAAGCAAGTAAAGGCTAGGTGAAGCAGACAATTTTTAGGTCAACTTTTCTAGCTCCTTCCTGCAATGCAGTACTTTTTTAAAAGACTGCTGAGATACTCAGGGTCTGCCAAATCCCACTGCTGCTTCAGTCCAATAAGAAGATGACCCTAGGACCTGAGGGGCCAGTTGTGAATATAGGTTTGTGACTACAGGAGCCAGTGTAGCCACACTTGCTGCTTTGACACTCATATGTTGCTACAGAAATCTGAGGCTGTTATCTGAGGATAAAATGGTATGGGCAATATCTTCTCACTTCCATACAAATTGTATCTAAGTGATCCAGAGTTACATGAAGTCATTGGTCTCACTACCTCTTCCACAAGTCTTCAAAGTCCAAGACAAAACAAAATAACTGGTGATGGCTCTGGATACAGTGAATGACCTTGGTATTTTTGATATCTAATCAAACCCTTAGCTTTCCATGGAACCTGCTTCCTTGCCTTCATGACCATTGGAAAAATGTGTTCTCATCTGCCCATTCCTCCAGAGGAAGTCTTCACATAACTGGGATAGACAACCCACCTTAAATTGTTTATGGGTTTGAGACCCCTAGGTTACCCTCAAACTGATTTATCCTGTCAGCTGAAATGGTTTACTGGGATGTGACTGCTGTGCATTTTAAAGTTTTTGGTTTCACAGGTAAAAATTGGGTGAATGATGTGCACTCCAGACGTGGAAAACATCCCTGAAAAGAGCTCAGCAGATCCTAACACCAGAGATACTAGTCCTCCCTGAAAACCTAACACCCCATTTGTTGGAAAAAATAAGGTGATAATTCTTACAAGACCAAAAGAAGGTAAACACAGTGCATTGGACATTGCTCAGGATATTTTCCTAAGATGTTGTAGGATCAGTTGAAACTTCTTTGGGTCCAATTGCTTCATTTCTGATCAATGAAAATATTTGTTGTCATTGAGTGTAAAACTAATTGTAACAATTTTGTCTTTACTAGAAAGGAGACCATTATCAGAAACATTGACTGAAAAATGTTACCCAGTTTTCTTGTTTTCTTTCTAATCTTGGTTGCATTGACTTTGTTTGTGGAAACACTTTGTAAATTGCTGGAACCTGCTCCCCAGGAAAGCCCAGGACTGAGAAGGAGTAAAGTCCTCCCTGGAGAAAATGAGCGTCCCTGGCAGAGTGCGAGGGGCCCCTGAGCTTTGCCAATGTGGTCATGTCCTTCTCCCCAGAGAGGTGGGGACAGATGTGCCCTGTGCAGTGGGCCTTGTACAGGAACATCATGGGGGAGACCTGTAGCCACCTGGGCACCCTGGGATTCCCAGGCCTCAAATTTGCCCTCATCTCCTGGATAGAAGAAGAGTCCAAGACCTGGGGTATGACCACACAGGATCTGGAGGAGTGGGGGAGGAGGTCTGAGAAAAGCTTGCAGAGAAAACTGGAACACAAACAAGAAGAAATGGAAGAGAGGAAAGCTCCAACCCAGGGACACTTCGGACACCCATGTGAGAAGCCAACTTCCTAACCAGGCATCAAACTCAGAGACTCAATAGACAACAGATCCTTAGAACCACCATCCAAGGCTGACTTAAACAAGACTTTGCCTAAGCCCTCCGAGGTCCATTGCATCTGATTTTTCTAACATTCTAGTCACCCCTTTAACTCCTTCTTCTGCATTTTGTATTTATATTTATCTAGTTCTAAAAAGTGGAAGTTGAGATCCCTAACTAGTATAGTTTTGCTGACTATTTCTTCCTGTAACTCACCTAACTTCTCTAAGAATTTGGATGCCATACCACTCAGTGCATATGTTTAGAATTGATATTACTTCAGTGTTATGGCACCTTTTAACAAAATGTAGTTTCCTTCCTTATCTCATTGAATTTGATCTGTTTTTGCTTTTGCTTTGTCCAAGATCAGGATTTTTACCCCTGCTTTTTTTTTTTAATTTTTAGGTGAATCATATATATTATGCTTCAGCCTTTTAGCTTTACTCTATGTGTATCCCTCTGCTTCAGACGTGTTTCTTGTTAACAACATATTGTAGGATTCTGATTTTTTTATACATGCTGCTTACATTTTATGGGAGAGTTCATACCATTCAAATGTACAGTTATGATTACTAACTATGCAGTTCCCTCCATTATTCCCCCACTAATATTTTTTTTATCTACTTTCTCCCATCCCTTCTCACGAGTATTTTGCTTCTGAACACCAACTCCTTCAATCTGGCCTCTCTTCTATCAGCCCCCCTTCTTTTTCTTTTCCCTTTCTGCTACTACTTCTTCCCTACCTTCTGCCATCCTTTCTATCTACCACCCTGCTCCTTTTTCCTTCCCTTTTCTCCTACTTCCCTATAAGATAAATTTCGATACCCAACTTAGGGTGTCTGTTATTTCCACTTTGAGCCAAATCTTATGAGCATAAGGTTCAAACAATGATCAACCCATTCCCTTCTTTTTCTCTATAATGGTTCTTTTGTGCCTCTTCATGTGATGGAATTTATCTATTTTGCTTCTCCTATACCCTTCTCCTAGTACAGTTCTTTTTTCACCCCTTGATTTTTTTTATTCATCAAAGTCAACTTTTCCCCACACCTTCTATCTATGTATGTGTACTCCTTTTCACTTCCCTAATAAAGAAGAACTACAATTATTATCTTCCCATGTAAGGATGAAGTTTTACTGTATTGAATTTTTTCTTCTGTGTTTACCTTTCTGTGCTTTTTGTTGAATCTTGTATTTGATTATCAAATTTTCTGTTCATATCTGATCTTTTCATCAGAAATGTTTGGAAGTCCTTATTTCATTGAATGGTGATCTTTCCCCCTGAAAGGGTATGGGCAATTTTGCTGGGTAGTTGGTTCTTGGTTACAATACAAACTCTTTGGCCTTGTGGTATATCATATTCCAAGCCCTCAAATCCTTGTGTAATGCTGATTGTGGCTCCATGATATTTGTATTGTTTCTTTCTGGCTACTAGAAGTATTTTCTCCATGACTTGATAATTCTTTTTTTTTTTTTTAGGTGTATAGGAAAATATTTGCTTTCAGGCAGCCTCTTATTTTTTGGCCTTTGGAGCAGCTGCTTTCTGGGTGGGTGCTTTCTGGGCAGGTCCCTTCTGGGCAGGTGCCTTCTTGGCTGGGCTTTCTGGCCCTTCTGGCTCTTCTGGGCAGGGGCTGCTTTCTGGCCTTCAGCCTTCTTTGAGGGGATCTTCTTGGCGGAGACCTTTGCAGCAAGTGCCTTCTGGGCAGCTCCCTTCTTGGGAGACCCCTTCTGGGTAGATGCCTTCTGGAGCTTCTTCACTTCATGCTTGATAATTCTATTTCTCATTTTCTTGGCCTTCATGACTTTGTAACGGTCAAAATCTGTCATCTTGGCTTTCCGTTCTCTGGCTTCGATCTTCTTGGCCCATCGAGTGGCTTTCCATTTTGTATTGATCTCTTCTTTCTCCCACGCAGCCCGGACATACTTCTGACGGGCACTGTGTGGGAACTTGAGCACGAAGTCTGTGAGTTGCATACACTTAAATGGCATGGCCTGCCTCCTCACACCACTGCAGGGGCCATCAACCAAAGCTCGGTTCTGGTCGATCATGTCCACGATGACCACCAGCTTGCCGGCGTGCAGCCCGAAGGATATGTAGGCCACCCGGCCGATCTCCACATAGCGCTTGAACACCATGTTGGGGGCGCCGAACGAGAAGGACTTGATAATTCTTGAATTTGGTTACAATATCCTTTGGAGTTTTCATTCTGGGATCCCTTTGAGGGGGTGATTAGTTGATTCTAGGATATCAGAATGGTTTTCCTTAATACTTTCTTGAAAGATGATTTCCAGGCTGTTTTTTTTTTTTCCTATCTTGACTTTCAGGTAGTCCTATATTTCTTAAATTATCTCACCTGGATCTATTTTCCAGGTTTTTTTCCAATGAAGTATTTTACATTGTCTTCTAGAGTTTTTTTTTTTTTTCATTCTTTTGATTTTATTTGACTTATTCTATATTTTTTTTTTTGCTTTTTGGAGGGCAATTGGGATTAAGTAACTTGCCCAAGGTCACACGGCTAGGTTTTTGTTTGTGTGTGCGTTAAGTGTCTGAGTCCAGATCTGAACTCAGGTCCTTCTGACTCCAGGGCCGATGCTCTACTCACTGCACCACCTAGCCGCCCCTTATTTCACTTATTCTTGATGTCTTATAGAGTCATTAGCTTCCACTTCCCCAATTCTAATTTTTAAGGAATTATGTTCTTCCATTAGCTTTTGTATCTCCTTTTCAGTTTCATCAGTTCTACTTCTTAAGGAGCTATTTTCTGCAGCAGATCCCCACCCCGCCTTTGGCCAAATATATTTTTCAATGAATTGGGTTTTTTGAAGTCAATTTTGTTCTTCCTTTTCCAAACTTTTGTCTCTCTTTCATAACTCTCATTTCTTTTCTCAATTTTTCTTCTACCTCTCCTATTTGACATTTAAAATTATTTTTGGGCTCATCCATTGAGGGTTTTTGGCTTGAAACCAATTCATTTTCCCCTTTGAGGTTTCACATGCAGATATTCTGACAATGTTGTCTTCTTCTGAGTTTGTATTTTGATCTTCCCTTTCACCTAGTAGGTCTTTGTGGTCAAGGCTGTTATTATTATTTTTTGTTTCTTTTTCATTTTTTGCCTATTTTGTAGCTCTAAGTGTAGAGCTCTGTTCTTGGGGCAGAGCAAATACTCTTGCAAGCTTCTTGTGTCCCTGGCTTTCTATGATGGGTCCTTGTGTGCTCACATTGTCTTTCTCACTGCTCTGGGGAGGCCTGCCATACTCACACCTGTTGTTGCCTGGCTTCCAGGGCTGGCAATTTACCTTCCCTGCTGTGGCTGTAGTTCTTACAGCTTGCCTGCTATACCACTGGCCTTCTGAGTCAGCCTGAAAGGCCTAGGTTGCTGATCTGTGCCGTGGATAACAGCCTACAAGTAACTAGCCCTGCATAGTGTGTGCTCCCTGTTTATCCAATTGAGACATGCTTTTTCCTGAAGTCCTTTTAATTTATCTTAAGGGGAAAATTGTTTCACTTCATCTTTTTGTACATTCTGTCAGTCCAGAATCTATTTAGAGGCTTGATTTAACATTGTTTCTGAGGGAAACTGGGGAGAACTCAGGCAACTTCCTGGCTTCTCTTTGCCATCTTGGCTCCCACTTGTACCCCACCCTTTTTTGTAGTTTACATATTTTATTCATAGTACAGGTGTTTATTATACATTTAATTATTTGCTACCAACATATACCTTTTTTTTTTGCTTTGAGTTTTATTTCCTCTTATTGCTATCTTTATTCACATAGTTTTAGTCATAGATTATGTTCTTCTGTGTCCTATGCTTTCTTTACTCAGAATTAATTCACAGTGTTTCATATTTCTTCCCTTCTTGGAAGATTTTTCTCCAAGTCTTCTATTATTTCTTTGAATTATCAATAATAAAATAAAATATTTCTCAAAAAAATTCATATATAATAATCTCACTTTTTTTCAAAATATTGGCATACAGATTTTTAATTTTGTTATATTTCTTAATATTTTATAATGAATATTTTTGTTGGTAAGAGTCTTTGATTATTGTAATTAATTTTTTGGGTGAAGATAGATGTCTTAATGAGATCTCTGGGTACCTTTAGAAACAATTTAACAAATATCATTGTATATTTACAAACTAATTTCCAAGTGATGGAAACATTTTCAGATTTTCCAAATCAATTATTGTGTCTTTCTTCCCATTTTCCTCTAAGTATTGAAATTCTCATATTTGACAACTTCATAGATTTCAGCTAATACTTCATGAGGTTTTTAGTTCACTTTTTTCATGATTTTAAACAAATTTTCATTTAGTTTATATTTTTTTCTTCTTTCAAACTCTTCATATAGTTAAATCACTAATCTACTGAGGAATAAGTGTAAATCTCATATTTCTGTCAACATTTTATCTGAAATTTTCAAAGCAATATTTTTTAATCTTAATCCCTTATTCTAATAATCTATGCATTTTATTTGATTAGGAGATTAATATTTAAAAATAAACTTTATTTTTCTCTTCATAGTTTTCTTTATATAAAGAAATATTTAACTGTATTTGGAAAGTCACATTAAAAGATCAATATAAATATACCTAAGATTACTATAACTGGGAATTTGTTAGCTTCCATTCTTGCATTTAAGTTAATAATCAATTTCGATAAAAGGAAGTATTACAAAATATTTTATAAAGGATTATAGAACAAACAAAAAAAATAAATATAAAGCAATACCCTCCAGATAATCTTGCATTCCTGCTGGAAATGTTTATGTGTCTCAGTTAAAGAGTACAATGCCAAATGAGGGAACAAACTCAGGGTCAGGAGAATTTATTTATGTTAGTGAATAGAAAAGTGAGCCCGCACCTATTGAAAAGGGTTTATTTATCAGTTGTGGTATTCTTTCACAAGTTCATATCCCTGAAGATACCACTGGCAGACTTTTGGTTGTTATTTAGGTGTTTAAATTTCATTTATAGGGCCCATCTCATTTTACCATCAAAAGAGCAAAAGAAAATTTTAGAACATCAAGTCCTAACTGGAAATATGTTAAGAGGGTTATTTCAAAGCTACCAGTTCCCCATGGAATGGCAATATTCTATTTTGAATTCAATGGTCCTAGTGCTTGTCATTCTGGTAAAACATTTTTTTCTGACAATGGAAGAATGTGGTAATGCCCCTATCTAGACTTCTGTGTGGAGAGAAGAATCCTACACCTCTCCCATAATTCTAATGAATGAAAAAAGATCTTAATTCTTTAATCATATTGATAGGGAGGAGAAGAATGTGTTAAGGCCTAGAGAAGTTTTCAACATTTTACAGCAATGACGAGAATTACTTAGCTCATCATCCAATTAGCTCAATTTCTATTGAATATGGTAGTGATGTAGGTGGCACAGTGAATAGAGCACTGGCCTCTGGATTCAGAAAGACTTGAATTCAAATGTGGCCTCAAACACAGCACAAAACCAGCTGTGTGACCTTGGGCAAGTCACTTAACCCCAATTTCCCTACCTACCCCCCTCCAAAAGGCAAAAAATGAATGAATGAATGAATGAACACATAAACAAACAAACAAACAAATAGATAAATAAATTCAAGCTTTCTATTGGGGTGGAGAGATCCCACAGGAGAAGGATTTTTTTTTCTTGTAAAAGGTCTTTTATTTTATTTTTTTAATGCTTTATTAACTTCTAGTTTATATCATTCATTTACAACATATTTTGAGTTGTAATTTTTCTCCCCATTTTTCTCCTACTTACCACCCCCAAATTGTGAACCAACTGGATATCCCCTCCTCCAATCTGCTCTCTCCCATATCTTTCCCCATACCCCCTCTGACTTTCCAGTAGGGCATGTTGGATCTCTATGCCCCAGTGCCTGTATATCTTATATCCTTGTTACATGTAAAATGATATTAATGATAATATATTTTATATATATCATATATATATATGTATATATATATATATATATATATATATATATTAAACATTTGATTTTAAAACTTTGGATTCCAGATTCAATCCCTTCCTCCCTTTTCACCCACCCTTACTGGGAAGATAATCAATTCAATATAGGTTGTACATGTGTAGCTATGCAATATATTTCCATAGTGGATATATTGTAAAAACTGATTATATTTCCCTCCCTTCTATCCCACCTCCCACTTGTTCTTTTTCAAAAGTGGGTGCTTCCAACTTCCCCCCCCCCAGCCTGCCCTCCCTTCCATCATCAAGAAGGATGTTTTTTACTTTTTAAACCAGAAGAGCTAACATTTTATATATCTTAATCCAGCCCTACAGTTAAAAAGCAGTTATCATTACAATTAACCAGCTTACTTTAAAAAAATCACTCAAAAGAAGATACAGACAATATTGTACTAAGACTATACTAAGATTCCTTTCTTTTATTGAGTCAAGTCAAAAGCAAGCACTACCTGAGCACCTTTTCCAGCACTGAGGACTGGCTTTTGTAAATGCTAGTTATTCCTTTCTACTCCTTCACTTCACCACAAACATTCACATGTGTGAGCACCCACCCCCCCACACACACAAACACACACACATACTGGGGCATCTTGAGAGCTAGCTTCATGTGAAACAATTGATTGGATTTAAAGGATCTTCTTAGAATTATTATTATTCCATCCATATTACATTGGGCAAGTAAGTCATTTATACCCTTTGGGTCTCATGAGTAAAATGAGGAAGTTGGATGAGATAATGCCAAGTGCTCCTCCTAGCTTGAATCTATGATGCTATGACACTAAAAGGGAGGTGTTTGTCCTTCATTGTTGAAGAGGATCAATGAGATCACAGGGTAAAAAAAAGAAGACAAGGTCTCAGAGGAGTGGTGCCATCAACACAGTTGGAAGAACTGTTAAGGCGAAAACAGTTAGGAAGGGGCACAGGTGGTATCTTGTTCAATAAAAAAAATGGCTTTTCCTAGTATATTCTCAAAAAAGCAGGACTGTGGGCTACACACCAAGGGAAAGACTTAATGTGATATGGTATCCAAGAATCATATTAATTTCTAATGGAGATTCCATAGTGATCTTTGGAGTAAGTAAAAAGAGTAACAGTTATAGGTGGATCTGCTGAAAGACTGGTTATATTCCTGTCCCCATTCAGCCATTAGAATTAACAGTGTGCAAGAGAAACTTTCAGCAATCAGTCATTTATCAGTACTTAGTTATTGCATTTCATGGCAGCTAGGTATCACCGTGAATAGAGTGCTAGGGTCTGGAGTCAAGAAGATGCTGTTCATGAGTTCAAATCCGGCCTCAGACATTTACTAGCTGTGTGATCCTGGGCAAGTCACAAACCCTGTTTGTCCCAGTTTCTTTATTTATAAAATGATCTGGAGAATGAGAACAAACCACTATAGTATTTTTGTAAAAAAAAAAATTAAAAAATCCAAATGAGGTCACAAAGAGTTGGATGCAATTGAAAAATACTTAAACAATAATAATGACATTTCAGGAAAAAAAGGTTCCTGAAGACTACTGCAGGCAGAACTAAGACAGTTCTATTGCATTCTGCCTTTTGGCATTATCATTGACATAGGAAATAATCCCTCTTAGCAGGCACTTAGATATTTTTGAAGAACAGTAGGTGATAAAATTGCAGGTGGATCTAAAACTACCTATGATCATATGGCCTTCAGATCATAAGTATTAACTGAGAAAGACAAGCCTGTGGAACTTTTCTTTCCTTTTTTTGGTATTAATTGGGAAGATAAAGTTGAGGCCCTAATTCTGAAATGCTTGAATATCTTATCTCCAGACATACTGAGTGTTATTTCTGACCTTGGCACTTGTCTCAGTCAGTTTCTAATGACTAGATAATGAGATATAGTCTAGACTATGAACTCTACATTCCTCTCCCTTAGACATAAGATTTGAATATATCTTGTCTTTCATTTAACATCATTAGTTGTTTACCATTCATCTCACTGATCTTAACAATCAGTGTAATTTTGAGAGAATTTAAGATTTCTCTTGCTCGACCAAAAACAAAGCTCCATTTGATAGATATAAAATTGAATGAAAGCTATTAATCATACAATCATTATACTCTTCATTGCTAGCAAGACCCAGTAAAATGTATAAACTTAGGATTTTTCAACTCTCAACATAGCTTTAGATTGCAATGTGGTACAGAGGACATGATATTTACTAATTATCAGATTTAGGCAAAAATTGGGATTTCTTTTGAAGAACTTTATAGCATTTTTATGTCCTTTGTGTTAGATGTTTACAAAAACATCTGACACTATTAGCAGATCTGGCCTTTCTTGATAGAAAATTATTTCCATAAGGATACTGTGTTCTTTCCGAACCTGGCAGACAGCATGGGAAAAGGCTTCATAAAATACTGAAGGCAAATACAACAATTTAACTTTCTAACTTTCTATATAGATGTGAGACATTGACCTAACAGAGATGTCACAACTGGCTTCTTGAATGGATCAGTTACCAATGTCTGCAAAGCCAAGTAAAGATTGGATGATGATGCAATTTCACTAAGAAGGAAGTCCTGGATTGGAGCCATCTAGTCTATCACTATTGAAACTAGGCAGCATGATACAAATCTGGTAGACTAGAAATATTTAGAGAATAGATCCCCACAACAGTTTTTAGAGGATAAAATGACATGGGACAAACAAAAACCAGGAAGAACGGGACAGATGGTCAGAAGCAGAACTATAAATACTGTGCCTTAGTTGTGGAATGCTCAGCAATAACCAAAGGAGGCATTTTAGTTAACCTAGCTATATCTAAAAAAGGTTAAATTATCAATTGCATATGCCTAGGTATGTGCAGTTCTATAGTATTTAAATACATAGAAAAACAAACACAGTTGATTTGCTGAACAAAGTAATTTAGGCCATTTCCATTCATACTCATTCTCTGCTTAGAAACTATAAGTCAGCTACATTGTCAGTCAATAAAAATAAAAAAAATGAAGACACAGAACTAATATCTTACTACAATTATTCACCCAGTTGTGGTACTACTTTGCTTCCCCAAAACCTTTCCAGAATAGTTTGAGCATTGGCGAAGCACTCTAAAAAAGTGCTTGAAAAGCTTTGAGTACAGCTGAATTATTCGGTGTGGCTTAATCACCAGAAGGTCACCGAAAGTTGATGGGTTTTGGGGGAGACACAGAACACTCCAATAATAATGTCAACTAAGGCCAGAGGCTTCTGTGTTAGCAGAAATCTTTGAAAGTATCTAAGTAATAAGAAAATGATTTTTTAAAATGCCCATTAGTCTCTGACAGAGATTCAAACTAAAAAGAACAGAGAACTCTTAAAAATGTCTAATTCATAGTGGTGATACTTTTTCTGGGAGCTCCTACTACTCTTTTTTCTGTCTCCCTGGTTTTCCCCTCCCCCAGTGGGTGGAAGTTCAAGTCTCTCATCTTGTCTTAGCTCTTCTAGAAGATGGAAATAGGCTTACTAGCTAGCTATAGTTTTCTTTCTATCAGAAGAAAACAAGGTTGTGTTTGCATAGAGAAACTGGTATGTTAGATACACCTTGAACACTCCCTTGGATGTGAGTTAACAGACATTTTCATTAAAATATCTTCCTGGTCTGAATCTTTTCTATTGCCAAGAAACTTCTTCATAAACCCCTTTAATGGGATTGTACTCTAACAGAAGCATGAGCTGTTTGTCCTTTTTTGCTTAGTTAGACACAATTTAAGTAATGTCTTAGATTTATAATAATGAAGCACACTTCATTTTAACAAACTACTCAAGTGTAAATAAACTGAATAGTTTGTCTTTTTAAATCCTTGCAAACAAAATGAAGGAAAAAATCCTTTCTAGAACTCTGAATGCAGAAAATGTTGATGGCCTTCAGGGCACCCTCTGGGGAGGGAGCTAAAGGAATCTGGCAATTGAAATGAATTTTGTAACTTTACAAGTGAAGCTAACATGTAAAACAACACCATGGAATAGTCCCATAATCTCAGTGGATTCATTAATTACCTTATTCTTAGCATGCAGTGTAATGTTTCCATTCCCACATCAGACATAAAATACCAAACTTATAAATGAACAAAAAGAAAGGAGTTGAAACCGCCAAGGAAAACATTGTGTACTTTAATGGTATAAACAAAAGCAATTCCATAAATGTAACTTGTTAGCAACTCATTTAACCTGAACTCTACTTAAACTACCTTCAAAGCAATACGATATTTACAGCAATATAAACACACTCATCCATGCAGAACAGAAAATGTCAAAGGAAAAGGCTAATAGTTTCATAGGCAACCTTAACAGGAACACTATATAATAAGCACCATGAGACTTGACAGTTCTAATCAGTTGGTAGGTAACCTTCAAACTGGCAAGGACATGCTAAAATAGTAGGACAATGCATTCGCTAGTGATTATAAAATAATGTGTTGAGATAGTTTACAGGCATACCTGATTAAAACGTTTGGTCACATCACCTCAGAAAGTGACAAATCATAGCTGTGAAGGATTTCTATGTCATTAAAAAAGCTAAGCTTTGAATTTTCATAATATCTCAGTAAATAAGAAAATGCTTTTTAAAATGCATATTTTGCTACATCCTTTTTTGTTTATATACAAAATAATTCAATAGAAAACTGTAGGAGTTTACATTTAGTTATCATTTTCTGGGACTCAAAGGAATTCCCATTTTTAAAGAAAAGAAATAGAAAAAAATAACACTGGAAATTGCAAGCAGGGCAAAGGTACACATCATCCAGGAACCAATTTGCAATCTGATGATCAGAAGTTGCCTAGTTATAAATAACATGACTGCTTAAAGTACAAATCATTGTCAAACCAATCTAATTTCCTACTATGACAGAATGATGGCCTTGAGTTCTTCGATCTATAATAAGTGTAATAGAGCTTGGCTCCAGTAAGTCTTTTGACTCTTTTCCTCATGGCATCCACATCAACAAGTTAAGAAAATATGACTTAGGTCAAGCTATTGTTAGCTCAATGCACAATTTTTTTGAGAGTGATACTCAGAGAATAGTTATAAATTGTCTCATTTTGACCACAATGTATGAGGGTACAGCCTTGGGAATAAATCTGGTCAAATCATACTGGGCTTATTGGGATTAAAGTCTACTCACTCATCTTATCAGTGACTAAAAGATGAAATTGATACCATATTTAGTAAGCACACAAAATAACAGAAATTTAGGTTTGGAAGGAATCTCAATGTCTCCCATGCTGCTCACCAAAATAAAGTCTTACTCTATCATGCTGGTTAGTCATCAAACTTCTTTTGCTTGAAATACTAGAGATGGGAGAAAGGTCCCAATGCTGCTCATTCTGCCTTTTGGAGATGTCTAATTTTTTAGGAAGCTTTTCCTCATATAGGATCTAAATTACTACACTGAACCTTCCATTCTACTCAGTAGCACTTCTAGTATTGTTGAGATAGGTGATAGATGATAAATAGACAGACAGACAGATAGATAGATAGATAGATAGATAGATAGATAGATAGATGATAGTCTCTCTTCTTTCTTTTCCTTGGTAACATCATCATCTACCAAAACTTAAATGATCATACCTATGTATATGAAACCCAGATCTATCTACCCGATCCCACCTCCTCTGAGCTTGAGTCCTATATTACCAGTCACTTAATAGATCTTCCAAGCTGGATTTCTCTGGGACATTTTAAACATAATAAATCTGAAAGCGAATTAGCTTTCCTTCTAAACTGTCTTCTTTTCCAAACTTTCTTGTTTTTATCAAAGGAACCATAATTCTTCTAGTATCCAAAGTTCTTAACTGTAAAAATCACCTGGGCTCCTCACTATCTTTAATTCCATTTATTCAGCCTCTTGCCAAATTTTCTTGCTTCTTCTTTGACAGTATCTTTCATATTCAGTCCCCTCAGTCTTCTCACATTGCTATCACATTTATTCAGGCCCCTTTCCCATCTTACTTAGACTTCCATAATAGTCACCGAACTGATCTAATTGTCTCATGTCTCCACAATCCAGTTTATAGTATTCAACATTGTTATTGAGAGAAGTGATTATTTTCTATTATATTAATAACCAATTATCAAATTAGGATTAAGGCTTTTTCTCTTTATTTCCTCTTTCAGGGACCAGCAACTGTAAATCAGTCAGTCAGTCTCTGAAAGACATTGCTGATAGATGAGATTACTCAAATCCTCTAGGAACATGTTCCTTCATTTGGGGCAGGACTCCACCCAACTAGAAGACCTTACTTCTGTTTATATTGTAAAAATATTCTAATTGAGGTGAATTGCAGCCTTAAAGAATTAAGTTAATGCCCTTGCTCCATTGTGGTTTAGGGTAACCCAACTTGTGAAGGAGAAAATTAACCAAAGTGGTCTGGGTAGAGATGGATTTATTTCTCCAAGTTGGTGGAGGCAGCTGAGTAGCATGATCAAGCCCTCTTCTCAGCTGGAGGAGTAGATAGTTTTCAGCCATTCTTGTCTTTTGAATGCCCATGCCCTCATTAATTATTCACCAATTAGTGTTGATATTCACCTGTCATGGGAACCCTTTTTTCCCAAAGTTATTTAACCATTCCATTATCTCCATGATTTCATCTTTAGTTACAGGGAGAAACCACTGACCATCAATTTATTGAATATTAGCTAACCTAATTAATAAGTTGATTATTAATTACCTAGAAACTCTGTCTCTCAAGCTTTTCATTCACTTTACTATACTAATTTTTCTTTCCTCTGCTTCATAAAGTCCCACTAGTGCCATCCTTGAAAGACTCCCATGCCTTTAACTACTTTGTAAATGTTTTCATTGACTAATTTTAGTAACTTTATATTTATGCTGTATACATATTTGCATATGTACATACATACATACATATATATGTTAAACCTAGTCACCTACCTCATTCCAATGTATATTCTTTGCCAATAGACATTGTTTTGCACTGATTTCCTTAGTACCTAGTAGAATACCTGACACACTTAATAAAGATTTGTTGATTGATTCATTCATCTTCAATTTTTGAATTAAATCAGAAAATATGCTTTATTCTTACTATTAACCTGTATGACTTTAAGCAAATCCTTTTACCTCTCTAGCCTCAGTTTCCTTAAATAAGGGGACTAGGCTAAGGTCCTTCTTATGATAATTTGACAGTATCAAATAATACAATGTGACCTTGTACATGCTCTGAAATGGTTTCTCATCATGCTTCCCTGTATTTCTCATTTCTTGAATACATACCATTAAAGTGCAGCCAACATTCCTAATTGAGTTTAAGCTATTGTTTTGTTTTGTTTTTTAGAATATCCATTTTGAGAAAGGCCCTAGGCCAAGCATCCTTCATTCCTCTGCTAGATTTGCTTCTTACTCTCCAGACTTCACCACCATATCTAAACTACCTATTCCCTCATTCTTTGTGACGTCACTCTATAATATATATTTGTCCCTATGACTCCCTTTTTCCATTTTTAGAAAGGATATATAACTACCTTATTCATTCCTTTCTAAGCTATTAATTTAACTCTCCAGACTTCAACAACACATCCTCACCAAAGTAGTTTTTGCACAACCACTTTCAGTTCCATTTGTATATATTGTTTTCCTCTATTAGAATATAAACTCCAGGAAGTAAATGGATTGTCTTTCATGTGCTTGTCTGTGTATACCCAGAACTAAAAATAGTTCTGGTATAGAGTAATCACTAAAAGAATAAATGTGTATGGATTCAAGGAAATACTACTGATTTTACTATTCAGATTCAACTTGGATATTACAGTCCATACTAGTCCTTCATGACAATAACTTCTTGAGAGATAATTCTATGAAACAAAGTGGGGATGGTGGTGTGGGAAGAATGGCATTTCCCCAGTTCTGTAGACAGAAATGGTCCCCAGAAAACAGGAAGAGGGAAGCCCAGCAAACCTACACCAATCTTTCTAATACCCTGCAGGTAAAGAGAAAATGGGAGAGTTCAATAAAGATGATCAAGATATAAGAGAGTTGTCCCAGAAAGACATTTTGATTGGAAAACTACAGGAGCTTTGAAATTCCTCTAAAAATGGGAAATTATAAAAATTGAAAGTATTATGAGACAGAACTTGTCTTTTTTCAAGGATGATTTCAAAGGCTAAAGTTTTTTTCCATTAGAAAGCACAACTACAAACATTGACATGTATTATTCCTTAAACAAGCATTTTAAAGTTAATTTCAGGCATAAGCAATATTAAAACAAGTATTTAGTTCTATAAAAAGATTAAATCCTAGAATAAAATCCACACAATTGATCACCATTCTTTTAATTACATATAATTAATTAATTAAGTCTTAAAAAATTTCAACAAAAGAAAATCCAGAGTTTTTGGACTTGGAGGATAGGATTCCATTCATGACCCTGTCATATTAATACAACATGTTAATTCACTTTACACCCCTGGGCCTCAGTTTTTTCATCTTCATATTGAAATTTAATCTTGATAAATGCATAAAAATGAAAGACACCCCCTTCCCTGCTGTAGCTTATATTCTAATAAAGAAAATAATACATAAATTGTACTTAAAGGTGTTGGAGAGAAGGTACTCATGTGGGGTTGTGGTGGTAAAGTCTGGAGACTTAGAATTAGAGAGTAGGAAGGTATGAAAAATGTCCTATATGCTTTCTAAAAATGGATGTTATGGAAGGAATGTACATCTAGAAAAGCTGGAGCATAGTGTCACATACTTTTTCCAGTGTGAGATCACAATGAGGGGAAAACATTAGCCAAATTAAGTTATGAAAGGCAAGCAAGATATTACTAAAACTATTGCTAGACAATAAACTTTCATGGGAATAAATTGTCAGGCCTGAGGTCAGGGAGATTTATTTTCCTGAATTTCAATCTGGTGTCAGATTTAATAGACCCTGGGTAAGTCGCTTAAGCCTGTTTTCATCACCTATAAAAATGAATTGGAGAAGGAAATGAAAAACTACTCCGATATCTTTTTTCAAGAAAACTGAAAATGGGGTCACAAAAAGTTGGATACAAATGAAAAATGTTCCAACAACAACAAATCTTTCATGAGTATGTGCTCCACAGTTGTATACCAAGAAGATAGGTCCACTATCCTCAGGCAAATCCATATTTCTAAAATGCTCTTGTGCTGTTGGATTAGAAGAATAAGGGAACCACACAGAAAAAACAACTATCTTTGTGTTTCCACAAATTGACTAGTGTTTATAAGGACAGAGGAAATATACAGTATATTTTGCAAGCTCTGGGACAATTATATTTTTCAATCAGCGGGGGTTTTATTTTATGAGAATGTGAAATATAAGCCATGTGAAAATGGGTGGTGTGTTTTTATTCTGCCTGAAGCCAATGACATTACAGTCACCTAAATCGGCTGTGGTAAATCTGGGTAAGAACTACTAGTTTCATTAGCACCAAAAATTTGTTCAGGAGATAGATCATTCTCAGCAATTAAATATTTTAAAAATCAATAGGGGGCGGAGCCAAGATGGCAGAGTAGAAACAGCACGTCCAAGCCACTCTGCCCCCAGATTACATCCAAACTATGTAAAAGGGTACTCTGAACAACTTCTGGAGCCCCAGCACCCACAGAACAACACAGAGAAGCTAACCTCTCACTGAGCATAGCCCAGCAGCCCTGCAGGAAGGGCCAGTGCAGTGGTCTGGGAGCCGGCAGCACACAGCATGCAGAGCACAGTTTTAGCCCCAGGGCGGCAGGGCCAGCAGCCAGGTGGAGGGACCATGGAACGCCAGCAGCTGTGGTGATTCCAGAATTATCAACATAGACATGCCTAGGACAAAGTGAGAGGTTAGTGACCTATGGACTTTGGGACCAGTATTTGGGGAACACGTTGGTTTCCGCACCTGGGTGCTAGAAGACACTGAGGAGACACTCCATTCTGAAGTTTTCACAGGCAGCTCCAGCTGCTGGCCTGCTAACTGTAGGGAGATCCAGCGATCAGTCTTGGGGGTAATCACTCTTGCTTTAACCTCCCTGGATCTGGATTGTGATCTGGGGTGGAGGTCGTGGGTGGGTTTCCAGCTTGCCAGAAACAGAAGTTGCCCCCCCACACACACGTTCATGATGAAAATTCCCCTATCTGGAGCCAAAGACATACTGTGGCAACAAGCCCCAAAGCCAAGTAATTAAGTGGCAACATGCCAAGGCAAAGGAAACAAATTAAACAGAAAAATGCAAACCGAGACTCCTACTTTGGGGACAAAGAGGGTCGAAGCATGGAGGAAGGGGACTATGAGGTCAGAAGTCCTGCTCCAAAAGCCCAGGGGGAAAACATGAGTGGGTTGAAGGCCATAGAGGACCTTAAGAAGGACTCTAAAAATTAAATAAGAGAAGTGGAGGAAAAATTGGAAAGAGAAATGAGAAGGATGCAGGAAAAGTATGAAATGGGGGTCAACAGCCTGACTGAAGAAAACAACACCTTAAAAAATAGACTAACTCAAATGGCAAAGGAGTCCCAAAAGGGCAATGAGGAGAAGAATGCCTTAAAAAGTGGAATTTACCAGATGGAAAAAGAATCTCAAAAGTTCACTGAGGAGATTCATGCCTTCAGAGTTAGACTGGAGCAAATGGAAGCTAATGACTTTATGAGAAATCAAGATGCTGTTAAGCAGATCCAAACAAATGAAAGATTAGAAGGCAATGTGAAATATCTCATGGGCAAAACCACTGACCAGGAAAATAGGTCCAGGAGAGGCAATTTAAAAATTATTGGACTACCTGAAAGCCATGATCAAAGAAAGAACCTAGAAATCACGCTTCAAGAGATTCTGAAGGAAAATTGCGTTTTAGATCCAGAGGGCAAAATAGAGGTTGAAAGAATCCACTGATCACCTCCTGAAAAAAGATCCCCCCAAAAAAACTCCCAGGAATATTATAGCCAGGTTCCAGAATCCCCAGATCAAGGAGAAAATACTACAAGCAGGAAGAAACAATTTCAATGTCGTGGAAACACAATCAGAATAGCACAGGACCTGGCAGCTTCTACACCGAGGGATGGAAGGGAATGGAATACGATATTCCAGAGGGCAAAAGAGCTGTGAATGAACCCAAGGGTCACCTACCCAGCAAAACTGAGTATTTTGTGTCAGGGGAAAATATGGTCATTCAGTGGAATAGAGGACTTTCAAGCATTCTTGAGGAAAAAACCAGAATTAAATAGAAAATTTGACATCCAGACACAAGAAGCAAGAGATGCCTGAGAAGGTAATCAGGGAAAGGAAACCAAAAGGAACTTATCAAAGTTGAACTATTTACATTCCTATAAGGAAAAACAATAACTGAGACTGATGAAATCTTTCTTACTATGAAAATAATGGAAGAAGGGTGTATGGTCACATGAATATATATGTGAATGTGTGCGTATATGGTTAGAGTTATATATGGATAGAGGGCATAGTTTGAATTTTTTGGGAAGGGAGGATACTCAAGGGGTGAAATTATGAGGTGAGAGAGGAAAGTGGCAAGAGGAGATGGGGAGAGATAGGGTAGAGTAAACTATCTCATGTAGAAGAAGCAAGGGGAAGTGGTTGCAAGGGAGGGGAAGAAGAGGAAGGCTAAAAAGGCAAAACCACATTCACATTGAATTTGGTTCAGGGAGAAAATGACATACATACTAAATGGGATATCACAACCTGCAGCAGGATAGGGGGAAGGGGGATGAGAGGAGCGATGATGGATGGGAGGGCATCCTTGGGGTGAGGGGAGGTTGGAAGTACCCACTATAGAAGAGGGACAGGATCATGTAGGGAATGGACCAGGTGGGGGGTGGGATGAGTGGGAGGGAATTATAAGCAGCCTTGTACAATATATCTACTATGATAATGTTTTGCATAGCTAGACATGTACAACATATACTGAATTACTTATCTCCCAAGAAGGAATGGGTGACAAGGGAGGAAGGAAATGGATCTGAAATTCGAGGTCGTAACATTAAATGTTTCAAATATATATAAATACTATTATTAATACTCTTTTGCTTGTAATAGGGAGATAAGATGTGCAGGCATTGGGACACAAAGATTCACCTTCCTCTAATGGAAAAGTCGATGGGGGTATGGGAGAAGGTATGGGAGAGAGCAGATTGGAGGAAGCGATATCTTGTGGGACTACTATTCTGGGAGGTTGGGTAGGGGAATAATGGGGGGAAATTGATTGTAACTCAAAATCTGGCGGAAATGAATGATGTAAAACAGAAGTTAATAAAGCATTTGTTTAAAAAAAAAAAGAAGAGGGACTGGTTCTAGTAGGGAATGGACCAGGTGGGGGGTGGGATGAGAGGGAGGGAATTATAAGCAGCCTTGTATAATATATCTACTATGATAATGTTTTGCATAGCCAAACATGTACAACATATACTGAATTACTTATCTCCCCAGAGGGAATGGGTGACAAGTGAGTAAGGAAATGGATCTGAAATTCAAGGTCTTAAGATTAAATGTTTCAAATATATATAAATACTATTATTAATACTCTTTTGCTTGTAATTGGGAGATAAGATGTGCAGGCATTGGGACACAAAGATTCCCCTTCCTCTAATGGAAAAGTAGAAGGGGGTATGGGAGATGATATGGGAGAGAGCAGATTGGAGGAAGCGATATCTTGTGGGACAGCTATTCTAGGAGGGTGGGTAGTTGAAAAACAGTGGGGGGGGAATGATTGTAACTCAAAATCTTGCGGAAATGAATGATTTAAAACAGAAGTTAAAGAATTTGTTTAAATTAAAAAAAAAAAGAAATACAGTGATGATACACACACACACACAAAATAAAAAACTCCTTCATGTCCACATTCAGTTCATTTTTACCCCTATTGTATAGTCCTAGATGTCTAATATGTTTAATTTAAAAAATAAGATATTCGGAGGCTCCGGGCCGGGGCGGCGGCGCCATCTTGTGCCCGGGGCCGGGGGGGAACCCGGGGAGGGGGCCCCGGGCGGCGCGGGGGACTACGGGAACGGGCTGGAGGCAGAGGAGCCAGAGCCCGAGCCCGAGCCCGAGGAGGAGCCGCCCCGGCCCCGCGCCCGCCCGGGAGCCTCCGGCCCTGGGCCCGGCGCAGGAGCCCCCGGCAGTCAGGAGGAGGAGGAAGAGCCGGGCCTGGTTGAGGGCGACCCGGGGGACGGCGCTATCGAGGACCCGGAGCTGGAGGCCATCAAAGCCCGAGTAAGGGAGATGGAGGAAGAGGCAGAGAAATTGAAGGAGCTCCAGAACGAGGTGGAGAAACAGATGAACATGAGCCCACCCCCAGGCAATGCTGGCCCAGTGATCATGTCCATTGAGGAAAAGATGGAGGCTGATGCCCGGTCCATCTACGTGGGCAATGTGGACTATGGTGCAACAGCAGAAGAGTTGGAGGCACACTTCCATGGTTGTGGTTCAGTTAATCGTGTTACCATCCTTTGTGACAAGTTCAGTGGCCATCCTAAAGGGTTTGCATATATAGAATTTTCAGATAAAGATTCAGCGAGGAAGTCAATGGCTTTGGATGATTCTCTTTTTAGAGGAAGACAGATCAAAGTGATACCAAAACGGACCAATCGGCCGGGGATCAGCACCACAGATCGGGGGTTTCCACGTGCCCGATATCGTGCCAGGGCTACTAACTACAGTAGTTCACGCTCTCGATTCTATAGTGGCTTCAACAGCAGACCCCGGGGCCGAGTCTACAGGGGCCGGGCTAGAGCGACGTCATGGTATTCCCCTTACTAAAAAAAAAAAAAAACAACAACAACAAAACCAAAAAAGTGTGTATTAGGAGGAGAAAGAGGAAAAAAAGGAAAGAAGGAAAAAAAAGAATTAAAAAAAAAAAGAAAAACAGAAGATGACCTTGATGAAAAAAAATATAAAAAAAAAAAAGATATACTGTGGAAGGGGGGAGAATCCCATAACTAACTGCTGAGGAGGGACCTGCTTCTGAGGGTCTGGTCAGGGGAAGGGCCCCACCCCCACCCTGGGGAATGGGACAGGGGGCTGCTCATTCATTCTGGGGGTTCGACATGGACAAGTCTCGACTTCGAAAGCTGTTCCCTACCCCTCTCCCCCCTGCCTCCTCTCCTCACTTCACCCACTGGGGCTGCTCAGGGGTGGGGGCAGGATGGTGGGAAAGGTTTTACCTAAGGGTATGTAAGGACACAAAACTGTTCTGCTTGTTACCCTCCCTCCATCTCTTCCCTGTTCTCCTTCCTGCCTGCCTCTTATCCTGCCAATTACCCCCCCTTCCACCTCCCCTCTTCCTGGCTCCCTGTCCCTCATCCCTGGGACTACTCCTGACCTTCCAGAGATTCCCTGGTGATCTATTTTGTTTCCGTTTGTGTTTCTGTTTCTGTTTTGAGTGTCTTTCTTTGCAGGTTTCTGTAGCCAGAAGATCTCTGTTCCGCTCCCAGCTGCTCCAGTGTAAACTCCCCTTCCCCCTGGGGAAATGCACCACCTTGTTTGGGGGGATGGGGGGTTGGGTGTTTTTCCTTTTCTTTTTTCTTTTTTTTTCTTTTAATTTGGTTTTGGAGGGGGCGGGAGGAAGTGGGAACAGGGGTTGGAGGGAGGGTTTGGGGATTTTGTTTATTTTTTTAGGTATTTCCAGGGGTGGGAGGAGTTTTTTGTTTTTTTTTTTAATATGTGTCATGAATAAAATAAAAATGTTTTTTTAAAAAAAAATAAGATATTCATCTTTCAGAAAATCCCCATGTACATTAATTGTAGTTAACAAATATTGATTCACTGGTATTTTTCTTGATAATTAAAAAATATGCAGCCTTTTAATATTCACCTTACTGAGTGTCATTTTTTTCAGTAAAAACTATTCATATAAGTGTACTCCCCTGTAAAAGACATCGGTGGAAAATGAAAAATGTCACACTGCATGGACTGGCAAAATGGATTATTATCTATATCACTGAAAGAAATGCCTATATTGGTGAGAACACAGATCTATAGAAGAATTTCTTTCAGCAATAGATAAAAGATCATACATTGACAGATTTCTAGGTTTTCCTTTCATAAATAGTGAACAAACATTATACTCATCTTTCTCAACTTGTCTTTTCTCCTCAAGTTTATTCAGTGTGTTTGTGTGTGTGTTTGTGTGTGTGTGTGTGTGTGTGTATGTGTGCAACAAGGGCTATCTCCCTCATGAAGCATAGGGTGTAGATGTCTGATTCAAAGTAGGTAGACTAGAGATCTTTAGTCTGTTCCCTACCATTATCCAAGAGAGAGTTTAATTAATGCTAGGAGGTGAAGGTGGGTGGTAAAGTGGATAGATTGCCATCACTGGAGTCAGAAGGAGCTGAGTTCTAATTTAGCCTCAAACAATTACTAGCTAAGTGACACTGGCAAAGTCATTTTTCCGTGTGATTTCATTACTTTATTCATCTATAAAATGAGTTGGAGAAGGAAATGGCAAACCAATATCTATGTCATGGTACTTGGTTGTTGTCCTTGAAGAGGACCAATTTGCCATCACTATATTGCAGTCAAGTAACACTGTGTCCAACTGTGGGTGACTAAGCTGGGAATGTTCTACCACAGGTTGGACACAAACAGTCCATATGAACCTTTGAAGTGGAGGTGTCTCTAAAGTTGTGCATCTAATACTTGTTTTGAGCTACTGCCATTCTGCTTTGCTCACATAGCACAGTGACTTCTCCAATAAGAGCACAGCACACTGGTCCTGTCCCAGTGTCTCCCATGTCACACAATAAATTATCAAGTTCTTCAGAGAGACCTTGAGTGCTATTTTACTGCTTCTTCTCATCACCATGTGAGCACCTTCCTTGCAAGAGTTCTCTATAAAATAGTCACTTAGGCAAGTATATTTTGGGCATTCAAAAACATGGCAGGATTATCAGAGTTATACTCTGTAGTAAAATTAGAATGTTTGGCAGTTTAGCTGGTGTACTATACCTTATCTTCTAGGTAATATTCAGAATCTTCCTAAAACAATTCAAAAGGAAGTGACTCAGGTTCCTGGCATGACACTGTTAGACTATCCAGGTTTAACAGTCCCTACAACAATGAATTCAGCACAACAATGCTGTCGACCTTCAATTTGGAAGGCAGTCTTAGATCTCTTTTCTCCCACACTTTCCTTCAGAGCTAGACAATGAGCTAAACACTGAGCTAGATCTGGCAACACATGCATCGACTTCATTATCAATGTGTATGTTCCTGAAAGTACACTGCCAAGGTAAGTGAACTTATCCACAATATTCAAAACTTCTCCATTTGCTGTAACCAGTGGTTCCATATATGAATGATGTTGTACTTGCTGGTGGAGAACCTGTGTTTCCTTGGTATTAATTGCTAGTATACAATATTCATTGATCTAACCAAGGCCTTTAATACTATCAGTTATTAGCACTTATGGAAAATTATGTCAAAATTTGGATGCCTGGAGAAGTTCCTTAGTACTGGCCATCAGTATCATGACAGTTTGTTACCCAGGTTTTGGACAATGGATGATGTTCTCACACTTTTTACAGTCACCACTATCTTTACCAAGAAAACTCCAAATATGGTCTTGGAGAGTCACACAGGGCTAACCAACTGAACAACAATTACAAAGGGAGGGGAAGCAGGAAGTTTGCACCAGATAAAGCTGCTCTCTTCACAGGGAGAAGGGACATGAAGCTATATTTATATCTATTTGCTTCCTCAAATGTTTGTCTATGGATATGACTTTTAGATTTAACCTAACTTCTGATCATTTTTTCATTATTGGGTGAAGCAGGACCCAAAGCTCTATATCAAAAACTTCTCCAATTTCCTGCCAAATACCAATTCCTTAATGAATATACATAAAAATTATCAAAGTAATTCATTTATCCAATATAATAGCATGCAGAATTCAGAGAAAATACTCATATGGAATATATCAGATAATACAGAGTGGAGGACTTCTCCTATTGGGAGTTAGTTAACTCAAGCAAGAGAAAGTCCTAGATCTCACCCAATATAAAGTTCCTCAAAATCTCTAGTGTAGCAAGCTGAGGATAGGAAGATGAAAGAAACTGCCAACTTCTCTCTTGTCAGTTTTTTTTTTCCTCCAGTCTTTTTCTTCAGCAACCTGTGGAGTGAAATTAGCATCGTTTTGGTTTTCTCTTGAAGAGGGAAGCTAGAAGCACCCAAATTGAATGAAAAGCCAGAAGCCATTCAGCAACTCAAATCAAACTCAAAGAAGACTTAACAGACTGGAGCTCCTGAGCTCTTCACAACTCTCTCCCCACATAGGTTCAGAAAATTGATATTCACCAGTAAAGGGAGAGTCCAAATGAGCCTTGCCACTGGGACTGCATCAATATTTGTGTATATGTACATGTACATGTCTATGTAATTTTATATAGATATGTGTTAACTTTATTTTGTGCTTATTTGGATCAAACTCATACTCTGAATCAAACTAGAAGTGTGATAATAAGCAAGTCACTTAACTCTTAAGTTTCCGGGAAAACTCCCCAAATGCATCACAGATAAAGGGCTTAAATCCACTGGTACAAAAATTTTTCTTATCAGAATGTTGACAACATTAATGAAATCAAATATTTTGGGGAAAGTAGTCATGAATTCAACAGATTTATTTTGTTATTTTCCCCAATTTTTATCCTTTATTCAATGTACAACATAGGCTATTTTTTTTCACTTTTAATAGTATTTTTCCAATTACATGTAAATAGTTTTCAACATTCATTTTTGTATAATATTACATTCCAATGTCTCTGCCTCCCTCCCCAAAACAATTTGATATAGGTTATACATATACAATCATGTTAAACATGTTTCCACACTGGTCATGTTGTGAAAGAAGAATCAGAACAAAGGGGAAAAAACTATGAAAAAGAAAAAAAAAGTGAAAATAGTATGCTGTGTTTTACATTAATGCTCCTTAGTTCTTTCTCTGGATATGGTTGGCATTTTCCTTCATGAGTATATTGTACTTGTTGAGAAGAGCTGAGTAATGCATAGTTAATCTTCACACGTTGATGACAATAGTATGTAAAATGTTTTCCGGGTTTTACTCATTTTACTTTGCATTAGTTCATACAATTTCCCCAAGTATTTTTTTTTTCCTGAAATCTGCCTGCTCATCATTTCTTATTATTTTTTTTTGTGCTTTTTTTTGGAGGGCAGTTGGGGCTAAGTGACTTGCCCATGGTCACATGACTAGTTTTTGTTTTGTGTTTTTGTTTTTGATGTGTGTGTGTGTGTGTGTGTGTGTGTGTGTGTGTGTGCTAAGTGTCTGAGGCTGGATCTGAACCCAGGTCCTCCTGGCTCCAGGGCTGGTGCTCTATACACTGCACCACCAAGGCGCCCCTCATCATTTTTTTTAATTAAACAAATACTTTATTAACTTCTGGTTTACATCATTCATTTCCACCAGATTATGAGTTACATTTTCCCCCATTTTTTCCCTACCCACCACCCCAGAATAGCAGTCCCACTAGATAACCCCTTATGCAATCTGCTCTCTCCCATATCTTCTCCCATATCCCCTTTGATTTTGCCATTAGGGCAAGGTGAATCTCTGAGCCCCAATGCCTGGACATCTTATGAAACATTTAATTTTAAACCTTCGATTTTCAGACCCATTCCCTTCCTCCATTGTCACCCACTCACTCTGAGAAGATAAGCAATTCAGTATGTGTTGTACATGTATAGCTATGCAAAACATTCCATAGTAGATATATTGTAAAAGACTGCTTATATTTCCCTCCCACCCATCTCACCTCCCACCTGGTCCATTCCCTACTTTGATCCTGTCCCTCTTTGATAGTGGGTACTTCCAACCGCCCCTGCCCCCAGAATGCCCTCCCCTCCATCATCCCCCCTCTCATCCGCCTTTCCCCTACTCAGGAGAGTGAGTGAGGGTAAAATATTCCATTTAGTATGTATGTGATTCTCTCCTTGAGCCAACTTCAATGAGAATATACTTTTTCCTTTTTGCCTTCCTGTTCTTCCCCTCCCCTGCAACTACTTCCCCTTGCCTCTTCTACATGAGATAGTTTATCCTACCCTGTCTCTCTCCATCTCCTCCTGCCACTTTCCTCTCTCACCTCTTGACTTTATCCCTTCCTTGGGGTGGCTAGGTGGAGCAGCAAGCAGAACACCGGCCCCAGAACCAGAAGGACCCGAGCTCGGATCCGGCCCCAGACAGCCAACACACAAACAAAAACCCATCCTCGTGACCCCGAGCAAATCACCCAACCCCAACTGCCCTCCAAAAAGAAATCATCCCTTCCCATCAAATTCAACCTGTGCCCTCTATCCATGAATACCTGTGAACATATGCCATGTACCCTGCTTCAATTATTTTCATAATGAGAAAGGTTTCATCAAACACAATTATTGTTTTTCCATGTAGGAATTGTAAATAGTCCAACTTTGATAAGTTCCTTTTGATTTTTTTTCCTTGATTACCTTCTCAAGCATCTCTTGCTTCTTGTGTCTGAATGTCAAATTTTCTATTCAACTCTGGTTTTTTCATCAAGAATGCTTGAAAGTCCTCTATTCCACTGAATGACCATATTTTCCCCTGAAACAAAATACTCAGTTTTTCTTGGTAGGTGACCCTTGGCTTCAATTCCAGCTCTTTTGCCCTCTGGAATATCATATTCCATGCTCTTCAATCCCTCAGTGTAGAAGCTGTCAGGTCCTAGGCTATTCTGATTGTGTTTCCACAATATTGAAATTGTTTCTTCCTGGCTGCTTGCAGTATTTTCTCCTTGATCTGGGAGTTCTGGAGCCTGGCTATAATATTCCAAGGAGTTTTCTTTTTGGGATCTTTTTCAGGAGATGATCTGTGGATTCTTTCAACCTCTATTTCCCCCACTGGGTCTAAAACATCAGAGCAATTTTCCTTGAGAATTTCTTTAAGGATGATTTCTAGGTTCTTTCTTTGATTGTGGCTTTCAGGTAGTCCAATAATTTTTAAATTGTCTCTCCTTGATCTGTTTTCCAGGTCAGTGGTTTTTCCCATGAGATATTTCACATTGCCTTCTATTCTTTCATTTGTTTGGATCTGTTTAATAGTATCTTGATTTCTCATAAAGTCATTAGCTTCCATTTTCTCCAGTCTACCTCTGAAGGAATCAATCTCCTCAGTGAGCTTTTGAGATTCTTTTTCCATCTGGCAAATTTGACTTTTTAAGGCATTCTTCTCCTCATTGCCTTTCTGAGCCTCTTTTGCCATTTGAGTTAGTCTATTTTTTAAGGTGTTATTTTCCTCAGTCAGGCTGTTGATTGTCATTTCATACTTTTCTTGCATCTTTTTCATTTCTCTTCCCAAATTTTCCCCCACTTCTCTTATCTGCTTCTTAAGGTCCTCTATGGCCTGTAGCCAGCTTGTATTTTCATTTGGGGCTTTTGGTGCAGGAGTTCTGACCTCACAGTCCTCCTCCATGCTTTGAGCCTCTTTGCCCCTAAAATAGGAGTCCAATGTTGAACTTTTCTGTTTATTTTGTTTCATTTGCCTAGGTATGTTGCCACTTAATTACTTGGTTTTGGGGCTTCTTGCCACAGTAGGACTCTGCCACCAGAGAGGGGAGCTTCCGCCTAAACGTGGGGTCTTCACAACTTCTGCCAGTTGTGTGGCCTCTTTAAAGCCTCCACCCACTCTGGCAAATTGGATACCCACCCCAAACTTCCCCCCAGACCGCAATCCAGATCCAGGCAGTTTAAAGCAAGAGCGATTAACCCCCAGACTGATTGCTGGATCTCCCTACAGTTCACAGCCCAGGAGCTAGAGCCACTACTGTCCCTGCAAAATGGCTTCTGTGCAGCTGTTTATTCAGCAACTTTTCACCCCTGGGGGAGGAAGCCTACACATTCCCCAAATACTGGTCCCAAAGTCCATAGGGCACTAACCTCTCACTTTGTCCTAGGCATATCTGTGCTGATAATTCTGAAATCTCCACAATTTCTGGTGTTCTGGAGTCCTTCCAGCCGGCTGAAGGCCCGGCAGCCCTGCGGCTAAAACCTCTGACCTGGGCTCCGCTCTGCGCGCTGCGCTATTGGTTCCCAGTGCGCTGTGCTGCCTGCTCTCAGAGCGCTGCGCTGGCCGCTCCCTGCAGGACTGCTGGGCTGTCCTCAGCAGGAGGTCAGCTTCTCTGTGCCGTTCTGTGAGTGCTGTGGCTCCAGAAGTTGTTCGGAGTCCCGTTTCACATTGTTTGAAATTTGTGTGGGGCAGAGCACATTGGAAATGCTGTTTCTACTCTGCCATCTTGGCTCCGCCCCCCCATCATTTCTTATTGCACAATAATATTGTATTATATTCATATATGACAGCTGGTTCAACCATTCTCCAATAGATGGGTCTCCCCTCACTTTCCAAGAGTTTGCAACAATAAAAAAGAACTACATTAAATAGTTTTTGCACTAAAGGTCCATTTCACTTTTTAATGATCCCTTTGGGATATAGACCCAGTAGTGGTATTGCTGGATCAAAGGTAGTCTTGTAGCCCTTTGGGCATGGTTCCAAAATGTTCTCCTGGATGATTGGATCAGTTCACAACTCTGCCAACAATGCATTCGTGTTCCAATTTTCCTATGTATTCTATGACATTTATCACTTTCCTTTTCTGTTACATTAACTTATCTGATGGATATAAGGTATTGTATGGAGTTGTTTTAATGGGCATTTCTCTAATCAATATTGATTTAGAGCATTTTTCATAGATTATAAACAGCTATAATTTTTTATCTAAAAATTGACTATTCATATTCTCTGACAGTTTACCAATTGGCAAATGATTTATATTCTTATACGTTTGACTCAGTTCTCAATATATTTTAGAAATGAGGCCTTTATCAGAAACACTGGCAGTAAAAATTGTTTCCCAGATTTCTGTATTCCTTCTAATCATGATTGCATTGGTTTTGTTTGTGCAAAACTTTTATAATTTAATGTAATTATACTTATCCATTTTGCATTTAATAATATTCTCTGTCTCTTGTTTGGTCATATATTATTACCCTCTCCACAGATCTGACAGCTAAATTTTCCCTTGCTTTCCTAATTTGCTTATGGTATCATCCTTTAACGTTTGAATTATGTACCTATTTCAGTCTAATCTTGGTATAGGTTTAGATATTTTTTTTCTTTCCTCAGTCTGTCTTCCTGAAATAATGTTAAAGTATTATAACATAGAGCATTCTTTAGTTTTCATAAAGTGACATAATGTATATAAAGTCTTTAGGAAACTTAATTTCCTATATAAATACTAGATATTAAGATTTCTACTTTAATGAATCATTTCCTTTGTTCTTATCTGGTTACTATAACAGCATTTTGAACTTTTAGCTGTTGGTCTCTGGTCAGTCTTAACTACATTCATAAATTATTTATATGTAAGTGATTCAACTGAGACTCTTGGCTCTCTGAGTGTTAGATAGTATAATATCTACCACACTCCTATGTATATAAGTCATTCAGATTTTCAGTATTTTTTAACAATAAATTTTAAAGGTGAAATGAGTTTTTGTTCTGTGACCTTAATCTGAAGAAGTTACTTTCCTTCTGTGAAAAACTTTTAGTTCCCTGAAAATTCAAGTGAACTCCCCTCCTTCCTCATCTTACTCCCTCTTACTTCAAATTCCTCCTCCTTTTTCACTCTTCCCCCTCCTTTCTGCCTATTCTTCTTCCTTTTTCCTGCTTCTTCCTCCTCCTGCCTCCCTTCATCTTTCTCTTCCTCCTCACTTTTCTTCTTCTTCCTCTTCTCTCTTTTCCTCATCCTACTTCCTTATGATTTTCTCTTCTGTCTCCCCTCCCCTTCCTCTTCATTTCTCTTTCTCTGTCCTTCTTTTCTGTCATATTTCTTCTTCTTCCTCCTATCAAGTCCCATTTATTCAGATGAAATTCAGCAGACCTTCGTTGATAGAGAACTTGATTTATGAACAGGAATATCTTGTCTCTGACTCTGACACAAAATGTGAGAGTAACCTTGGGCAAGTCACAACCTCTTTTTAGCTTTTTTTAAACTCTAGTATACAATGCTAGTATAACTAACAGGAAAGATTTTTGCATCTGGATTTCCCTACACCAATGAATTCCCTTTTACTAATGAAATCATAGACCTGGACTATATTTGAAAATATAAAAGAGGTAGGTCTTATTTTATTATCACCATCACCACCACCGTCATAATTAAACCACTTATAAAACAGGTTAAAATTTGCAGAGATCTTTACCATGACAACCTTATTTGGGTCATATAACAACCTTTACTTGTTTGCCAATAGGATAGTTTGTTTCAATTTTAAATTTCCCATTTTCTATATTTACTTTAGCAGCAGAAATGATAGACTTGGTTCAATTCAATCAAAATCATTGATGTGCTAGGTACAGAATACTTTTTTTTTTTAATTTTTTTCACTTTTATTTTAGGAAAGTAAAATAATGAATACTGTGATAATGAGGTATAATTGAAAAATAATTTTTCCCTAACTTCAGACCAAGGTATATTCATGGAATAGGGAAAAGTTTTCAGGGATTTAAATGTTTATTTTCCTATGATATTCTGTCTGTAGGAAGGGGAAATAGTATTATGTTGATATTATCTTGACATCACCTTAAAATATTGGTGATTATTTGTTGTAGAAGTGTTTTTGCTGCGTGTTTTAATGCATTTGAATTGAACATTTTATCTATTTTTGAAGTCATTGAAACTTTTATGATATAACAAAGACTGAGAATGCATAGCTCTTATGCATTAGAATCTATATAAATATTTACAGACAAAACCATAGACCCACTGGCCTTGTGAATAGAATCACTGTTTCATTACTGCTATTTTCTGTCTTCTCAAATATAAAACATTTTAAGAAAATAATGTAGAATAGATTTTAAATTGAAAAAATATGTATATATATAATATATTTTTCTAAATATATAATTCATATATACACATTAAATCCTCTTAATATGTATTAAATAAATACACACATAATTATATATATACATGTATGTATGTATCTGTGGATGGATGGCAGATACATAGATAAATAGATCATTCTTAGATAATTTGATGGAAAAAAAGGATAGTGTTGCATGAAGACAATTATATTCTTTTTATTCTCATGATCTCCAATAGGATTTTAGGTCAAAGCATAAAAATCAGGATTAGCAATTGGCAGCCATGTAGCTTATAAGTGTAGTTTATTGTTAATTAGTGTCAGTATTTGAAGCTGTCATTAAAGCTCTTCCAAACTGTTCTCTGTAGTTGATTAAGTCTTCATACCAGTGAAATGGAACATAGGGCATGACTTGAAGGTAGTTGTTTGAAATTAACTCCAAAGGGAATATAGATTTGAGAACAAAACCTTGCATTTGGCAAGATCAAAAGCAGACAAGATCAGGAGGTGTTGTATGTAAGATTGGTCACTTGAGATTTGAGTATACTATTAATGAAACTACTGAAATCTCACCTTGTTGAAAACATGAATTGCTTTCAGTATGTTCACCCTTTGACAACTGCTATATTTGGAAAAGACTGGCTCTTAGGGAATCTGCTTTGTAGTGTTGATTTTTCTTTTAAATTAAAGACTATTTCCATATTTTGTTATACTTCTCTGTGGGTATCAAAGAAGTAAATGAGTAGGGGAGGATTGCCTTAAACTCTTGACTTTGGAATCATTTGCCTGTTAAATTTCTATGGGATTATGAAAAAAATGTTTTAATGTATTTTAAAGGAACATTTAGGTTGAAATTATATTAGATTATTTTTCTTTTCTTTGTTTTGATACCATATATTGTTAATTTGTTCCCTATATGCACCTACTGTATTGGATACTTGTAAACAAAAATGTAATATTTCACCTAATTCCTGATACTACTCTATATTCTTCTTAGCCTTATATGCTCATTTTCAGTTTTTCTTGATGTATTTGGCTTATGGGAAGCCTATGACTTATGTCATAATTTTTTCCTAATAAGAGTTAACAGACTTTGTATATGATTGCTTAATATTGTTACCTTTATATTACTGCAAGAAAGAAAAACCTAAAATCTTCCAAAATATAATACCACTTGTTCCAGCTTTCATGTGGGAAATAATGTCAGGATGTGTATGGCACAGTGTTTACAAGACATGACCATAACATGAATTTAGTGGCCAAAACTGGTTATTAATTACTCTTTAGCTACTTAATTCAAGCTTTAGAGTTAAGATGTCTCTAAAGAGGCATCTTCGCATTCCATTTGGCATATGAAGGAAGAAGGCAATAGTATACCCTTTCTTATATGCACATTAGCAGGCATTTTTTAAAGGCAAACCTTGAGTGTCTTCCATATATCATTGATATTATATATCTTCCATATATCAATTGATATATATATATATATACATACAAAATATATGTGTGTGTATATGTGTGTGTGAATCACAAACAAGGTATCATATATTTTGATCAGTTCTATTGCTAATTATTAATTACAATTTTATTTACCATATTTCCTCTTTTAAGTGCAAAATGTTGCTTTAGATAGGGAAAATAAACAGTCACCTAAAATAACTTGCTAATTATGAATAAATGAATACTTCTTCAAATGGTCCAAAAGTTAATTTTCTGAAAAAATCTCATATGCTTTTCTACCTTCCATTTCCCCCAAAACTCATCCTCTTACTCCAGTGACATTTTATACAGGTATTTTAGGTAATATCTTCTGGCAGTCTATGACTCTGTATAACCAAAATATACTAAAATGTCTTTATCTGTTGATGATGATAGCAATGTGCTCAGGAATAATTTAGTAAAATAGTGTCTATTATCACATATTCTTTACAAAAGCAGGTTTGGAAACATTTGCTTTTGAAATAGATGATTTTTGTTATTTCTGCTTTTAATTTGATCATTTGCTGTAATTGTGTGTTAGTAAATAACATTATGTATGTCAGCAGTCATATAATATAGAAAAGTGCTGCCTTAGAGCATTCAAAATTATAGGGGTATGGTATATACTACAACAGGCAAAAAGAAATAGTTGAAATTCAGTCACTTAATTTAGATGACATAAACATCAGGTTCTGCCTTTGGCACATTGTTTTGAAAATGGCATAAACATTTAAGTTGCAGTGCCTAAGGCAATGCATTAAGCCTATTTTGTTGAATAGTTGCTGACACGCATTGGTTGATTTTTTTTTACATTGCATAACTTTCTATGCTAATTAAGTCACATGTGTTGACTGGAGCCATTGTGTGGTAGAATTAATATACAGTTAGTGAAGTATTTTTTCCCCAGAATGGTGATAAATTCAAAATTATATATTGCATATATTATTCTGATGACAATATGGACGATAAGAAAATATAGGCAGAGTAATTCAAAGACTGTTCTGACTAACTTATATTAAATACTTTAAAATATGCATAATTTAAATTTCTGATTTAACTAAAACAACATATAAAGAAAACATCACAATATGTAACAAATCAGCAAACTATTCCTCTTTTTGATGAACACCATAAGATCTAGAGGGATAATAATTCACTTGGAGAAGAGTGCAAGGTGCTTTCTGCTATTTTTAAATATCTTATGACTCCACTTAAAGGCATAAGAATTTTCCACATTTGCTCAAAATTCCCTTCCCAACCTAGAGGCCTTCTGAATTATGACCAACTGCCATGTTTTAATGTCATGTCTAGATATGCTAGCACTTTGGGGAAAATGACTATAGATATTTCAGTCAAAAATAGTTTCATCTGTGACCTTTGGTGAATCCATTTTTCTTTTAACACAAAAGACATTTTCAAATAATCTATGTTTCACAGATTCAAACACTCTGAATCTCATTGCAGCTATCTGCCAAGGATTTAAAAACAAGATTTGTGGAAATTTTAAAAGTATGCTTGAATGCAATAGTCTATATCCCATTATCTTCTATAGTTTGTTTATGCTTAGTTAAAAGTTCATATTTTTCTGATCATTTAGAATAATTTAAAATTGTCACCAATCTAATATTTATATAATCCACATCAAGCCTTTTAATTTGTCATTTTTCTTAAAAGACAGAATTTCATAAACTTCATTTTACTTAAAATTCTTGAATAAAATATCAAGATGCAAATAAAAATTATAATCAATACCATATGAAAGGAACATTAGGGTTTATTTGCTATTATATTTCTCATTCTTCCATTTTCAGTTCATTTTCCCATCATGTCTCTGCACTTAGATGCTATGATGAAGAATTTACCAAACAAAATTTTGATAGCTTGAAGTATCAAAATTTTAATATTTAAGCTATTAAATTTCTCCACAAAGTTGTTATTTAATGAGTCATTATTGCACAAAAATCACCTTGGGTCCATTAAGGACATTGTGAGGGATTTCAAAATAGGTTAGATTATAACATATTGGAAATATTTTGTTTATGACCCTTGCAAAATTACATATTCCAAAGATTTGATGTTAAGACATAGTACCAGTAAGTTTGGCCACATGGATATGAATTATTTTACCATGATATGTAAGTAGCACAGCGGATAGCTTGGAGTCAAGAAGAATTCGAATTCAGTCTCAGATATTTCCTAGATGAATGAAACTTGACAATTCACTTATCTCCTGTCTGCCTCAGTTTCCTCAACTGAAAAGGAAGATACAAATAGCACCCAGGAAGAAGGATAAATTTACTATTTGTAAAGCACTTTACTTATTTTTGACACACACTAAACAATTAATGTTCCCTTTATTATTTTTTCCCTTTTTACCTTCCCTCCTTGTTAATAAATGAAAAAAAAATTTCAAAATATTCACCAATCCTATTAAGCCCCTGTTTACTGTGGTGAAAAAGGAGAAGAAGAAGAAGGAAGAGGAGGAGGAGGAGGAGGAGGAGGAGGAGGAGGAGGAGGAGGAGGAGGAGGAGGAGGAGGAGGAAAAGAATGTGTTAAGAAACATATGGATAACTCAGTGATAGATGGATAATTTGTTTTTCCTTTGAAGAAAGATTTGGAAAAGCCTCAAACAGGATAAGAAAGTATAGATAATGGGTTTGTCATTGCAGTAATAAAAGTATCATTTAACCGTTTACATGAGAGCTCTATAGAAATGGGGAAGTATTTTTTTAAGATTAACTGGACCTACAATGTATCCACTTAGGAGGAGGCAAGATAGCATATACCCAGAGAATTACACCTGGAAACAGAAAAACCTGAATATAAATGTTGCCTCACTTCCTAGATGTGTGACCTGAGCAAGTCAGGATTAACTCTATTTGCCTCAATTTCCCAAATGGTAAAATGAGGTAAATGATAGCACATACCTTCCAAGGTTATGAGAATAAAATGAGGTGATATTTGCAAAACACTTTGAAAAATTCAAAGTACTATATAAATGCTTGATATAACATGTTAACCTTGAATTATCAAGAACTCTTATGTTAATACATTCTTATTCAAATGTTTTCAATAGTCTATTTTAGATAGCATGTCTATTTACTGTCTTAAATATTTATTATTTGGAGGGGCGGAGCCAAGATGGCAGAGTAGAAAGAGCACTTCCACAGCACTCCAGCACACACCACTTCCAAAACATGTAAAAGGTGGACTTTGAAAAACCCTTGGAGCTCCAGCACACACAGAATGACACAGAGAAGTTAACCTGCCACTGAGGACAGCCCTGCAGCCCTGCAGGGAGCAGCCAGCACAGCGCTCCAGGAGCCGAGCCCAGGTGCTCCTGAGTTGAGGTTTTAGCCCCAAGGCAGCCATCCAGCAGCCAGCTTGAGGGACCCCAGAACACCGGCAGCTGTGGCAATTCCAGAATTATCAACACAGATATGCCTAGGAGAAAGTGAGAGGGTAGTGACCTAAGAACCTTGGGACCAGTATTTGGGGAACACATTGGCTTCTTCCCCTGGGGTGGAGAAGCAGCTGAGGAGACACAGCACAGACGCCATTTTGCAGCCCCAGTTGCAGCTTCAGCTCCTGGCCTGCGAATTGCAGGGGGATCCAGCGATCAGTCTGGGGGTTAATCGCTCTTGCTTTAACCTCCCTGGATCTGGATTGCTGTCTGGGGTGGAGGTCTTGGGGTGAGTATCCAGCTTGCCACAGTGTGTGGAGGCTTAACAGAGGCAACCCAACTAATACCTCCAGAAGTTGAGAAGACCCCAACGTTTGCGACAGAAGTTCCCCTGTCCCGGGGCAGAGTCCTACTGTGGCAACAAGCCCAAAAGTTAAGTAATTAAGTGGCAACATGCCTAGGCAAAGGAAACAAAATAAACAGAAAAATTCAACATTAGACTCCTATTTTGCGTGCAAAGAAGATTGAAGCATAGAACAGGAGGAGGACTGGGAGGTCAGAAAACCTGTACCAAAAGCCCCAAATGAAAATGTGAGTGGGTTACAGGCCATAGAGGGCCTTAAGAATGATTTTAAAAACCAAATGAGAGAAGTGGAGGAAAAATTGGGAAGAGAAATGAGAAGGATACAAGAAAAGTATGAAATGAGAGTCAACAGCCTGCCTCAGGAAAATAACACCTTAAAAAATGACTAACTCAAATAGCAAAGGAAGCTCAAAAGGGCAACAAGGAGAAGAATGCCTTAAAAAGCCGAATTTCCCTGATGGAAAAAGAATCTCGAAAGCTAACTGAGGAAATTCATTTCTTCAGAGTTAGACTGGAACAAATGGTTCCAAATGGTAACAAAAGCTAATGACTTTATGAGAAATCAAGATGATGTTAAACAGATCCAAACAAATGAAAGAATAGAAGGCAATGTGAACTATCTCATGGGAAAAATGGCTGACCTGGAAAATAAATCCAGGAGAGATAATTTAAACATTATTGGACTACCTGAAAGCCATGATCAAAGAAAGAACCTAGAAATCATCCTTCAAGGAATTCTCAAGGAAAATTGCCCTGATGTTTTTGACCCAGAGGGGAAATAGAGGTTGAAAAAATCCACAGATCACTTCCTTGAAAAGATCCCCAAACGAAAACTCCTAGGAATATTATAGCCAGGTTCTAGAATTCCCAGATCAAGGAGAAAATACTACAAGCAGCCAGGAAGAAACAATTTCAATATTGTGGAAATACAATCAGAATAGGGCAGGACCTGGCAGCTTCTACACTGAGGGATCGAAGGGCATGGAATATGATATTCCACAGGGGAAAGGAGCTGGGATTAAAACCAAGAGTCACCTACCCAGCAAAACTGGGTATTTTGTTTCAGGGGAAAATATGGTCATTCAGTGGAATAGAGGATTCTAAGGGGGTAAGAGGGGTGATAATGGAGGGGAGGGCATTCTGAGGGAGGGGAAGTTCGAAGTACCCAATTTCGAAGAGGGACAGGATCAAAGTAAGGAATGGACCAGGTGGGGGGTGGGATGGATGGGAGGAAAATATAAGCGGTCTTTTATAATATATCTACCATGGTAATGTTTTGCATAGCTATACATGTACAACACATACTGAATTGCTTATCTTCCCAGAGGGAGTGGGTGACAAGGGAGGAAGGGAATGGATCTGAAATTCAAAATTTTAAAATTAAATGTTTCAAATATATATATACACACATAAATTTTATTATTAATACTATTTTGCATGTAATTGGGAAATTAGATGTGTAGGCATTGGGGCACAGAGATTCACCTTGCTCTAATGGCAAAGTCGAAGGGGGTATGGGAGAAGATATGGGAGAGAGCATATTGGATGAGGGGATATCTTGTGGGACTGCTATTATGGGATGGTGGTTAGGTGAAAAATGGGGGAAAATTGTAACTCAATATCTAGTGGAAATGAATGATGTAAACCAGAAGTTAATAAAGCATTTGTTTAAATAATAATATATTTATTATTTGGGGTAGAGCCAAGATGGCAGCATAGAAGCAGGAAAACTCCCTGCACTCCCCCCCTAACCACTGCATATAGTTGTAAAATATGACTCTAAACAAACTTTAGTGCTACAGATCCCAAAATGTGACAGATAGAAATAAAGCTCCTGCTGAAGGCAGCCCGGCAGGCTGGCAGGAAGAGTCCTTTGAAGCATGCTTGAAATCTAACCCAGCCCCATGTGAGACTGTGATTTTAGCCCTAGGCTTCCCATACCAGCCCTGTTTTGAGGGATGTCTAGAGCATGGTTTGCCAACAGCTGTGGTAGTTTCCAGAATTGTCAACCCATAATTGCTGAAGACAAAGTAAGAGGTCATTGTGGACTTTGTGGAAATAGCAGATCTGGGAGTTAGATCCAGACTCTGCCTCCAGGAGAGAAGTGTCTGAGGAGTGGGGCTGAGGCACAGTGGCAACCATGTGGCTGCTTCAGAGCTCCTGGCCTATAGACTGTAGGGGGACCAAGCAACCATCCTGAGGGGTAATTGATCTTGCTTTAACATACTTGGATCTAGATTGCTGTCTAGGGTGGAGGTCCTGGAGTGCATGACCAGGTGCCAGAGCTGGTAGAGGCTTGAGAGAGGGCAGGCAAGTAATAGCTCTGGCAGCTGAGAAAACCCCAGTGATTTGGGACAAAGCTCTCCTCTCTGGAAGCAGAGTTCTATTGTGGAAAAAAGCTCAAAAGTCAACTAATTGAGTGGCAACATGAGCATGCAAAGGAAGCAAAGCAAGCACAGCAACCCAACTCTAGATTCCTTTTTTGGAAATAAAAAGGATCAAAGCAAGGAACAGGAAGAAAACCACAAATTCAGAACTCCTACACCAAAAGCTTCCAAGAAAAATATGAATTGATTACATAGAGGAGCTTAAGAAGGATTTTGAAAACCAAATAAGAGAACTGAAGGAAAAATTGGGAAAGGAAATGAGAATGATGCAAGGAAATCATGAAAAGTGAGTCAACAACCTGACTAAAGAAAATATCACCTTAAACAATAGATTAACTCAAATGGCAAAAGAGTCTCAAAAAGTCAATGAGGAGAAGAATGCTATAAAAAGCCTAATTTCCCAGATGGAAAGATAATCTCAAACTCTCACTGAAGAGAATGATTCCTTCAGAATTTGACTGGAACAAATGGAAGCTAGTGACTTTATGAGAAATCAAGATACTATTAAAGAGATCCAAAGAAATGAAAAAATAGAACATATTGTGAAATATCTCATTGGAAAAACCACTGACATGGAAAATTGATCCAGGAGAAATAATTTAAAAATTATTAGAATACCTGAAAGCCATGATAAAGAAAGAACCTAGAAATCATCATTCAAGAAATTCTCAAGGAAAATTGTCCTGATGTTTTAGAACCAGATGGCAAAATAAAGGTTGAAAGAATCCACCATTCACCTCCTGAAAAAGATCCCCAAATGAAGTCCTAGAAATATTGTAGCCAGTTTCTTGAATTCCCAGATGAAGGAGAAAATATTACAAGCAGCCAGGAAGAAATGATTTGAATATTGTGGAAACACAATCAGGACAACTTAGGATCTGGCAGCTTCTACACTGAGGGATAGAAGGGCTTGCAATATGGTATTCCAGAGGTCAAAGGAGCTGGGATCAAAACCAAGAATTACCTTCACAGCAAAACTGAGTATCATGTTTCTGGGGGAAATGTGGTCATTCCATGGAATAGAGGACTTTCAAACATTCATTATGAAAAAAATAGTTGAATAGAAAAATTGACATCTAGATACATGAAGCAAGGGAAGCATGAGAATGTAAATAGGGAAAAGAAAACATAAGGAAATTATCAAAGTTGAATTGTTTACATTCCTATGTGGAAAATGGTAATTGTAACTTATGAAACTTTTCTCAGCATGAGAATGGTTGAAGGGAACATAACTGTATATGTATGTGCATATATATACACATATATGTTTACATACTTATATATGTCTATATAGGAGTGTATATGGGCATTATGAATATATATGTGAGTGTGTGTATATATGTGTATAGGTATACATAGAGAAAGTGCACAGGATCAATTGAAAAGGAAGGGATGCTGCCTAAAAAGTGAAATTGAGAGGCGAGAGAGGAAGATAATGAGAGGAGATGGGGAGAGACAGAATGGGGTAAATTATATCATATAGAAGAGCTAAGGGAAAACAGTTACAGTGGATGGGAAAAACAGAAAGGCAAAAGGGAATGGGTCAACCTTACTCTCATTGAATTTGGCTTAGGGAGGGAATGACATACACACTATATAGGGTATCTCACCCTGCAAGAGAGTAAAGAAAAGGGGATGAGAGTGGGGATGATGCAGGAGAGTACATTTTGGGGAGGAGGAAAGTTAGAAGCATACACTTTTGAAAAGTGACAGGGTCAAAGTAGAAAATAAAACAAGTGGGGGATGAGATCAGATGGAGGGAAATATAGTCAGTCTATCACAATATATCCACTAGGGAAATATTTTGTGTAGCTACACAAGAACAACCTATATTGAATTGCCTATCTTCCCAGTAAGGGTGGGTGATGAGGGAGGAAGGGAATGAATCTGGAATTCAATTTATATATATATATATATACATAATTATTTTTTACACGCAACTGGGAAATAAGATATACAGGCACTGGTGTATAAAGATCCATCTTGCCCTACTGGAAAGTCAGTGGTGGGATGTGGAAGGATATAGGAGAGAGCAGATTGGGGGAGGGTGTATACAGTGAGATTGCTGTTTTGGGGTGGTTAGTAAGGGAAAGATGGGGAGAAATTTAGTAACTCAAAGTCTTGTGGAAATGAATGATGTAAACTAAAAAGAAACAAAAATTAATTTTAAAATATTTATTATTAAAGACAATATCTATTCATCTTTTTTGTAAAAAGTTGTTCTGAGAAAATCTTAACCAGCTAGCCATTTTTTTTTTTTTAAAGCAATTGGGGTTAAGTAACTTGCTCAAGGTTACATGGCTAGTCATTTTGATTTATGCGTGGGTGCTCATTTTCTGAGGCCGGATCTGATCTCGGGTCATCCAAACTCCGAGGCCGGCACTCTTACTCACTGCGCCACCTAGCCGCCCCTTTAGGGCAATTGGGGTTAAGTAACTTGCCCAAGGTTACACGGCTAGGTTTTTTTTGTTTGTGCGGATTAAGTGTCGGAGGCCGGCTCCGAACTCAGGTCCTTCTGATTCCAGGGCTGACGCTCTATTCACTGCGCCACCTAACCGCCCCCAGCTAGCCATTTTGATGTGATAAAATGAGTGTTGCTAAATACCATGTTAATATGTTAAAAGCAGAAGTTAAATGCTATGTACATTGGGTTAAAACAGAAGGTACATGAACAAATATCTCTAACAATTGCTTTCATTCTTTTCTGTGAAACATTATGAATATGTAGTTCTCTTAATTGTCACTAATGTTGGTCATTTTACCAATAAGCAAAAACAATGTAAAGCTGTAGGGGAAAATCAGTTGCCAACCACGCAACAGCTGGAGGGAACTTTGGGGAGCAATTCAGAAGCAGAAACAGTTAATTGGGGAGGGTCAGTATACCTCAGGGATGATTCTAAAGAAAGAAAATAAAATGGAGAAAGCTAAATTACAAGGTACAGAATAAAGAATAATTTTAGTCCACAAGAATAATACTGTGATAATAGAACTTTAGGGAGCATCTCTTCACCAGCTCTAGTTGGAACAGGTTTTTAAGATTATTTTTAAGGTAGAGTGGTGGAATGAGACCAGAAAACCTTGGGGTTCATTTTGTGAATTGCGATAGTATTATTGTGTTCTTAGAAAAAACTGTTTAAGTGAAAGTAACAAGCCAGAAATGGAAAGGTGTAGGAGGGTCGAGATTACAATGTAACTTCTCATGACTAGTTTTCAAGGTGGTGGCCTTAAAGCTTTCAACATTAATGCTGGACATTTCTCAGTGATGGGGTGATAAAATCATGGAATCATAGTGTTTACTATTCAATCACCCTATCTTATTCTGAATGAGTACCATTTTCACTTTGTTATGACTTCATAAAATCAAGTTACTTTGTTTATCTAACTATCTCTCCTCATAGGCTATATGTTTCCCTCAAACAACTTTATCCTTTTCTGTGAGTTAGAGTCTATTACCTGGCTCTCAAAGAACTTGTGAGGAGAGCTCATTCACCAGAGATCATTGATTTACTTGAAACTAGGAAATGAGTGCTAGAAATAATTTCCTTCTCCAACAACCTTACTTTGCTTCTACTATTCACTAATTCACTAGGGGCAGCTAGGTGGCACAGTGAATAGAATGCTGAACCTAATAGAGTCAGATTATTATTGGCTATGTGACCCTGAGCAACTCAGTTTATCCTGTTTGCCTCAGTTTCGTCAGATGTAAAATGATCTGGATAAGGAAATGAAAACTCACTCTAGTATCTCATTGTAATAACATAAAACTTTTCCTCAGGAAACCTTAATAGTAAAACCACATTTCCATGAAGAGTTCAGGAATGAATAACTGGAGTTAGATTCAAATCCCTTTGATTAATTTATGAATGTGTACAGCAGAAGAATTTACATTTTTTAAGCAGTTTGAGTTTTTTTTAACCTAAATCACTTTTTATTCCCTTAAAAATCTGTTCATTAACTCCTTTATTAATTTATTCACTTATACTAAGTTTTAATGATTTTTGATTTATTTTATCACAGTAAATTCAGCCTCTATGCCTGGAAAATAGTAAATGAATCTTAATTTTTACTAAACAAAAGCAAGCAAAAATAACCTACATATTAATGTCAAATTATGATATGGGTCACATTGTTCCCTAATAGCTCCCTCACCCCTTTGTTTTTTGAAAGGAGTCATGTTTTATTAGCTATTTTCTGGCAACAGGATAGACAATTACACCATTAAAAATTCCTTTTATCAAAACTATTTAGTTACAGTGTGTGACTGTATATTTTTTAAAATCAGATTTCCTAATGGTATAATGATTTTGTTAGTCTCTTACTAAAAAGATCATTCAGTTTTGCTTATCAGTCCTATAATACTTATAATTTCAATTTTATCTTTTTTCTTTTTTAAGATTTCTACTTTTATACTTTCTTTGAGATATTAATTTTCTGTTTTCTTTTTAAAATATGATGTTCAGTTTATTACACCTTCACAAGATATAATCTTTTCATGTATTCTTTTAGAATTCTACTATCACTCACCTGTGGTGGGGCTATACCTGTTTTTTTTGTTTTTTTTTTAAACAAAAGCTTTATTAACTTCTGTTTTACATCATTCATTTCCGCCAGATTTTGAGTTACAATCATTTTCCCCCCATTATTCACCTACCCAACCTCCCAGAGCAGTAATCCCACAAGATATCGCTTCCTCCAATCTGCTCTCTCCCATACCTTCTCCCATACCCCATCGACTTTTCCATTAGAGGAAGGTGAGTCTTTGCATCCCAATGCCTGCACATCTTATCTCCCTATTACAAGCAAAAGAGTATTAATAATAGTATTTATATATACTTGAAACATTTAATGTTATGACCTCAAATTTCAGATCCATTTCCTTCCTCCCTTGTCACCTATTCCCTCTTGGGAGATAAGTAATTCAGTATATGTTGTACATGTCTAGCTATGCAAAACATTATCATAGTAGATATATTGTACAAGGCTGCTTATAATTCCCTCCCACTCATCCCACCCCCCACCTGGTCCATTCCCTACATGATCCTGTCCCTCTTCTATAGTGGGTACTTCCAACCTCCCCTCACCCCAAGGATGACCTCCCATCCATCATCCCTCCTCTCATCCCCCTTCCCCCTATCCTGCTGCAGGTTGAGATATCCCATTTAGTATGTATGTCATTTTCTCCCTGAACCAAATTCAATGTGAATGTGGTTTTGCCTTTTTAGCCTTCCTTATTCTCCCCCTCCTTTGCAACCACTTCCCCTACATGGGATAGTTTACCCTACCCTGTCTCTCCCCATCTCCTCTTGCCACTTTCCTCTCTCACCTCATAATTTCATCCCTTGAGTATTCTCCCTTCCCAACAAATTCAACCTATGCCCTCTATCCATATATAACTGTAACCATATACACACACATTCACATATGTATTCATATGACCACACACCCTTCTTCCATTATTTTCATAGTGAGAAAGATATCATCAGTCACAGTTATTGCTTTTCCATATAGGAATGTAAATAGTTCAACTTTGATAAGTTCCTTTTGATTTCTTTTCCCTGATTACCTTCTCAGGCATCTCTTACTTCTTGTGTCTGGATGTCAAATTTTCTATTCAACTCTGGTTTTTTCCTCAAGAATGCTTGAAAGTCCTCTATTCCACTGAATGACCATATTTTCCCCTGAAACAAAATACTCAGTTTTGCTGGGTAGGTGACCCTTGGGTTCATTCCCAGTTCTTTTGCCCTCTGGAATATCATATTCCATGCCCTTCGATCCCTCAGTGTAGAAGCTGCCAGGTCCTGGGCTATTCTGATTGTGTTTCCACAATATTGAAATTGTTTCTTCCTGGCTGCTTGTAGTATTTTCTCCTTGATCTGGGGATTCTGGAACCTGGCTATAATATTCCTGGGAGTTTTCTTTTTGGGATCTTTTTCAGGAGGTGATCTGTGGATTCTTTCAACCTCTATTTTGCCCTCTGGATCTAAAACATCAGGGCAGTTTTCCTTGAGAATTTCTTGAAGGGTGATTTCTAGGTTCTTTCTTTGATCATGGCTTTCAGGTAGTCCAATAATTTTTAAATTGTCTCTCCTGGATCTATTTTCCAGGTCAGTGGTTTTTCCCATGAGATATTTCACATTGCCTTCTAATCTTTCATTTGTTTGGATCTGCTTAACAGCATCTTGATTTCTCATAAAGTCATTAGCTTCCATTTGCTCCAGTCTAACTCTGAAGGAATGAATCTCCTCAGTGAACTTTTGAGATTCTTTTTCCATCTGGCAAATTCGACTTTTTAAGGCATTCTTCTCCTCATTGCCCTTTTGGGCCTCCTTTGCCATTTGAGTTAGTCTATTTTTTAAGGTGTTGTTTTCCTCAGTCAGGCTGTTGACCCTCATTTCATACTTTTCCTGCATCCTTCTCATTTCTCTTTCCAATTTTTCCTCCACTTCTCTTATTTGATTTTTAAAGTTCTTCTTAAGGTCCTCTATGGCCTGCAACCCGCTCATGGTTTCCCCTGGGGCTTTTGGAGAAGGACTTCTGACCTCACAGTCCTTTTCTTGCTCTATGCCCCCAAAATAGGAGTCTAGGGTTGCATTTTTCTGTTTCCTTTGCCTTGGCATGTTGCCATTTAATTACTTCACTTTTGGGCTTGTTGCCACACTATGGCTTTAAGGCCAGATAGAGGAATTTTCGTCCCAAACGTGTGGGGGGCAGCTTCCGTTTCTGGCAAGCTGTAAACCCACCCACGACTTCCACCCTAGATCACAATCCAGATCCAGGGAGGTTAAAGCAAGAGCGATTACCCCCCAAGACTGATCGCTGGATCTCCCTACAAATTTGCAGGCTGGGAGCGGGAGCTGCCTCTGAAAACTACAAAATGGCGTTTGTCCTCAGCGGCTTCTAGCCCCCAGGGGAGGGAGCCGACGCATTCCCTAATACCAGTCCCAAAGTCCATAGGACACTAACCTCTTACTTTGTCCCAGGCAAGTCTATGTTGATAGTTCTGGAATCCCCACAGCTCCTGGTGTTCTGGGGTTCCTCCAGCTGGCTGCTGGCCCTGCTGCCCTGGTGCTAAAACCTTGGCTCATGCGGACCTGGGCTCAGCTCGGCTCAGCTCCTGCGCTCTGCGCCTGCACGCTGCCAGGTCCCAGACCACTGCGCTGGTCCTTCCTGCAGGGCTGCAGGGCTGTCCTCAGCGGGAGTTTAGCTTCTCTGTGTCGTTCTGTGGGTGCTGGGGCTCCAGAAGTTGTTCAGAGTCCCCGTTTACATCGTTTGGGGGGAATGTGGGGGCAGAGTGGCTTGGATGAGATGTTTCTACTCCGCCATGATGTTCAGTTTATTATACCTTCACAAGATATAATCTTTTCATGTATTCATTTAGAATTCTACTATCACTCACCTGTGGTGGAGCTATACCTGTTTTAAAACTCATCATAAAGACTGAATCTCCATGCATCAAAATGAATGGATGCATATTGAATAATTAATAAGCAAAATGAAGATGAAAAGCAGCTTGTGAAGTGACTTGAATCTTTCATACACTGTATTTGTTTTGGAAAAGAAGTTTAGGACATTCAGAACATACCAGATACTATTGGTTGTATGACGAAGGTTGAATATAAAGTTAAACTAATGTGGAAAAGTTGATGATGTATATAACACCACAATGGAATATTTGTAAAAAAAAAAACAACAAAAACAATTGGCACTATTCATCACAAAAAAGGATGCATGAGAAAGAAAAACTAAGTTGTCATGCATTATAAAAATATTAATAAGATTTCTATTTTAATACCATCTCAAATATTATTCCTTCCCTATGGCTATATGACTCATAGAAAATATTGTTTAAATTCTAAGACTATCCACCATCAAAGAAAAAGTGTAAAATTTTGTCATTTACCCAGATAATTATCATTGATAGGAAAAAATATAACAAACCACGATAGCTAATTTCAGCAAATATACAAGTATATATACATAAATATGCATATATATACATGTGTACATATATGTATACATATATGCATACGTATGTGCACACAACGGTACAAAAATAAAATATCTGAGTATGATTCAGTACATATCTTTTTTTACAACTCTATCCTTTGTAGAACAGTTTAAAAAGACAATTTCAGTGTCCTGCCTTAAAGATAAATAGTATAGAGCTTCATCATAATATAGCAATATTTCCAAGTATGTGAAGTGTTCATCCAGATTTTCCTGTTTATAGTTCTCTAAAAGCATGTTAGTGGGCCAGCTAGGTGGTTCAGTGAATATAGCACCAGGCCTAGATTCATGAGGATCTGAGTTCAAATCCAGATTCAGACACTTGATCACACTTACTAACTGTGTGACCTTGGGCAAGTCACTTAATCCCAATTGCCTTGCCTTCCCCCCTTCAAAAAAAATACAATATCAGTCACGACAATGATTTTGAAGTGAATATTTATGGTTTTATAAGAAATCCACAGTTTTTGAAGTTATTCTAATGGACAAGATATTAAAACATTTTTCATCAAGTAGATTCTGCATTTCCCTCTTTAGATTTATTTTATTTATGCAGGTGAAATATTTGAGCAAATGTGGATAAATTTTACAATTTTTTTGCTTAAAATGAATTAAAATATGTGATTTTGCTTATATCACAAATATAAAATTGAACTTCAAAATCACATTGAAAAATTGGAATACTGATTTTACTTTTACCCTCATTTTTCTTTTTCATATTTTATGGTATAGCTAAAATTTCATATAGTAATTATGATATTAGACCTTACTTTATACCTGATTTTATTAGAAAGACTTTTAATTTATCCCTCATATATATTTATGCATGTGGTTGTAGATAAACATTAGTTATCATACCAATGTAAAATTTATTTATTCCTGTTGTCATAAAAATGTTGTGTCATTGCAAAAGTTTTGCCTCAACTACTGATAGAACTATATGATTTTTTGTTATTAGTAATGTGTAATATTTCAATGATTTTCTGAATATTAAAACAATCATGCATTACTGGTATAAATCCAATTTGAGCATATTGTGTAAAATTCCAGATATATAATTGTAGCCTTCTAGCCATTTATTTTAAATTTTACATCAATAATTTTCTGTGACATTGATCTATCCATTTCATTGTATAATTCGACTTCTCTTCATTATATTTTGAGATGTTCTTTTTGTTTATTTGTTTAGCAAGGATAGAATTTATTAGATCTCCCTATTTGAAAAGATTACACAATTTGGGGATTAATTTTCCTTTAAATATTTCATAGAATTTACTTCTAAATCCATTTTGTGCTTTTTTTTTAACCTTTGGAAGCTGATTTAGGTTTCTATACTGATTTGCTGATTTTATGAGTTTTAAATGTCCTGTTTTCTCCAGTATTATGGGGAATTTTGTATTTTGATAAACATTCATTCCCTTAATTTAGATTGTCAGTTTTGTTAGCAAACTTTTTAACAAAATTATTTCTAATAGAATCCTCTATTTCTTTTCCCATCATGGATTTATGTTCTCTGTATTTATTATTTTTATTTTTTTCATTTCATTTAAATTGCTAGCTAATTAGTTTCCAAAACCACTTCTAATTTGTATTTATAAATTAAATTGGCAGTTCAACTTTTCTAAAATTTTCTTAGATTTCCTACTTTAATGTTTAATTATTTAAAAATATTCAATTTTATCACTAGACCCTTATTGAATATAATTTTATTGTATTGTGGTCCAAAATAAGTTTCTTTTTTTCTTTTTTAAATAGAAGCAGAAATTAAATTCATTAGAGACAAGTCTCAGGTAGTAGGCAATTTTTAATAATATAATAATAATATTATTGATAAAAATTAGAATGTTTACTGAGGAATTAAAAATGTAAAATAAAATTTTTTGAAAATTATAATGACAAAAAATTAGAATTTTTTCAATGCCAGGATGTTAAATTAGAAGACTATATAATTTATATAAATCCATATTACTGCAAAAGCCATAAAATATTACTTTATTACACTCTATATTCCTCAAAATCTGATGTTTTCTGGTCTTTTTTCTTAGAGAAGGGAATGGAAAGCTGTAGCATATTTGAAAAAAATCAATAAAATTGATGAAAAATTTAATTAAGGGGAAAATCTCTTTGGAATTACACTTAGATTGAAAAAAATATAAACTAAGCAATAGCAGGAACTATTTTCTAGTAGCATATATAGAGGATATATTCATTTTTCAATTAAGTTTCTTTTTATTTTCATATCCCAGTTCTTTCCTTTCTACCTCCTCCTTCTCCACCCCACCCATCTGAACCTCACACTGAGATTATAAGAGAAACAAAACTAATTATAAACATATAAACAATACAAACACTTGGATTGGCTGTGTTAAAAAATAACCCCCAAATAAAACAAATTTCAATCTAAACCCTCTGTCTATCACCTCTCTATCAAAAATTAAGCAGTAAAGTATATAGGATATTTATCATGTTACTATTCAAGAATTTTTACTAATGGTACCCAAGTTTTTATAAATAAAAATAAATATCCTGAATTAGGAAGGTGAAAGACCCACTGAACTCTTTGCTTGTCAGATGTCACATAACACATTACATTCCCCATTTAGGGCCACATTTTGGGAGGAATGGTGAAAAGCTAGCTAACATCAAAGGCCTAATTTTGTGGCTTTAACATATAATTACATAAAAAAGCTCACATGACAGAATGGTCAATACAAAGAGAAGGTTTAGGAGGCAAGACAATAATAGTCTACATTCAAGTTAAATTAAACAAGTATTTTAAAATACTCATCATGTTCAAGAGAATGTGTGAAGTGCTGATTATATGCAGACAATAAGGAAATAATCCCTGCTCACAAAGAGCTCACATAACATACATACCTTATTTTATTGCACTTTGCTTTATTGCCCTTTGTAGATATTGTGTCTTTGAAGATTTGTAGCAATCCTGAAACAAACAAAACTATCAGAGCCATTTCCCCAACAGTATGTGCTTATATACTAGCTCCGTGCCACATTTTGATAATTCTCATAATATTTGAAACTTTTTCATTATTGTTTTGTGGTATGGTGATCTATGATCAGTGACTTTGGTCTTACTATTGCATTTGTTTTTGGGCACCATGAACTGGGTCCATATAAAACATCAAACAATCAATACATATTAGGTGTCTTCTCACTGCTACACTGAACAGTTGTTCCCCACCTCTTTCCTTATTCTCAAGCCTTCCTTGACAAACAACAATATTAATAAGAGGGAGAGAGAGGGAAAAAGGAGTCTACAGAATACTTGACAGTGAGCTTGACTTTAGATTTTAGATAAATAAATAAATATATATATATATATATATATATACATAAATGGAATGGTAATTAAAATTTCAGACCTTGCAGATCTGTCAAACATAGTAATTTAGGATTCAAAGACATTGTGAACAGGTAGAACAATGGACCAAAGATAATGAAAATTAATAAGTATGTGCACAAATGTTTAGAATTAAATTGAAAAAAATGTTTATAAGTACAAAATGGTAGATATATACTATATAGTCATTCATCAGAAAAAAAAAAAGATTCTGAATATCTTAACTATGTGCTCAATACTCATATACAGGGTATTCTAAGCAGCCTGAAAAGCTGATGTATTAACCCTATTCACAAAAAAATAATATCTTGGAATGAGGTATTCACTGTACCCTACCCTGGTGAACTTCCACATATTAGTAAGGATATTGGTATAATAATAATAATAATAATAATAATAATAATAATAATAATAATAATAATAATAACCAGAAGTAAATCAAGTTTGATAAAGGTCCTTGCATCAATGTCATGTTGTTAAATATCATCAGTTCAAGGAGATGGGGGTATTGTGTTGGAGAAATGAGACATGGAAAGCTGTTTTCATGGACACTCAGTGTTCCATTGTGTTTAATTTTTGCATTTTATATTTTTTTCATGTGAAATTATTCATTTTCCTTCAAATTTTTAGTTGCATTTACATAGAATAATTTCTGATAATATTAGTTCCTATCTTTTTTGAATTGCCTGTTTTCATTCATAGCTTTAATAAATAATTTTATTTTTCTATATATTTTTTAATCCAGTTAGCTAACCGTTTATTAATTTTATTAGTGTTTTAAATATCAAATTTATAGGGAGCCAAAATGGTGGAGTAAATGCAGAGCCTCATCTGCCAACCTCCACAAACCCCTCCAAATACTTTTAAAAATGACTCTAAACAAATTTTTGAGTAATAGAATCCACAAAAAGATGAAATAAATCACATTTCCAGCCCAAGACAACATGGAAGGTGTTCAGGAAAGGTCTATTGTCCCTGTGGGAAAGAGGAACTCAGTTTAGCACAGGCCCATCCCAGTAGAGACCAGGCCCAAACAAAGCTTCAGCATGCCTTTAGGTTACTGAATCACTTGTAATATTAGCAGTTTTCAAACCTCTCAGCCCATAGAGACAAAAACAACTTAAAAGTACATCAGGAAAGATCCATTGCAACAATGTAAGATAGGTACATAGTCCAGAACAGACTGTGCTAGCATAGCCCCAACCCTAGCAAACCAGGAACAGGCCTTGTGAGTAGCTAAATCAGCCACAGCAGTGACTGTGGCTTCTTCTATACCTCTGAGCCCACAGACAGCAAGGGATTCACACAACTGATCAGGTCTTTTGACTAGCACTAAGGCAGGACTCTGTTGGTTTACCCATATTCCAAATCAGGTCCCAGTCTGTATGAAAGTCCCACAGTGAGGAGCAGCACTAACATTGAGCTCGCAACAACAGCAGAGCAAGAGACCCTGCTCAAAACTGAAGGGCAGAAAAGAGTGCTTGTGGTTTATCACAAACCACAATAGAGGTGAGGAAAGTAGTAAACACTTGTCATTAGAGAATAACACCTTGGAAGAACTAAAAACTTACAGGTGCCTAGAAGTATTGAAGTTTTTCTGAACACAGCTGCATAAACTCCCTGATACTTGAGACAGTATGACCTCCACCCTGGAACTATAGCCATATTTTAACAAAGATTTAAAGTAAACAAATTTTCCAGGCAAATAATCAAACAATGCTAAAAAATAACCCAATAATCCCACAATAATACACACTGAAGGACCTATAATGAAAAAATGCTATCCACCCCCAGAAAAACAACTGTTGGTGTTTAAAAACATATTAAAGCATACTTTTTTAAACTTTCTTTTTTTCTTGTCTTCATTTTCTTTTACAACATGACTATTATGAATATGCTTTGTACTACTACATGAAAGCTACTATGGTGACAAGATCAAATCATACACTCAGAAGAAGAAAAGAATGTTAAGGCTCCTTTTTTCCAAAACCTCCAAGAAAAATATGAATTGGTTGTAGGCCATGGAAGAATGCAAAAAGAAAATTGAAAATACAGTAAGAAAAGTAGAGGAAAAATTGGGAAGAGAAATGAGAATGATGTGAGAAAATAATGAAAAAACAAGTCAAAATCTTGGTAAGGGAGACACAAAAATGCTAATGAAAATACTTTCAAAATTAGATCCATCCAAATGTTCAAAAAAAGATTTTAAAAAGTCAACAAGGACAAGAATGCATTAAAAAGTTGATTTGGCCAAATGGAAGAGGAGTTCCAAAAGCTCACTGAAAAAATAATTGCTTAAAAATTAGAATGATGCAAATGGGAACTAATGACTTTAGAAGAAATGAAGAAACACTAAAACAAAACAAAGCAAAGCAAAACAAAAGAATGAATTAAATATAAGACAATATAAAATATATCATTGGACAAAGAACTGACCTGGAAAATAGATCCTAGAGTGATAATTCAAAAAATATTGGATTACCTGAAATCTATGCTCAAAAATGAAAGAGAGAGAGAGAGAGAGAGAGAGAGAGAGAGAGAGAGAGAGAGAGAGAGAGAGGAGAGAAGGAGAAGAAGAAGGAGGAGGAGGAGGAGAAGGAGGGGAGGAGGAAGGAAGGGAGGAAGGAAGGAAGGAAGGAAGAAGAAGAAGAAGAAGAAGAAGAAGAAGAAGAAGAAGAAGAAGAAGAAGAAGAAGAAGAAGAAGAAAGAGGAGCCTAGACATCATTTACAAGAAATTATTGAGAAAATCTCTCCTTATATTCTAGAAACAGAAAGCAAAATAGAAATTGAAAGAATGCCAAAATGAAAACTACCTTCAATAGTACAGCCAAATACAAGAGTTCCCAGCTTAAGCAAAATATATATATGTGTATATATATACATATACATATACATATACATATACATATACATATACATATACATATACATATACATATACATATACGTGTGTGTGTGCGTGTGTGTGTGTGTGTGTGTGTATTATAGGAAGCCACAAAGTAACAATTCAAGCATTATGGAGCCACAGTCAGAATAATGCCATAATTTAGTAGCTTCTACATTAATGGATCTGAGGGTTTGTAATATGTGTTCCAGAAGGCAAAGGAGCAAGGATTACAACCAAGAATCATCTACCCAGCAAAGCTGAGTTTGCTTCTGGAGCAGGAAAATGGACATTCAATGAGATAGAGTACTTTCAAGAATTCTTGATGAAAAGACCAGAACTGAATAGAATATTTGACTTTCAAATACAAAACACAAGAGAAACATAAAAAGGTAAACAGGAAAGGGAAATCATAACAGACTTAATAAGTTTAAATTGTTTATAATCCTGCATGGAAAGATGATATTTGTAACTCAAAAGACCTTTCTCATTATTAGGATATTTAGAAGGAGTGTATATAGGTAGAAAACATGGGTGTGAGTTTTATATGAAGGGATGATACCTTAAAAAATAAAATTATGGTTTGAGAGAGCAATGGAGCAATGTACTGAAAGAAAGAGAAAGGGAGAATTAAAATCAAGTAACTTATCTCACATAAAAGGGGCAAGAAATATGTTTCATTTTATTTTATGTTTTTTTCAGTAGAGGGGAAGAGGGGGAAGATAAAGGGGAATAAGTGAACCTTAATCTCATCAGAGTTGGTTCAAAGAGGGAATAACACACAAACCCATTCGGGTATAGAAATCTGTCTTACTGTACAGGAAAGTAGGAGGGGAAGGGGAGAGAAGAAAGATTGGAAAAGGGGTCATAGAAGGCAGGGCAGGTTGGGGGAAGGGGTAGTCAGAAACAACCTACTTTTGAGGAAGGACAGGGTGAAAGGGGATAGAATAAACAGTGTGAGTAGAATAGGATGGAGGGAAATAAGTTAGCAATAGTAACTGTGAAACAAAAGTGAAGCTAGTTTCTCAGATAAAAGTCCTATTTCTCAAACATATAGATAACTGAATCAAATTTATAAAAACACAAACCATTCCCCATTTCATAAATGATCAAAAGATATGTTCACTAAAAAAAAAAAAAAAACTTTCTGTAGCTTTTATAGTTCTGTTTAAAAATAACAAAAAAATAAAAAATAAAAAAAAAACATCTTGATCTCAGTAGAAGATTTTACATACAAGAGCGAAGAGAAATATAAGGTATAGAAAAATGGCCAATTACAAGTGCATAAATAAGGATATAATGTTTACCTTGTATGTATGGAAAATGTAAAGTGTGTGTCTAAGATTGCTACTAGTAATTACGTACCTTTTGAGAAAGATTGGGGTAGACCTGACCATGAGATGACTTCAAAAATTAAAATCATTTGAGAACAGCTAAAAGAATAATTATTTAAAAGGAAAGAAAACTATATTTTTGCTAAGAGATTCTACTCCTAATCTCTCTATGTTCATGCATATCTCTTTTTTCCTATCTCTCCTAACTCCTCTACTTTACCTATACCTTCTACTTTGCCCTCCTATTACTTAAGCTACCCCCACTCCAGCATTCCCTCCATTATCCTCCCATTACCCTAAATCTAAATACCCTTCTATACCCCCTTTTTAACTTATTCCCCCACTCTCCCTCTAAAGATTCCATCTTTATCTTCTCCCCCCTCCCTATTCACCTTTGAGTTTTATTTCATTTTAAATTTAGAAGACTTTTATACTCTCCTAGATGTGTGTGTGTGTGTATATATATGTGTGTGTGTGTGTATATATATACATTTCCCCTCTTAAACCCCATTCACAATGGAAGTAGGTTTCCAGAATTAACAACCTCCCACCCCCATCGAACTCCTCTGTATTGGTTCTTCCTCTTGCATGTCACTTGTATAAGATAATTTCTCTTTTAGCTGTTCTTGAATTGTGTTATTTATTGAAGTCAGGTCTACCCCTAACTTTCTCATAAGCTACCTAATTGTTAGTAACAATCTTAGACATAGGCTTTACATTTTCCATACATAAAAGGTAAACATTCTATCCTTATTTGGTCACTTGTAATTGACCATTCTTCTGTACCTTATATTTCTCTTCCCTCTTGTATGTGAAATCTTCTGCTGAGCTAGGTTTTATTTTTTGGCAGGGGTATTTTTGATTTTGCTATTTTTAAACAGAGTACTGAAAGTATGAGAGTCAATCAAATGTCCATTTTTTTTCATTCAGAATTATTCTTAGCTTTGTCGGGTAAGATATTTTTGGTCAAAGTCCAAGTCCAAGTAATTTTGCTCCAAAACCTGTGATTGTATAGTGTCGTCAACACTAGAACTTGGATGATTCTAATTGTGGTACCATTGTATGTAAATTTTTTCTTGTTGCTCATAATATTTGTCCTTGATCTGGGGTTGTCAAAATTTAACTACAATATTCCTATGACTTTTGCTTATAAGATCTCTTTTTTGTGGCAATAGGTGATTTTTTTTTCTATTTCTACTTTCCCATCTTGTTCTAATGCTTCAGGACATGTTCTTTAATTATTTCTTGTATTATTATATCAAGATTCATAACTTTAAGTTACTCTCAATTATTCTAATTTTTTTTTCTTCTTCACCTGATCTGTTGATCCGTTGTTTTTCTTATGAGATCTTTCACATTCTCTTTTATACATAAACAATTTCTTCATCTCTTATAACTTCACTTACTCCCCCTTGGGCAATTCTGATTTTTAAGGAGTCATTTTCTTCCTTAAGTTTCTGGATCTCCTTTTCTAATTGGTTGTCATAATCTTCTTGTTTTTCTTGTATTATTCTTATTTTTCTTTTTACTTTTTCTTCAATCACTCTCATTTTATGTTTAAAGTCTTTTTTTTTTAATATGTTCAATGAATTATTTTTAGGCACATGACTATTTAACATTACTGTTTGGCACAGACAATGGTTTCTTTGTTTCAATATCCTCCTCTGAAGACAAACCCCATTTTCTCTATTCCAATATTTGCTCTCTATGGTTGGATTCTTTTTTTTAACTTTTTTAAATTTTTTGGTCTTTATTAATTTGTTTATTTTTAGTTTACAAGATTCATTTCCACAATTCCTTGAGTTTCAATTTTTTTCTCCTTCCACCCTTGCCCCCACCATGGCAGCATACAATCAAGTATCTGCAAATACTTTCACATTAGACATTACCAGATAAAGAAGGATTGTATCAGATGGAATGAACAAAGGGAAAGAGGAAACAAAAACCAAACAAGAAAAAGAAGAAGAGCCGGTAATTTGCTTCAATCTGAGTTTAAACTCATTTATTTCTCTGGATGTAGACATCTCTCTCCACCATGAGACTTTTGGGGTTGACTTATAACCCTGGATTGCTGAGAAGTGTCCAGTCTATCAAAGTTGGTCATCACACATACTTTGTGTCTGTAACTGTGTACAAATTTCTCACTTAGTATAAGTTCATGCAAGCCTCTCCAGGTAAATATGAAGTCCATCTGTTCCTCATTTCTTATAGCACGATAATATTCCATTACATGCATATACCACAACTTGTTCAGCCATTCCTCAATTGATGGGCACCCCTTAAATTTCCAATTCTTTGCCACAACAAAAAGAGCTGCTATAAATATTATTGTACATATGGGTCTTCCTCCCACTTCTATGATCTTGTTGGGATGCAACCATAGAAGTGGTATTTCTGAGTCAAAGGGTATGAATTTATTTATAGCCCTTTGGGCATAATTCCAGACTGCTCTCCATAATTGTTGGATCAATTCACAACTCCACCAGCAATGCATTAGTGTTGGGTTATTTTTTTTCTTTTGTCTGCATTTTTAACGTAATAATTTGGTTTTTATAATTACCTTTAGTCTTGGAATATGTGGAATGGTGACTCTAGCCTATTATCCTTTTCAGTTCTTCCCTCTGACCTTGAACTTAAACCAAGACCTCCAGGCTCCTATAAGTGCCTACAGCCAGCAGCATATTTCCACACTGCTTATGCACTAACCAGGGGTGTGTTGGTTCCTTCTCACCCCCACTGCTCTACTCAGCACAGCTGGGTCTGGTGTTCCTTGTCAGCAGAGGTTCCCAAGATCTTCGTCTGGTCAGACACCCAACTTCCCTCACTATCTTGAAAAGTTCCTGTGGCTGGGGCATAGGCAGCCTTCCCAATCCAACAAACCCTAGGGCTTGACACTGTTTTAAGCATCTTGCAACTTGTGGTTGAAGTAGACCCTGGCCTGGAAGTTATTACCCTTTGTCAAGAGGAAATGTAGTCCAATATTTTACTTCAGGTCTTCTCCAATTGTCCAAAGAGGATCCCTTTTCTGCCCATACTCATTTCTTTTCATGGTTCTTTGTTCAGCCAGAGGCACTATTTTATCTCTATTGTGGAGGAAGATCTTGAGAGTTTGAAATTTTCTGACCAACTCTGCCATCTTCCCAGAATCCTCTTCTCCTAGCAACCTAATTTCATCAGGAATGTGTTCAAGAGAGAACAATAAGTTATTATGTAGAAGATTATAAAAGTCTTTTAAATTCAAAAAAGAAATAAAACATTAAGGGGATAGGGAGAGAGGGGAGGATAAAAGAGTTATTTCTAGACGGGATGGTGAAGGAATACTTTAAAGGGGGTATAGAAGTGTGTTTAGATACATGGAAATGTGAGGTTAAGGGTTGGATCCTGGGGACATGTGGAGGTTAAGTAATAGGAGAGCAAAGTAGGAGGTAGAAGTAAAGTAGAGGAATCAGGAAGGATAGAAAATAAGAAAAAATGCACATTAGGAAACTTACAAAGAAGCAAAGAAAGACACATTTCAACACAATGCATACTATTTTTGATATAGGCTTAATTGAAATAGAAATTTATTGCTCTATATTTTAATTGTCTCATTTTGCTATGCAGATAGCATGTATTTTTCTTTTCTTATTTTGTATTTGTTTCAATTTTAAGTTTATATTGTTTCTTTTTCTCTATTGTGTATTTGTTTTATTATTCAAGTCTAAAAGAAAAAAAAGAAATGATGAGCAGGCAGATATCAGAAAAATCTGGAAAAAACTTACATAAACCAATGCTGAGTGAAGCAAGCAGAAATGGGAAAACGTTGTTCTCAGTAAGAACAATGCTGAGTGATGACCAAATTTGATGGACTTAGCTCTTCTCCGCAATACCATAATGTGAGACAATTCTAGGAGAATCATTATGGATAATGCTACCCATATCCAAAGAAAGATCCAAGTAGTCTGCATGCATTTCAAAGCATACTATTTTCTCTCTTTTTCTCTCTCTTTTTTTCCTTTTGTTCTGACTCTTCTTTTTCTACATGATTAATGTAGAAATATGTTTAACATAATTGTACATGTATAGTCTATATCAAATTACATGACATCTTGTGGAAGAAGGAAGGGGAAAATTGGAAGCTCAAAGTCTTATAAAAGTAAATGTTGAAAAGTAAAAATCATTAAATGGAAATTTTAAAAGACCATACAAAGTATTTTTGATGATTAGAACCATTCAGCATTTTTTTTCAGGGATCTTTTGATATCTGGTGTAAAATTTAGTGAAAAAACATGGAGATGCATATTTGCTAATTGTATCTTAGAAATTATCCTATTTAAATTGAAAACATAAATTCAATTTCCAATAGATAGTGATATCCTACAGATTCTTCATTTTTTGCATTGATTTCATCAAATCCTGAGTTACTACAGAGACTTTTAATTGTGATCTGTATTCCCTAGAAATAAATATACTTATAAAGCAAAACAAACAATCAAACAAATAAAAACAAAACAAAACAAAATAAAACATACATACAAACAAAAAACAAAAACCACGATGGGTAAAGAATTCATACTGTTCAGTTTAGGCCTTAGTGTTAGATGGCCATACAATTTAGCACATCATTCTCTATATCTTACAGATTAATGTAACTTGGCCAAAAAATTGAAAAGCGAGAGAACTGACTAGACCCCATAGGGTAATTGTGTATCATATTTAATGCTATCTATTGCCACTCTGTTACGGAAAGCATATCTATACCATGACAAGACTCTCCAGATGGTACCATAGCTATATGTTTCTGAAGAATTTATCACTAAAATATCAAATAATTGGGGCAGGGGGAGGCCGAAGTACACAGGGCCTCCACTAGCCCAGACTAGAGAGTAGATTACAGTGGAGAGAGACTCACCCAACCAGAGGGCAATTCCCAGCCATCTCACCAGAATCTCATTATGAGACAGGAGGATCCATGGGATCTGAGTAAGAGGAAGTGCAGGGCCCACAGCAGAGACAGCAGCTTCTCCTAGGGCTATCAGCCCACAGCCTGGAAGTTTTAAAATCACTTGCCTGATTTTCCATCAGCAAGAATGGCAAAGTAAACTCTGGCTGCTCTGATTCTCCCTCCCTGACCAAGAAAACTCAGAGATAAATGTCCCACCCAGAGTAAAATCCTGAAATAGCAGAAATAGCCTCAGGCTTAGGAGCCACTGAGAAAAGGTATAACTGAGGGTGTAAGGAGAATAGAATTTTAGAATAGAATTTTAGAGAGGCTAGATATGATAGATCTCTGGAGAGAACTTAATGAGGTTAAAAAGAAATATGCCTTTTTCTCAGTGGTTCATGGCACATACACAAAAATCGACCATGTACTAGAGCATAAAAACCTCACAATTCAGCGCAGAAAGGCAGACTTATTAAGTGCGTGATTCTCAGACCATAATGCAATAAAAGTCATATGCAGTAAAGGGCCATGGAAAGACTTAAAACTAAATGGAAAATAAACAATTTAATCCTAAAGAATGAACAGATCAAACAAGAAATTATAGAAACAATCAGTAACTTCATTCAAGGTAATGATAATAATGAGACAACATACCAAAATTTCTGGGATGCAGCAAAGGCAGTTCTTAGGGGAAGTTTTATATACCTGAGTGCATACATTTATAAATAAGAGAAAAGGGAGGTCATTGAATTGGGCATGCAGTTGAAAAAGCTAGAAAGAGAACAAACTGAAAATCTCCAATTCAATATTAAATTAGAAATAATGAAAACAGAGAGATTAATAAAATTAAGAAAACTACTGAATTAATAAATAAAACTAAGAGCAGGTTTTATGAAAAAAACAATAAAATTGATAGACCTTTAGTCAATATGATAAAAAAGAGAGAGAAGAAAACCAAATTATGAGTATCAAAAATGAAAAGTGTGACTCTACCTCCAGTGAAGAGGAAATTAAAACAATAATTAGGAATTATTTTTAAAAATTGTATGCACATATATTTGACAATCTTAGTTAAATGGATGAATATTTACAAAAAAATATAAGATGCCCAGATTAACTGAAGAGGAAGTAGATTATTTAAATAACCATATCTCAGAAAAATAAGTTAAACAAGCCATCAGTGAATTCCCTAGGAAAAAAATCTCCAGGCCAGATTGATTTCCTAGTGAATTCTATCAAACATTTAATGAACAATTGATTCCAATACACTACAAACTATTTGGGAAAATTAGTGAAGAAGGTGACTTAGCAAATACTTTTTATGACACAAATATGATACTGATCCCTAAATCAGGAAGAGAAAAAACAGAGAAAGACAATTACAGACCAATTTCCCTCATGAATATATATGCAAAATTTTAAAATAAAATATTAGCAAAAAGACTACAGCAACTTGTAACAAGAATAATACACTTTGATCAGGTAGGATTTATTCCAGGAATGCAAGAATGGTTTACTATTAGGAAAACCATCAGTATAACTGATCACATCAACAATAAAACTAGCAGAAACCACGTGATTATCTCAATAGATGCAGAAAAGTCTTTTGACAAAATACAACACCATTCCTATTAAAAACACTAGAAAGTATAGCAATAAATGGAGCCTTCCTTAAAATAATAGGTAGCATCTATTTAAAGCCATCAGCATCTATTTAAAGCCATACATAATGGGGATAAGCTAGAAACATTTCCAATAAGATAAGGGGTGAAACAAGGGTGTCCGTTATCACCCCTCTTATTCAATCTGGTACTAGAAATGTTAGTAGCAATTAGAGAAGAAAAAGAAATCAAAGGGATCAAATTACACAAAGAAGACACCAGGCTATCACTCTTTGCAGATATGATAATACACTTAGAGAATCCTAGAGAATCAAGTAAAAACAAACAAACAAACAAAAAAAACTAATTGAGACAATAAATAAATTTGGCAAAATTGCAGGATATAAAATAAACCCACATAAATTCTCAGCATTCCTGTATATTTCTAATGAAATTCAACAGCAAGAGAAAGAAAGAGAAATCCCATTTAAAGTTACTGTAGACATTATAAAATATTTGGGAATCCACCTGCCAAAAAAACCCAGGACCTATGTGAACGCAACTACAAAACACTTTTCACACAAATAAAGTCAGATCTAACAAATTGGAAAAACATCACTTGCTTGTGGCTGGGTTGAGCTAATATAATTAAAATGACAATTTTGCCTAAATTAAATTACATATTTAGTGCCATACCAATTAATTTATAAAAAAAAAATGCTTTATAGAACTAGGAAAATAGTAACAAAATCCCTTTGGAAGAACAAAAGGTCCAGAATATCAAGGCGATTAATGAAAAGAAATGCTAGGGAAGGTAGCCTATCTATACTAGATTTTATTCTGTATTATAAAGCAGCAGTCATCAAAACTATTTAGTACTGGCTGAGGAATAGAGCAGTAGATCAATGGAATACACTGGGAACTCAAAAGTCAGCAGTCAATGAACATAGTAATCTACTGTTTGATAAACCCAAAGACCCCAATTTTGGGGATAAGATCTCTCTATTTGACAAAAACAGCTGTGAAAACTGGAATATAGTATGGCAGAAACTGGGCATAGACCATTATCTAACTCCACCTACCAAAATCAAGTCTAAATGGGTGCATGATCTAGATATAAAGGCTGATATTATAAGCAATCTGGGAAAGCAAGGAATGGTTTACCTGTCAGATTTATGGAGAGCAGAAGACTTGATGACCAAACAAGAATTAGAAAGCATTATAACATGAAAAATGGATAATTTTGATTACATTAAATTGAAAAATTTCTGTACAAACAAAGCCAATGTAACCAAGATTAAGAGGGAAGTGGAAAATTGGGAAAGGGTTTTTACAATCAATGTCTCTGATAAAGGCCTCATTTCTAAAGTATATATAGAATTGAGTGATATTTGTAAGAATAAAAGTCATTCTCCAATTGATAAATGGTCCAAGTTTATGAACAGGGAGTTTTCAGAGGAAGAAATCTATAAGCATATGAAAAAACTGCTCTAAATAACTATTGATTAGAGAAATGCAAATCAAAACAACTCTGAGGAACCACATCTCGTCAGTGAGATTGGCTAAGATGACAAAACAGGAAAATAACAAATGCTGGATAGGATGTGGACAATTTGGAACACTAATGCATTATTGGTGGAGTTGTCAACTGATTCGACCAATCTGGAGAACAATGTGGAGCTATTCCTAAAGGGCTATAAGTAATTTCATACCCTTTGTCTTAGCAATACCACTTGTAGTGTTGTATCTCAAAGAGATCATAGAAGTGGGAGGAAGATCCATATGTACAAAAATATTTATAGCAGCTCTTTTTGTTGTGGCAAAGAATTGGAAATTAAGGAAATGCCTATCAATTACATAATGGCTAAACAAGTTGTGGTACATGAATATAATGGAATACAATTGTGCTATAAGAAATGAGGAGCAGATAGACTTTATACTTACCTGGGGAGGCTTATACAAACTGAGGCTGAGTGAGAAGAGCAGAAACAGGATAAATTTGTACACAATTACAGACACAAAGTATGTGTGATGACCAACTTTGATAGACTGGACTCTTCTCAGAAATGCAGGGCTATAAATAAACTCCAAGGGACTCATGATGGAGAGAGATGTCTACATTCAGTGAAAGAACTAGAAAGAACAGAGTTTGAATGCAGAGTGAAGCAAATTACCTTCTCTCTGTCTTTTTCTTCTTTGGTTTTGTTTACTCTTTCCCATTGTTCATTCCACCCATTACAATTCTGCTTTATAACCTGACTAATGCCTGATATGAAACTATTTGCAGATCCTATACTTGATTGAATGCCGCAATGTTGGCGGGGGACGGGGGTGCGGGAAGGGGAGAAAATTTGAAACTTAAGGAATTGTGGAATTGAATCCTGTAAACTAAAAGTAAATAAAGAAATTAATAAAAACCAAAAATTTTTTTAAAAGCATCAAATAATTTTTGTCTCAAAGAAATGTGAGAAGTCACATGGTGGTATAAGCAAGCTGCATCACATTACAAATGATGTAAACTCATATCTAAGATTAAAAGCTATAAAAGAGATAATCCAAAACAATCATGTCTACAGGTGCAGATGGTCTGATCATGTAATATATGTGAGGAATAATGAAAAGCGAATCATGTACCTGCAACCGAAAATTTATAACCCCAGAGAAAGACCAACAGAACATTGCTCTAGAAACAGCTGATTCTGAGGGAGGATTCTAGGAAGACAGCCAAGTAGGTCAGATAATTCTAGGCTCTCAAGATTTCCCCCCACAAAACTGTTAAAAGAGCACCTTAGGGTAAAAAAAATGTGTGGGTGGAGATAAATGAGAATAGGGGCAAACCTGGGCCTTCCTGGGACAATCTGAGAAGATCTGAAGTAAAATCCAAGGGCAGGTTTGTTCCCTGTGAGGAGTAAACACCTCCAGGCTAGGTTCCATTTTAACAACAAACTTCAAGCCCTAGAAGTGATAGTTTTAAGCATCTGCCTTGACCCCAGTCACAGAAACATTTACCTGTGGGTAATGAGATGTGTTGGGCATTTAGGCCCAGGAAGACTGCTGTTAAGGAATGCCAAAACCAGTTGTGCTGTGAAGAGTGGTGAGGTGAAGAAGAAATCAGCACATTCCCAATGAGTGGAGAAGCACTGGGACAGAAATGGGCACTCCTATGGGCACTCATAGCAGCCTAGAGATTTGGCTTTGCTTCTAGGCTGAGGGGAGACCTGAAAATATGGGGCAAGAAGCACCATTTCTCATACCCCAGGACTAGACATGATTTCAAAAATTAAGCTATTACCACAAAAAAATGCGCAAGCAAAGGAGAAAGACTCCAACCATAGAAAGTTATTATAGGAATAGAGATGACTGGGGTTCATCTTCAGAGGAGGAGGATAATAAAGTAAAGAAACCCCCAAAGAGAAATGTCAAATGGCCACTTGCCCAAAAAGAATTCATAGAAGATCTTAAAAAAAAGACTAGAAATATCAAAAGACAGAGATGGAGGAAAAGTTTAAATAATAATAATAACAATACAAAAAAAAAAGCAAACAAGTTACGAATGGAATGTCAACCAAGTAGAAAAGGAGCTCCAGAATCTTTTTAAATTTATTAATTTATTTTTAGTTTTCAACATTCATTTCCACAAGATTTGGGGTTACAAATGTTCCCTGTCTCTCCCCTAACCCCCACCCCAAGATACCAAGCACACTAAATACTCTTTCTACTAATTTTTTTCTCTCGTGTTCTCCCACATTACTTTCTTGTAGGGCAGATGGATTTCTGTTCCCCATTGCCTATATATCTTATTTAACAGTCTCAGGTAAAAAAAATTAACATTAATTTTTAAAATTTGATTTCCAGATCCCTTCCCTTCTTGCCTCCTCACCCACCCTCACAGTGAAGACAAGCAATCCATTATAGGTTGGACATGGGTAGTTATGCAAAACATTTCCATAGCTGTTATATTGTGAAAGACTAACTATATTTTCCTCCATCCTATCCCTCCCCTCATTTATTCTATTTTCTCCTTTGATCCTGTCCATTTTAAAAAAGTTTTTGTTGGGCAGAGCCAAGATGGCGGAGTAGAAACAGCTCGTCCAAGCCTCTCTGCCCCCAGATTCTCCACAAACTATGTAAAAAAGGACTCTGAAAAACTTCTGGAGCCCCAGCACCCACAGAACGACACAGAGAAGCTAACCTCCCGCTGAGGACAGCCCAGCACCCTGCAGGAAGGACCAGCGCAGTGGTCTGGGAGCCGGCAGCACGCAGAGCCCAGAGCGCAGAGCGCAGGAGCTGAGCCGAGCCGAGCCCAGGTCCACGTGAGCCGAGGTTTTAGCCCCAGGGCGGCAGGGCCAGCAGCCGGCTGGAGGAACCCCAGAACACCAGGAACTGTGGCGACCCCAGAATTATCAACATAGACTTGCCTAGGACAAAGTAAGAGGTTAGTGTCCTATGGACTTTGGGACCTGTATTGGGGGAATGCGTCAGCTCCCTCCCCTGGGGGCTAGAAGCCGCTGAGGAGACAAGTATTTTGTAGTTTTCATAGGCATTTCCGGCTCCCAGCCTACAAATCGTGGGGAGATCCAGCGATCAGTCTTGGGGGGTAATCGCTCTTGCTTTAACCTCCCTGGATCTCGATTGTGATCTAGGGTGGAAGTTGTGGGTGGGTTTACAGCTTGCCAGAAACGGAAGTTGCCCCCCACACGTTTGGGACGAAAATTCCTCTAGCTGGCCTTAAAGCCATAGTGTGGCAACAAGCCCAAAAGTCAAGCAATTAAGTGGCAACATGCCAAGGCAAAGGAAACAGAAAAATGCAACCCTAGACTCCTATTTTGGGGGCATAGAGCGGGAAAAGGACTGTGAGGTCAGAAGTCCTGCTCCAAAAGCCCCAGGGGAAAACATGAGCGGGTTGCAGGCCATAGAGGACCTTAAGAAGGACTTTAAAAATCAAATAAGACAAGTGGAGGAAAAATTGGAAAGAGAAATGAGAAGGATGCAGGAAAAGTATGAAATGAGGGTCAACAGCCTGACTGAGGAAAACAACACCTTAAAAAATAGACTAGCTCAAATGGCAAAGGAGGCCCAAAAGGGCAATGAGGAGAAGAATGCCTTAAAAAGTCGAATTTGCCAGATGGAAAAGAATCTCAAAAGTTCACTGAGGAGATTCATTCCTTCAGAGTTAGACTGGAGCAAATGGAAGCTAGTGACTTTATGAGAAATCAAGATGCTGTTAAGCAGATCCAAACAAATGAAAGATTAGAAGGCAATGTGAAATATCTCATGGGAAAAACCACTGACCTGGAAATAGATCCAGGAGAGACAATTTAAAAATTATTGGACTACCTGAAAGCCATGATCAAAGAAAGAACCTAGAAATCACCCTTCAAGAAATTCTCAAGGAAAACTGCCCTGATGTTTTAGATCCAGAGGGCAAAATAGAGGTTGAAAGAATCCACCGATCACCTCCTGAAAAAGATCCCAAAAGAAAACTCCCAGGAATATTATAGCCAGGTTCCAGAATCCCCAGATCAAGGAGAAAATACTACAAGCAGCCAGGAAGAAACAATTTCAATATTGTGGAAACACAATCAGAATAGCCCAGGACCTGGCAGCTTCTGCACTGAGGGATCGAAGGGCATGGAATATGATATTCCAGAGGGCAAAAGAACTGGGAATGAACCTAAGGGTCACCTACCCAGCAAAACTGAGTATTTTGTTTCAGGGGAAAATATGGTCATTCAGTGGAATAGAGGACTTTCAAGCATTCTTGAGGAAAAAACCAGAATTGAATAGAAAATTTGACATCCAGACACAAGCAGCAAGAGATGCCTGAGAAGGTAATCAGGGAAAAGAAATCAAAAGGAACTTATCAAAGTTGAACTATTTACATTCCTATATGGAAAAGCAATATCTGTGACTGATGATATCTTTCTCACTATGAAAATAATGGAAGAAGGGGTGTGGTCATACGAATACATATGTGAATGTGTGTGTATATGGTTACAGTTATATATGGATAGAGGGCATAGGTTGATTTTGTTGGGAAGGGAGAGTACTCAAGGGATGAAATTATGAGGTGAGAGAGGAAAGTGGCAAGAGGAGATGGGAGAGACATGGTAGGGTAAACTATCTCATGTAGGGGAAGTGGGTGCAAAGGAGGGGGAGAATAAGGAAGGCTAAAAAGGCAAAACCACATTCACATTGAATTTGGTTCAGGGAGAAAATGACATACATACTAAATGGGATATCTCAACCTGCAGCAGGATAGGGGGAAGGGGGATGAGAGGAGAGATGATGGATGGGAGGGCATCCTTGGGGGGAGGGGAGGTTGGAAGTACCCACTGTAGAAGAGGGACAGGATCATGTAGGGAATGGACCAGGTGGGGGGTGGGATGAGTGGGAGGGAATTATAAGCAGCCTTGTACAATATATCTACTATGATAATGTTTTGTATAGCTAGACATGTACAACATATACTGAATTACTTATCTCCCCAGAGGGAATGGGTGACAAGGGAGGAAGGAAATGGATCTGAAATTCGAGGTCTTAAGATTAAATGTTTCAATATATATAAATACTATTATTAATACTCTTTTGCTTATAATTGGGAGATAAGATGTGCAGGCATTGGGACACAAAGATTCACCTTCCTCTAATGGAAAAGTCGATGGGGGTATGGGAGAAGGTATGGGAGAGAGCAGATTGGAGGAACCGATATCTTGTGGGACTGCTATTCTGGGAGGTTGGGTAGGGGAATAATGGGGGGAAAATGATTGTAACTCAAAACCTGGCGGAAATGAATGATGTAAAACAGAAGTAAATAAAGTATTTGTTTAAAAAAAAAAAGTTTTTGTTTCTAAGTGCCCTCTCCCCCAATCTGCCTTGTTTTCTATCGTCTCCTGTCTTATCCCCTTACTCTCTACTTTCACGTGGGGCAAAATGCTCACTTGAGTGTGTTTTTCCCTCCTTGAGCCAAATTATTGAGAATAAGACTGCCTCATCCTGTTTCACCTTATTGCTCTTCCCCTCCATTGTAACAGTTTTCACTTGCCTCTTTTATGCGAGGTAATTTACCCTATTCTATCTCTCCTTTTCTTCTTCTCCCAATATATTTTCTCTCTCACCTTTTAATTTTATTTTTATATATCATTCCTTCCTATTCAGCTCATCCTGTGCCCTCTCTCTATGTATACATGAACACAAATATACACATACACACATATACATATGTATGTATATACATACATATGTATATATATATGTATGTATATATATAATATATGTATGTATGTATGTATGTATGTATGTATGTATGTATATTCCCTTCAACTATGCTCGTGCTGAGAAAAGTCTCATGGGTTATAATATTATTTTTTTATTGCTTCTTGGATTTTGTTGTTATTTTTAGAAGTGCTATTGACTTTTTTATTAAACAAATGATTTATTAACTTCTGTTTTACATCATTCATTTCCACCAGATTTTGAGTTACAATCATTTTCCCCCTGTTATTCCCCTACCCAACCACCCAGAATAGCAGTCCCACAAGATATCGCTTCCTCCAATCTGCTCTCTCCCATACCTTCTCCCATACCCCCTTCAACTTTTCCATTAGAGGAAGGTGAATCTTTGTGTCCCAATGCCTGCACATCTTATCTCCCAATTATAAGCAAAAGAACATTAATAATAGTATTTATATATATTTAAAACATTTAATGTTAAGACCTCGAAGTTCAGATACATTTCCTTCCTCCCTTGTCACCCATTCCCTCTGGGGAGATAAGTAATTCAGTATGTGTTGTACATGTCTAGCTATGCAAAACATTATCATAGTAGATATATTGTACAAGGCTGCTTATAATTCCCTCCCACTCATCCCACCCTCCACCTGGTCCATTCCCTACATGATCCTGTCCCTCTTCTATAGTGGGTACTTCCAACCTCCCCTCACCCCAAGGATGCCCTCCCATCCATCATCCCTCCTCTCATCCCCCTCCCCCCTATCCTGCTGCAGGTTGAGATATCCCATTTAGTATGTATGTCATTTTCTCCCTGAACCAAATTCAATGTGAATGTGGTCTTGCCCTTTTAGCCTTCCTTATTCTCCCCCTCCTTTGCAACCACTTCCCCTTGCTTCTTCTACATGGAATAGTTTACCCTACCCTGTCTCTCCCCATCTCCTCTTGCCACTTTCCTCTCTCACCTCATAATTTCATCCCTTGAGTATTCTCCCTTCCCAACAAATTCAACCTATGCCCTCTATCCATATACAACTGTAACCATATACACACACATTCACATATGTATTCATATGACCACACACCCTTCTTCCATTATTTTCACAGTGAGAAAGATATCATCAGTCACAGATATTGCTTTTCCATATAGGAATGTAAATAGTTCAACTTTGATAAGTTCCTTTTGATTTCTTTTCCCTGATTACCTTCTCAGGCATCTCTTCCTTCTTGTGTCTGGATGCCAAATTTTCTATTCAATTCTGTTTTTTTCCTCAAGAATGCTTGAAAGTCCTCTATTCCACTGAATGACCATATTTTCCCCTGAAAAAATACTCAGTTTTTCTGGGTAGGTGACCCTTGGGTTCATTCCCAGTTCTTTTGCCCTTTGGAATATCATATTCCTTGCCCTTTGATCCCTCAGTGTAGAAGCTGCCAGGTCCTGTTCTATTCTGATTGTGTTTCCACAATATTGAAATCATTTCTTCCTGGCTGCTTGTAGTATTTTCTCCTTGATCTGGGGATTCTGGAACGTGGCTATAATATTCCTGGGAGTTTTCTTTTTGGGATCTTTTTCAGGAGGTGATCGGTGGATTCTTTCAACCTCTATTTTGCCCTCTGGATCTAAAACATCAGGGCAGTTTTCCTTGAGAATTTCTTGAAGGGTGATTTCTAGGTTCTTTCCTTGATCATGGCTTTCAGGTAGTCCAATAATTTTTAAATTGTCTCTCCTGGATATATTTT
>WOXC01004772.1:0-77318 GCA_011680675.1 Gymnobelideus leadbeateri | reverse complement strand
ATATGCCAGAGGTTAAAAATATCTCGGAAACCATTAGCTAATTTGATTTTTTTAAACTGAATAAAATTAAATTGCCAAAATAAAGAATGAACAAGACATATTCATTCATAAAAATAGCAAATAAAGAGAATCATCAGAAACTATATTTTGTATTCATATGAATGACTTAAAAATAAAATATAAAAATAGTCAAATTTAAGAAAAGAAGAAATAGAAATTTCAAACTAACTTTGGAAAAAGAAATCACAAAAGTCATTAATGACTACCAAAAGCAAAAACTTCTGATTTAAAAGTATTTACAAATTAATTCTACCAAACATAAAGAGTAATTAATACCTATGCTACTGCACAAATTATTCTCAGTAATAAAAAGCAAACTCTACCAAACTCCTTTCTTGAGAAAAATATGATCTTGATAAACCAGGGAGGAATAAAGAAATGAAAGAATGATTTTAATCTTTACTAGTAAATATTGATAGTTCTAAAATAATATTTTATTAGAGATACATAAGAACATTCAGAAAAAAATACTCATTGTGACCAAGGTGAATTTTTGCCAAGGATAAAAATAGTTATTGGCAAACAGTGTGGCAAAGTTGATGGTGTCCTGGAACTGGAGTCAGGAAAATCTGAGTTCAAATCCCATTTATCACATTAAGTATATGACAAATGGGAAATTCATTTAACTACTCAAAGTCTAAGTTTCACCATGTGCAAGGTGAAGAAAAGGATCACTCTGGCATGTACCACACAAGATTGTTCTGTGATTTAAATCCGATCATATGTGTAAAGCATTTTGGAAACCTTTAAGAATTACAAAAATGTGACTATTACTACCTAATATTACAAAAACAATTAAGTAACAGCTCACTAGGCATAATATAGCAGGGAAATAAGAAAAAATCCCATAGTATAACATATATATATAATACACAAAACACAGAATAACATACATAGACACAAAAACACGGGATAACACACGCACATATATACAACACATATATCTCATTGGTTGCAAAACATAGCTTATATTTTATTCCCTACCCACAGTCACCCACTTCTGCCAAAAAGAAAGATCAGTTTCATTCTAATACCTCTTCTTTAGGGCCAACCTTGAGTGTTATAATCTCAGAATTCAGTTTCTTTTATTTTTTCGAGGTTTTTTTTCACTTACACTGATGTAGTCATTGTACACGTCGCTTTCTTGACTGATTACTTCGCATTCATGTCTACCCATCTTCTCTGTATTCATCATATTCATTATTTCTTACGGCACAATATCCCAATACATCAATGCAAGAAAACCTGTTTTAGCCATTCCCCAAACAATGGACATCTGCTTTGTTTTCAATTCTTTGCCATCACAAAAGTGCCTCTCTCCTTGAACACTGTCGCCACGCCATGCAGTCTCTTATCACCTCACACTTGGACTACTACAATAGGGGCTAGTGGGTCTGCCTGCCTCAAGTCGCTCTCCATTCCAATTCATTCACCATTCAGTCTCCAAAGGGATTTTCATAAAGCATAGATATGACCAAGTTGGACTGTCTCTTTCTCTGTCTTTGTCTCCTCTTCTCTTTCTCCTCCTTCTTCTCCTTTTTCCTCTTTCTCCTCCTCTTTTCTTCTTCTCCTCCTCTCTTCCCCCCTCTTTCTCCCTCCCCTCCTCCCTCCTCCCTCTCTCTCTCTCTCTCTCTCTCTCTCTCTCTCTCTCTCTCTCTCTCTTTCTCTCTCTCTCTCTCTCCAGTCTTCTTACACCTTACTTCCTGCCATAGCTTCCTCACTCCATGGACACTGGCAATTCACTGAACAAGACACTCCATCTCTTCATGCTGGGAATTTTCTTTGGCTGACCTCATTCCTTTTTCCTCACCTCTACGTCCTGGCTTCCCTAGATTCTTTCAAGTCCCAGTTAAAAGCCTACCTTCTATAGAAAGACTTCCCTAATTCTTCATTCTGATGCCTTCCTTCTATAGATTATTTCCTATTTAAACTCTATATGACTTGTTTGTATAGATTGGTCTGCATGTTGCCCCCCCCCCCCATTAGATTGTACAAGGGCAGGGACTATTTTTCTACCTTTCTTTGCATCCTCAGCACTTAACACAGTTCTTGGTACACAGAAGGTATTTAATAAATGCTTTTTGACAGACTACTACAATATTTTGGTAGGCATGAGGTACTTTTATTTTTTTTCTTTGACTTCCTTGGGGTATGTGACTCAAGGCATGATCAAATTATAGTCAAAGTATGGCCATCTGAGTCATTTTCTTAGCCTAAGTCCAATTGTTTTCCAGAATGCCACAGAGGTGCATTAAAGCATCTGGTTTTTCACAATCCTTCCAAAATTAACTACTGCCCTTTGAGTCTTTTTTTTGCTAACTGGTTGGGCCTGAGGTGAAACCTCAGCGTTGTTTTGCTTTGCATTTCTCTAATTTAATATTATTTGGAACAATGTTTCATATGACTACAATTCTTCTTCTGAAAATTGTTTTATTCATATCATTTGACAATTTATCTATTAAGGAATGGTTTTTGGTCACATTGAACAGCTAGGTGGCACAGTGGATTGAATACTGGTCCTGGAGTCAGGAAGTTCAAATCCAACCTCAGATGCTTACTAACTGTGTAACTCTTGGCAAGTCAATTAACCCTGCTTGCCTCAGTTTCCCCATCTGCAAAATGAGCTGAAGCAGGAAATAGCAAACCACTCCAGTATCTCTGCCAGGAAAACCCCAAATAAGGACACAAAGAGACAGATATAACTAATAGACTAAATCAAAAACTTAGTCATGTATGTTTGTGTAAGTCTCATATATGTGCTTGTTACATATATGTGTGTATATATGTGTATATACATATATATGTAAACTCTTGATCCTTTAGAGATGTTTAATGCAACATTTTCCCAGTGGGATATATGTGTGTATATGTGTGTGTATGTGTTTGTACATGTATGCATACATATACATACATGTTGAATATTAGCCCCTTATCAGAAATACTCAATGCAAAGATACAAATCCCAGTTGGCAACATCCCTTCTTATGCTATTTGTGCTCAAAAGCTTTTAAATCATTAGGAATTAAATCTTTTATGATCATCTCTCTCCCTTATTTGGTTAAGAATTCGTGTCACCATGAAAGCCCTTATCTTCTACATTTTTAAGCACATAATTTCAATATTCAGTTCATGTAGCCATTTTGAGTCCATGATGGCATATGGTGGAAGATGTTGGCAAGATGAATGGGAGGTTATTTTAAGGATCAAGATCTAGGCATATTTATAAGTGGAAGCAACCAGAGGATGAGGAAATTCTGAAAGTTAGGGAGACATTATGATTAAAGGGATAAGACTCTGGAGGAGAAGGGAAGAATATTCCTTGAGAGAAGAATCTGTTTCATTTTTTTCTTCATATTTCCATGACTTAGAAAAATTCTTGGCACAGAGAAAGCATCCAATAAATGCTAACTTATTGAGTGCCGATGGGTTGGTTGATAGGACCCAGGGCACAGGTAGAGGAGTTAGTGTTTGTAAGGAAAAAGGCTACCTCTTCCTCTGAGACTGGAGCAAAGTAGGGGAGAGGCAGCAGGAATGTTGGAGATGCAAAAGATTTAGGGCATAAAGTTGGGGAGAAGAGGGAGCATCTGGCAGATGGCTTCAGTTTTCTTCAGGAAAGTATTTGATAAGGTCATCATTTAAAAGGAGAGGAAAGGGGAACACAGGTGGCTTGAGCAAAGAAGATATGCTTAGCATTAGATTCTTAGGAGAGTAAGACAGAGTCATTCAGGTAAGAGTAAAACCATTGGCCTACAGAAATGAAGGCCTAATGGAGATTAGACAACAAAAATTTGTAGTGGACCCAAAAAGCACAGTTGTGCGATTCCTCCATTTAAGTAAAGAGACAGGAGAAACTACAAAGGCAGATGGCAGAAGCAACCCAAGGTTGGAGTGTGGTAAGTGATAGGACTAGAGATCCACAATTACAGAAATAAGGAGAGACACCACAAATCAAAACTAGCATTTCCTAGTCAAGCAATAGGGCAAGAGAAAAAAGTACTCAAGGATAAAGGATGGAACAAACCTGAACTGGCTAATTATTAGGTCAAGATTTTGAAGGGAAAAAAGTCATACTAGAACAGGGGGGAACAGCCTGGGAAAATAGGGAAACAGAGCAGCTAGATGAAACAGTGGATAGTAGTGGACTTGAAGGCAGGAAGATGAGAGTTCAAGTACTGCCTCAATACTTACTTGCTGTGTGACCCTGGACAAGTCTCCTAACCTCTTTCAGCTTCAACTTCCTTGTCAGTAATATGGGGATATTTACAGTACTCCCTCCCAAAGTTTTTGTGAGGGTCAAATAAGATAACATTATTATAAAACATTATACAAATGCTAGTTATTATTACTATTTACTGTGGTAAGGGTAGAAAACAAGTTTTGGAAGGGGAAAGGCACAGAATTAGATGGACAGGAAGAAATTAGGGTCAAATAGGAAGGAAGGGGGAGAGAGGGAAGGAGAGAAGGAAGGAGGAATGAAAAAAAGGAGAGAGGGAGGGAAGGAAGGAAGGAAGGAAGGAAAGGAGGAAGAGGGACAGGGGAGGGAAAGAAGCAAGAAAGGAAAAAAAGAAGGAAGGGAAGAAGAAAGAGGGAAGAAAAGAAAAAGGGAGAGAGGGAGAAAAGGAGGGAAGGATGAAGGATTGGACAGAGGGAATATAGAGGAAAAAGTAAGAAGGAAAGGAGGAGGTAAAGAGAAAGGGAGGAGAGAGGAAGGGACTGAATGAAGGAAGGGAGGGAGGAAGAAAGAGAGGAAGGAGGGAAGGAAGGAAAGGAAGAGGGAGGGAGAGAAAGAAAGGAAGAAGGAAGGAGAGGGAAAGAAGGGAGGAAATGGAGAGAAAAAAGGAGAAGGGAAAGGAGGAGGAAAGGAGGGAAAGGAAAGAGGAAGGGAGGGAGTAAGGGGGAGCAAGGGAGGAGTGACAGGAGGAAGAAAGGGAAGGAGAGAAGAAAGAACAAAAGGAGAGAAGGAAAGGAGAAGAGAGGGAGGGAAAGGAGGGAGGAAATAGAGCCTGTCAGAGGCATCACAATGTACAATCCATTCTGTGTTCCAAAAAAGAGGCTGTCCTATAGTGGCTGAATCTTTCTGGAGTCTAGGCAATATATCAGACTTGAAGTGCAGGGCTTCCTAGACAAACCAGCAGCCACCTACAAGGCACGGCAGAGAGTTGGCCAATCTGCCCTGCTCATTGCCTCTCTCAGGGTACTCTCTTATTGGTTTGCTACTTGTCAGCAGATGGGAAAACCAACAAGACAAGAAACAACAGGCTGCAGGCTGAGGTGACTATGGGGATTTTCCCAGAGATGAGACTGGTGGAGGAGGGAGGGTGTGAATTCTTTGGAGGCCAGTCCCCTTCAGTCAATCTGTTCTCTTCTCGGATGTGGGAAGCCCTCCAGCCCCAGGCTGACAATGGCCAGATCAGGCTACTTCCTTGTCCCAGGTTCCTTTCTTTTGCCTTCCTCCCTTCTTCCTCCAGGTTCAATTTCTCCTTCTCCTGCTTCTCCCAGAATCACAGACTCCATTATTCCTCCTTCTCCTCCTGTTGGTCTTCTTTCCTCTTCTTCCTCCTTCTCCCCCCTACCCTGCAGGGAAATGAGAAGTCATGAGGATCAAGAAGAATGCACAGGCTCCATCCTCCTTCACCTTCTTACCCTTCCTCCCCTGATACTCCTCCCCGCACCCCCTCTTGCCTCACTACTCTTCCTTCTCCATCTCTTGCCTTCTCCTAATGCTCCTCCCTTGCACCTGAAATCAAGAAGTTCTAAATTCTGATCTAGCCTCAGACTCTCACTAGCTCTATGACCCTATTTGCCTCAGTTTCCTCATCTGTAAAATGGGAATAATAAAAGCACCAACCTCCCAGGGTTGTTGAGAGGAAAAAATGAGATAATATTTGTAAAGAGCCTTGCAAACATTAAACCTCTTCCTGGTTCCTTTTTCCCTCCTCCTCACTCTCTTTTCCTCTCTCCACCTGGTCTTCTGTCCACCCTCTCCCTACCCCTTTTTTACTCTCCCACTTGTCTTTCTCTGCCCTCTTCTTCTTCCTTCCCCTTCCCCTTACTTTCCCTTTTTCCCCTTCCTTCTCCCTCCTGCCTCTTTCTTCTTCCTCTTCCCCCTCCTCTTGTCCCCTCCTGGTCTTTCTCCTTCCTCTTCACTCTCTGGTCTTCATCCTTTTCTCTTTTTCTCTTCCTCCCCCTCTTGTAAGGCAACTTGTAGATGATCAGTCAGCCTTGGTGATAAGGAAGCCATGTGCCGGCCCCAAAAACTGCCAAACCTTTGCCTAGAGTTTAGAAGGAAGAAGCAGGCAGGCACAGGGCTTGGCTCTTTAGTGAACTGTGGCCAGGCTGTGTCTTTGCCCCTCTCTTTGACATTTTCAAGGTCGTTGTTCTGGGAACTAGAAACTGGGCACCCAGGGAGACCAAAGGAGTTTCAGGTCACGGGGTAACCTGGAGGCTGTTTGTCTTCTGATGTGTTAAATGGGCATAGTTCCAAGCCCTGGCATTTTAGCCAGGAGAAAGCTGGTGCTAGGGACAGATGGAGGGAAAAAATGCAGCTAACTTCAAACTACTGCTATCCCAGGAGAGAGAAGGGATTGAGCCACCCTGGCAGGAAAGGCTGCATTATGATTTACTCTGGCTGTCACATTTTTCTCCCTGCTCAGCTTCTCCACTTTAAGGCTTGAAAGACTTTCGTTCTTTAGATTTATTTGTTCATCCTCAGGATCCCTGCAGAGTTTCTCTGCACCTTCTTATTGGGCCATCCCCCTTCATTTGCAAGTGGCATTGTGTCATGTACCCATTGGGGGCAGGGCAGCAGGGCCACTGGCAGAAGCAAGAAACACCAGCTTCTTAGAAAGAGTGTCACCAAAGGCAGGACCAAGTTGCAAAAGAAGACTGGGGACTGTGTGTGTTGTAATTGGTCTCCACTCATGCACAAAGGGAAACGTGGAGGAGACTCAGAATAGGAGGTAACTTTATTATTACTATTATTATTATTACTTTCTTGGTTTACCAAAAATTTTGCATGATTTCACAACTGAAGAGTCATTTGGACCCTAAGGATTGAGCATTGTTTACCCTTACTCAGAAGGGAAATTCAGGGCAATGCATTGTGAGGGAGAGCAAGGAATTGTGGAACTGTTTTTATGCCTCTCAATAATTCAGTCCAGATAATGATGGGAAAGAATGTGAATGAGCCAACCCTACCTTTGTATGATTTCTTTGCAGCAGATCCTCAATCACATTTGTTTTAATAATCAGATGACTGAACTTTCTGATCTGACACAGCCTGACCACAAAGTAGGCACAGGCTGAGGCTGCAAGGTGGTAAGGAAAACCTGTTGAGATTAGAAAGGTGCCCTACTTAATATCCAGAGTAGATTTTACTCTTGCTCTTTGTAATCCCAAAGAATTGAATATAGATGCAGCCTAAGGGGATCTATTATCAAAGTTATTCTCTTTTAAACAGTGAGGGGACAGAAAAGAAAAATGTGTTTAATTACTAATATAAGATTTCCAATAATGAATGAGATAATCTAGTTTATGAATTTCATTTTCTTTTCTAAAACTTGTCAGTAATAGAAAGTGTTTTGTTTTGGTTCTGATCTGCCATTTCACTGATGTAGGGAATTCCTCAGTGGAGACTCCTTTCATCCATGCAGTCTTTAAAAGTCTTCTTAGAGAACTGGAAAATTAAATTATTTACTCAAAGTCTCACAGTTTGTATATGTCAAAGGCAGAATCTAAAAGTAGGTATTCCCGACTCCAAGGCCAGACCACAACCCACTATACCAAACTGCTTCACCCTATTTAAAATAGAGAAAATGCTTACTGCTCTAAGCTCTATAAATTCTGAAAAGGAACTCCATTGAGGGTTGGAGCAAAGTTTAGCTTTAAGCTTTCTATAAAGGTATAGTTTGCCAAGCAAAGCCAAACTGCAAACAAGCTAACAATGGGGAGAGATGTTTGACCTACTCAACAGAACATACCAAATTCAAGGACATTCTACTACTATGGGACTTTTTTCTTTTAACAATTCCTGTTGGTTCTTTACTTGAAAGTCACAAAATTACATTTTAAAAAATTAAACATGAACTTTTCATTCATTCACATTAGCTCCTGTACCTTTAATTAATAAGTTAATTTTTACTATATGCCTAATAAGACAAAAATCTAAAGAACTAGAAGTTTAGATATGGATATATACACACCCCATATTACATATATACATACATGCATATATATCATAATTATGATGTTCAGACAATGCTACATATAGAGAAAAGACTTACTCTTGACATTTGATGGTGATATATGGTGTAGCAGTTATAACACTGACCTGGGTTCTAGTCCCAGTTCAAAACTGACTCACTGTATAACTTTAAGCAAGCTCTATCACTTCACTGGGACTCAGTTTCCTCATCTATAAAGTGAAGGGATTAATAATCAAAAGCTCCTAACCATATTTGTGTCCTGGACCCCTTTGACTATCCAGTGAGGCCTATGGACTCCTTTTCTGAGTAATGATATTAAATGCATAAAAGAGATGAAAAAGGAAATCATTTTTATTGAAATAAAGATGTAATTTTCCCCATAAAGGTCACCAATCCTTAAAATCCATCCAAGACCCCTTGGCAGTCAGTAGACCTCAGGTTAAGAACCCCTCACCTAGATGAGACCTAAGATCTCCCCTAGCTCTAAAAGTGCCTAAAAGGTCCATGTGAACAGGGCCTTCACTCAGTTCACTGATTTGAATTCTGAATCTTGAATCTTTGTGACTAGTATAGCATACTTGAAGGGATATGTGTATTGTATTTTAAAAATACCCAATCTTGTTTTAATTGTGTATTATGTATCAGCCTCAATTATTCAGCATTTATCAAATTCAGGTCTCTCATCCTAAACCTGCCCCTTGACCCTCCCACCACCACCACCCACCCCACTGCATCCTTATTTTTCTCCTTAATGCTAAATTTCTATCATGCATAGACTACTTGCTCCCTGCACTTCCTTGCCAATTCACTCATCAGCCTCCTAAAATCTGCCCTCCTTCCCTACCACTCTACTGAGCCTGTTCCCTGTAAAGGTCACCAATCCACTGCAAAAACCCATTGACCTCTTCTCAGTGCTCATCTTCCTTGACTTTTGTTGCAGCATTGGACACCGATGACCACCCACTCGCCCTGGATATTCTCTTTCCTGACATTTTCTGACTGCTCTCCCCTGACTGCTCTGTCCCTTGCTTTCCAAGATCCAAATACCTTCTAGTACTTTTGATTAACAGTTTCTTCTTGGGTTTTTCCAAGAAAATAATTATTTTTCTTTCTTCTCCTACCCTTAAATGTTTGAGGCAGCTAGGTGACCACTATATAGAATACCCAGTCAAGAGTTAGGAAGATCTGAGTTCAAATGCAGCCTCAGACACTTGCTATCCATGTGACCCTGAGCAAGGCACTTAGCTTTGTTTGCCTCAGTTTCCTCATCTGTAAAATAAGCTGGAGAAGGAAATGGCAAACTACTCCAGTATCCTTGCCAAGAAAACTCCAAGTGAGGCTGTGAAGATTCACAGACAACTGGGAGGGCTGAACAACAACCCTTAAGTGTGGGCATCCACTAATAAATACTAACTATGGGTTCAACGGGAGAGACCTGGATGAGTTACAAGCTACATTACTGGGAGGGAGGGAGCAGCCAAATGGATAAGATCACAGATCCATTTGATTATACTGTTTGTTGTTTGTTATCACATAGACAGATTCTAATTTAAATTCTTGATTTTTTTTCTCACGTTGCAATTTTATAATTCAAATATTACCAAGGAAGGCAAATTATTATAATAGAAAGAGTTAATAATCTCTCTTGTGGAGAGAGTATTAAATTTCACTGTAAGCATTTATACCTTAGAGATCAGCAAGGGGGAGGCTAAGTGTTGCAGTGAATAGAGCACCAGCCCTGGAGTCAGGAGGACCTCAGTTCAAATCTGACCTCAGACACTTAACACTTACTAGCCATGTGACCTTGGGCAAGTCACTTAACCCCAATTGTCCTGCCTTTCCCCCTCCAAAAAACAAACACACCCCCAAAATAAATAAATAAATAAGAGAGACAGAGAGAGACAGAGAGACAGAGAGAGAGAGAGAGAGAGAGAGAGAGAGAGAGAGACCAGCAGGTTACAAATCAGGGCATGACTGATTGTTTTGTTGATGGTCTTAACTTAAGAAAGTGTTAGTAATACAGATTAAACTTGAAAGTGTATGCATCCTTTTTTTTTTCCTGGAGAGCCTGGTTGTTAAATATATACCAGCACACCACTATATGACTCCATAAACTTTACTTGAGCTCAGCAGGAGTGTGGTGGAAGGCTCAGGCAAAGAAGTCATCACCAGACTGAAAGTCTGCTGACTAGCCTAACAATAATAATAATAATAATAATAATAATAATAATAATAACTGGCATTTATCTAGTTCTTTAAAGTTTGCAAAATGCTTTACATCCATTATCTCATCTGAGTCTCATTATACCCAAGAAACTAAACTAAGAGACAGGAAACTTGATACCTAGAATCTTCTCTCTCATCTCTGACTTTCAGTAGGCTTGGTTGCTTCTTTCTGGGTTTCATTTTCCTCATCTGGAAAAGAAAGGGGGGTAGACTGGAAGACTACTCAGGTCACTTTCAGTTCTAATTGACAATGAATTACTATCTGCATGATCTTGAATAGAGTCCTTTAAGGTCTTCCTGCCTCCATCTGGGGGGGAAGGAGGTTCCATATCTGTAAAATGAGGGGTCACTGCTATTAAGTTGTTTCAGTTATGTCTGACTCTTCATGACCCCATTTGGGATTTTCTGGACCATGATATTAGAGTGGTTTGCCACTTCCTTCTCCAGCTCTTTCTTGTAGATGAGGAACTGAGGCTGACAGGGGTAAGTAACTGATACAGGGGTCACATAGGTGGTGTCTGAGGCCAGATTTGAACTCAGGAAGATGAGTCTTCCTGACTTTAGTCTGGATGCTCTGTGCACTATGGCACTGCCTAGCTGCCCTCTACTAGTCATAGAATTCTACTTTTGCATGTTTCTATGATCAGTATGCAAAATTACTTTCTGGGCTGCTCTTCGATTTTGCAAATCAGGCTAAATAAGTCAATTCATTCAGAAATACATCTAAAAAGAGAAAGGAACTCTGTTGCAATCTTGCCTTTCACCCAAAGAGTCAATAGTCATAAATTTAGTGTTGAAAGCCCTTTGGAAGTCATCTAAGTAATGATGGAATGGAACAGTATCGTGCTAAAAGAAATAAAAAGCAGGATGATTTCGGCTGGAAAGACTTACATGAACTGATACAGAATGAAGTAAGCAGAACCAGGAGAACATTGTACAAAGAAACAATATTGTAATGAACCACTGTGAATGACTTTAGCTATTCTGAACAATACAATGATCTAACATATCCCAAAGGACCCATGAAAAACCGTATCTGCCTCCAGAGAAAGAACTTATGGTGTCTGAATAAAAACTGAAGCATACTATTTTTCACTTTCCTCTTTCATTTTTGTTTTTTTGGTTCAAGTTTTCTTCCACAAAATAACTACTGTGGAAATGTTTTACATGATTGCACATGTATAGCCTATATCAGATTGCTAGCCATGTTGTGGAGGAGGGAGGGGAGAGAAGGAAGGATAGAATTTGGAACTCAAAAATTTTCAGAAATGTGTTTGAAATTGTTTTTACATGTAATTGAGGATTAAAAAAAAAGAAGCCATCTAAGGCCAATCACCTTAATTATGGAGGAAACTGAGGCCAATGAGGTCAGGACTTAGCCATGGTCCCAAGGGACAGTACCCATCTGAGGCAAGATTTGAACCTCCATCCTGACTCCAGAGTGATTATTTTCTACTACTGTACCAGGATGCTTTCCTTAATATGATTCACCATGATGAGACAGGATAATGTAGAAAATTGCTCACGTGTGTCCCACAGTGGCTCACCAAGCTCAAGGAGGAAGACTAATGTGATGGGTGGAGTGGGATAAGAAGAAGCAGAGGAACAAAAAAATCAAATCAGTATAGAAATACAGAGAGATAGGTCCCATCAGATAAAGGCAAAACCCGAAACCCAAGTGCTCTGTTTTCAGGGAGCAGTCGGGAATCATTTCCATAGCAGCCAAACCTGATATTTCACTAACTCTTGCATTGGCTAATCAGCAGAAGTACTAGATGAACTTATTCTAAAGTAATACCTTCCTGTAACAGACATTCCTTGAGAAAGGTCCAGGGAGCCAAGTGAATGGTAGCCTAAGAAGCCAATATGCCCTCTGAAAGGTGTGCATTATTGGTTTTCCTGACCCCACATTTCCCTGAGTGGAAATGTGGTGTTTTCCTGTGGTCTCTTTCTTCCTAGAATGTCAGTTTCTCATCTAACTCCTCCCAGAGTTGTTTCAATGAAACTAATTCCTCATAGATACAATTTTCAAGAGTCTCTCTAAGAGAGACCAGAAGCCCAATAACTCCTTCCATTCAAATCGACAAATTTTCAAAGCAGAATAAACTTTGAATATAGGTTTTTGTTTTTGCTCTTGACTTTTTCCCCTGCCACCTTACTACAACAATAGACTTCCATGGAGCTAGTAAATGTTAGCATGAAAAATTTCTAGATTTTTACTTTCTCCTCATCATATAAACCACACATATTTGTTATATATAAACACTCAAAAACAATGCAAATGATAGAAACCTGCAAAATTCTTTCACAATTACCCCCCAAAATTCAGCTCCACAGATCTAGAAGCCACATCCATCAAGGGAAAGCTGAAGAAATAGCAATATTCCAATTTTTCCACTTTGACCAATGGGCCTGAAAGTCTCCCAACAGCCCAACTCCTTCCCTCTCCAACCTTCATTTAATATCTTCCTTGGCACACTCTTTTGGCTAGGTGAGTTGGGGAAAGATTCTCTTTCTCCCCTAACATCTGGCTAACACTTTCCCTTCCCTATGATATCTAGTTCAAATATGTCAAAAGAAAATAAGAAAAACAGAAAACTATAGAGCCAAAAACTCAAAATAGCATACCCAAGAATGATGAATTTTTATCTGGACAATGCTTGTGTGTATGGTTCCGTGAACAATAGGTGTGATGTGGGCTCATTTGCCAACTTTCAGTATAGAAACTCCATTATATCTTCTGGAAAGTTTGTTTTGTTTTCATTTATATTTATTAATACCTCACTATATGCCAGATACTGTCCTAGGCAGATATGAAGATAAGGAAGATGTAATCAATACTCTTCAGAATGTATAATCCAGCAGAGGAGGTGATATTATTTTTACCTGGGAAGGAAGATCAGAGAAAACTTAGCGAAGGTGGCTTCGCCTTGAAGGGTAGGCAGGACTCTAACAGGTGCAGAGGAGGGAGGAGAGCATTCCAGGTAGAGGGAATAACACAATAAAGTCAGGAAAGACCTGTTCTAGGGAGAGTTTCACTAAGTCAGTTCCACTTCTTTGGAGAAGCTCCATCAGTAGCATTGCTACCTCATTAAAATCATTGACATGTCCATGAGACCAGCAAAGGTTGAAAGCCATTAGTGGATTCATCATTCTTTGAAATGAGTTGGAAACCATTTTTAATTAAATTATTTTTGAAAACTAAAATAAAAGAGACTATTATGATACCATCTATTACTTTAGTACTGATGGTTCCCAAATCTATGTCCCTAGTTCTTTGACCCTCTCCTGAACTCTAGTCCTGTTTTTTTCAGCTGCCCTTGAGACATCCACAAAGGAAATCCCCTCATCTCTCTTCAGATGTTTTGATCAGAACCAGAGTCAGAAGACAATACCACCCCTGATGCTTCCTACTTATGTGACCTTGGGCAAGTCACTGTCACCTCCAAATTAATCTGGTCAAACTCCAACCCATTAGTTCCTTACTTTGAGGACGTGAATAAGGTACTTGACTTGGAGTCAGGAAAATCTTCATTCAAATTCTACTTCTAACATGTACAATCTATGGGACTCTGAACAAGCCATTTAACCTTGCTGAGCCTCACTCTTCTGATCTGTGAAATGAGGGAGTTGAAATCAGTGACCCCTGAGGACCCTTCCAGTTTTAGAGCTATGATCCTATGATCCCATTATCCAACCACACACACCCCCAAAATACAGTGGTTCCCCTTTCCCGAAACCACATTCCTACTGGTGGTTTCTCTACTTATTATAGACCATTTCTGTCAGACCAGAAAACTTAAAGCCATATTTGAATCTCCTTTCATGTAAAGTAGCTAATTCCATTATAGTCTGTGTTTGTCAAACCTTTTCTAAAGAAGGAGAAAGGGGGTGGGAAGAGGGATTGTGTATGTGTATAATGTATATATACACCCACACATGCCTGCACATATTCATATATGTGTATGCATATATGTATATACACATGCATATATCACCACTTACTCCTGAGCCAGCCATCTGATTGGTAAAATGAAGGCGATAACCACCCGTCTACCTCCCAGAGCTATTGTGGGAGTTAGATGAGAATGTGTATGAAATATATCGATGTAGATATATGACTATAGACACATATTTAAGCTTTAACACTTGCACTGAGGCTATTAGAACACATTATATATGTAGGCATCATTTGTTTTTACATCATCTTCACTTGTGAATCAATTCTCCCACCCTCACTAACCCAACAAGCCACCCCTTTTAACAAAAAATAAAAAAATAAAGAGAAAAAAACACAATTCAGCAAAAGCAACACATCGACTGTATCCAATGTCTGTCTGTTGTTCTAAACCCTTCATAATATGACATCTCCCCCACCTTTCCAGTCTTCTTACACCTTACAGCCCCCCTCCCTTGTGCCCTGTGACCCAGTGACAATGACTTCCTTGCTGTTTCTCACACAAAAAACTCCATCTCCTGACTGTAGGCATTTTCACTGGCTCTCCTCCATGCCCAGAATTCTCTCCCTACCTATCTGTTGTTCCTGTTTTTCAGCTGATTTTCTCCAATTTATCCTCTATATAACTTATTTGCACATTGTGGCCTGCATATTGTCTCTCTCATTAGACTGTAGGGTCCTTAAGAATAGGAACTGTCTTTTGCCTTTCTCTGTATGCTTGGTACCATACCTGGCACAGAGTAGTCATTTAATAAATGTTTATTAATAGACTGAATTACAACAATACTTCACATCTGTAGTCTTCTGCAAAGAAGGGACATAGGGACTCAGATCTAGAACTGGAAAAACCTATCCAGTCCAAGGCTAATTTTACAGATGTGGAAGTTAGAGTTCTAACTCTAATTTCTAACTTCTGCGGGAAGTTAACCAATTGGTCCCAAAATCACACAGATAGTAAGCATCGGAGCTAGGATATGAAGTCAAGCACTCTGACACCAAGAGAAGGGGATGCCTTTTACTCCCAGCTCTTTTCTGGGGTTTAGGAATCACATTTTAAGAGGCACACTGACAGACTAGCATCCAAAGGAGAACCACCGGGATGGTGAACAATCTGACAATGAATCCTTTTCTCCCTGAGTACAACCCTTTCATTTTATTTTTATTCATTTTCAACTTAAATGCAAAAAGACAAAAAACAACAACATTTCCATGTGCACAGCACAACATGAGAAGATTAAGTACAAAACCATAAATTTCCATTTCACACTGTTTATTGTTATTGAAAAACTATGTAATAAATACTACTCATCATTTTCGGAGCTATCCTGGTTTTCAGTGGTTCCTTCTACCTTGTCTTTTGTTCTCTGCTGGGCATTTTTTCTCCCTCCCCAAAATCTTTTCATAGAGAACTGAAAACCTGAGAAAATAGAAGGGGGAAAATGCTAAATAGAACCAAGCATTGTCTTCAAGTAGATGATGAGTTGTAAGGAACTAAATACCTTCCATGGTATTCCAGAAGGTACAACTGGATGCCAATATTGGATCAAAATAAGGAAGTTCTTTCACCTCTGTCATGGGAGGTAATGGTGATAACTAACATTTGTGTAGAGTGTTGTGTGGTTTACCCTGTTCCTTTCATACGTATTCTCATCTAACTCCCAGAATAGCCTTGGGAGGTAGACAGGTAGTTATTACCTTCATTTCACCAATCAGATGGTTGGCTCAGGAGTAAGTGGCAAGACTGGACCCATGGCCAGCCTTCAGCTTCCTAGCTCTGGATTCTCTTTCCTGTTATACACATTCCTTTTCCTCCAAGGTATTAATTAAGGACTGATGACCTCATTTGGGGATGCAGTAGGGGAGTTTCCTCACTGCTTAAGAGGTTTAATTTGAAATTTCCAAGATTTTCCTTATCTCCACTGAGCTAATGACTTGCTAAACTTTGTCTCTTTTTTCACCTCTCTCTTTTCATTTTAATGTCTACTGCCTTTTAAGCCAAGTCCTTGTTATCTTCAGGCAGATTTGTTCAACAGTCTCTTGATTTGGCTTCACTGTACCTAATTTCTCCCACTGTAGGTCCTTCTTATCTTGTCCTCATGCACAAGAATCTGCAAAGGTTTTAGAGGGTCTACTATATCAAGTCATAAGCCCTTGGTATTTAAACTTGTTTTTTAGCCAATTGTTTTTTTTTACTTAGAACTTTCTGTAGTAGGAGGAGGAGAAGTAGGAGGAAGAGGAAAAGGAAGAGGAGGAGGAGGAGGAGTTAGCATTTACATAGGGTTTTAAGGGTTGCAAAATGCTTTACAAATATTATTGTATCCTATCCTTGCAACAATCCTAGGAGGTAGGTGCTATTATTATCCACACTTACAGATGGGGAAACTGAGGCAGATAGCATTTAAGTAACTTGCCCAGGGTCACCCAGCTAGTAATCGTCTGAAACTGGATTTAAGTTCCAGTTTTCTCAAACCCAGGTCTAGCACTCTACACCCTGTGCTACATTAGTTAAATTATCAGTTTTACTCTCCCACAGAGGTCAAGTTCATTCCTACTTCATTGCAGTCTTGTAGGATGTGTTAGGTCAGCTAGGTGGTGCAGTGGACAGAGCATTGGGCATGGAGTCATGAAGACCTGAGTTCAAATCCAGCCTCAGACACTTACTATCTGTGTGACCTTGGGCAAGACACTTAACCCTGGTTGCCTCAGTTTCCTCATCTGCAAAATGAGCTGGAGAAGGAAATGGTGATGGTCTAGTATCTTTGCCAAGTAAAACCCCAGAGGGGGTCACAAAGAGTTGGACATAACTAAAAACAACTAAACCAAAAACAATAAGATAATGTAAGTTCCTTAAGGGTAGTTGCTGTCTCGTTTTTGTATTTGTATCCCCTTGAACAGGGTCTGGTGTATACAACAGATGATTAATAAATGCTTTTTTTCTTGATTGACTGCTGCAGTGTCTCTATTTTTACTCTTCTCTCTACCTGGATTGTTTTCTCTCCCCCTCTCTACCCAAATTGCACCCATTCTTCATAGTATCATCTATTTTATCGAATTTTCCCTGACCACTCTATACTAATCCATTCTTTTTCTGTACGATTTCAAAAAGTCACTTTTATTTACCCCTTAATTATTTAGTATTTGTCATTCTTGTATCCCCTATAAGATTATAGGCTCTTTGTGGTCAGGGACCAAATTTATTATTTGTTTCCTTTAAGGCTTATGGCAAAGTATATAGAAGACACACGTCTATTCATCAGATGAATGTTTGCCTATGATTTAATTGGTAGGGATACACCCTGTAATAAACCAAGAACAGTCTCTTATATATAAATATTTGTTTTTGAGATAGATCAGTACTTGTTTTAGTAGACAGTCCTCATGAGTTTCTGTGGTCAAAAGTAATTCTTCACAAACTGTGAATGACTTCGCTCTTCTCAGCAATGCAATGATCCAAGACAATCCCAAAGGACTCATGATGGAAAATGTTATCTGCCTTCAGAGAAAGAACTGATGGTATCTGACTACACATGAAAGCATACTATCTTTCTTTCTTTCTGTTGGAGTTTTCTTCCACAAAATGACTAACATGGGATTGTTTTACATAATTGCTAATATATAAACTATATATTGCTTACCATCTCAGGGAAGAGGGAGAAGAGGGAGAGAGGGATAGAATTTGGAATTCAAAACTGGGAAAAAAGTTATGAATGATTTTATATGTAATTAGGGAGAAATAAAATATTATTAAAAACATAATAATAATTGTTCACCTACTGGGCAAGGTTCTGGTGAAGAGCTTTGCTGAGATTAATAGTTTAGAACTTAAAATTTGTCTTCATCCCCCATTCTAGATGGGTAGGACCTGCTCCAGTTTATATTCCAATGGCCTCATCTTCAAGAATCCTACATCACATCCAAGCTACATACAATGTGGCATCAAAGTAGAAAGATACAGTGGAAGAGGCCAAGATTTAGAGTGAGAGGACCTCAGTGCCACTCCTACCTAGGTCACTCACTAGCTATGGGACCTGGGGCAAAACACCTTTCCTGAGCCTCAGTTTCCTTATTTATAAAATACTGAAGTTGGACTAGATAAACTGCTAAGAACCTTTATAGCTCTAAATTTATAATCCTAGGATCCTAAAAGTTTACAAGACTATGATAGCTACATATCTAGATAGATTGATAAGCAGATATGGAGATTTGTACTAATAACACTACTTCATGAAAAGGGGTCTTAAAATTTGAGCCTTAAATCTTGGTTAGGAGCATTATTCATATAGTTTTTAAAATTTTAATTGGGGTGGAGGCAGATTGATTAGCATTTGATGCTATCAATCATAAAACATGTAATTGTTGCTTGTTGCTCATCCTTTGGGCTAGAGGAGAACCAAGGATGGCATGAGGGTGATGTAGTGAATTGCATGTGAATTGCATTTGAGTGATTAGTCCTTTGAACTAGTATGGACTTTAGAGAGTTGGGCTAATGCTCCTATAGATGAAGATCTATTGAGGGGAAGTGACTTATCCAAGAAGACAAAGGGACTCAGACTCAGGTCTCCCATCTATAACACATGTATTCTTTATGCCATATTATGATTCAAAGGCAGTGCACTATAATGGAAAGAATGTTGTATTTGGAATCACAAGACCTGAGTTCGAATCACTGCTTCAGCAAGGCATTTTATCTCAATTTCCTCATGTAGAATGAGGACAAATGGACTAAAAGACCTCTGAATTTCCTTCCAGCTCTAGACTTACATGCAGTAACAGACTGAATAAAGGCTGCCCTATATTTTCAAGGAGGCCTGATTTCATCAGCATGAATGCCACCTCCAATGGTCAGGTCAGCAGCACCTTGTGCTTCTGACTACACATAAAAACTCATAAAAAACATATTCGACAAATTCAATTGAATTCAATAAACAGTATGGCTTTGTGCAAAGCATCATTCTAGCTAAGAAATAAGGCAAAAACAGTCTCTGCCCTCAATGAGTTTAAAGTCTACACGATAGAGACTCAACAAGTCAGAATAATTGACCAAATCTATTAAGAATTTTTTTTCATGTTTCTGGACCTCTGATTTAATAAGCATGGGGGGCTTTTTCTTCTACCATTGTAGAATGGAAGATTTTCTCTGTGATTTCACTTTGTTTTGGGATTGGGTTTTGTTTTCAGTTGCATGTGCAATCATTTTTTTATTATATTATGCTTTTACTATACTCTGCTTGTTTATTCTATGAATTTATATTACATTCTATATTCTATAAACTTGTATTACATATTATATAATTTTTAAAGTTATAAATTGATAACAAAGATATGATTTACCCAGTATAATACAATCAGTGTCTGCCTCATGGTGTCTTGGAGGAGTTGCAGGGTCCCTTCTAGACTATATTAGGGCAGCTCTTACCAATCTATAAAGCTTTCAGATATGGGCCTGAAGACAAACTTCAAGTCCCAACCTAGTTAGTTTCAGGGAAGTTCTTCAGCAGACTATCATCTTGTTGTTGTTGTTAATCAGTTAATTGGTTGTGGCTGAGTCTTTGGGGGTTTGTTGGCAAACATATTGGAGTGGTTAGCCATTTCTTTGTCCAGTTTAAATTCACAAGAGTGCCAAGTATTGCCTAGTAAATAACACAATGTTTCTTGGCCACAAAACCTCATGAGGACCATCCACTTTGGCAAAGAGATATTTAATCTGCTTCAAAAACAAATGTTTGTGAACCCAGGTCTGTCAGACTCCTCAAGGCAGCTTTCTATCCACTTCAACTTAACTTATAGGGACAAATGGAAAATTCTCTACTTGGATTTTAAAAATCAACTGTATAAATAATAATAGTAATAGCCAGCATTTGTTTTCTAGTTTGTAAAGGGCTTTACAAACTTTATAATAGAGGCAGTATGGTTTAAAAATTCCAGTATTTATTAACTATTTATTGTGTATCAAGCACTGTAAATGTATACCAGATGCTGACTAAAGAAAGAGCAGCAAATTTGAAGCTAGATTATTCCAAAGGTTGACCTTCTCTTTGTTTTCTTGTAAGGGAATCTCTTCTGACTGTGAAATTCTAATGAGAAACATAGATATGGAGCAGTTTGTGTACAGTGGGCTATAAACTCAATTTGAATTGACCTTGTATGTGGCAGCTGCAACCAGCAATTTGAACTTAAGCTGCATTATGGCACAAATAGCGTTCAATCAATCAACAAGCATTTATTATTTACTATGTATTGGAAACTGTGCTAAACTTTGGGGATGTGAAGAAAGGCAAAAACAAAAGAGAAAACAGCCTCTGCCCTCAAGGAGCTTACATTCTAATGAAAGATACTAAGTCCAAACAACTGTGTTCATTCAAGATAGATGGATTGTAAATGGGAGGTAATCCCAGAGGGAAGACACCACCATGGGTGGCAAGGGAGGGGGATCAGAAAAAGCCTGCTGCAGAAGGTAGGATTTCAGCTGAGTCTTTAAAGGAAGTCAAAGAAAACAATAAGGTGAGAAGGGAGACCATTCCAGGCATAGGGAATACAGAATTTGGAGTTGGAATGCCACATAATTGGAACAGAAAGAAGACTAATGTTGCTACATCAGCGAGTAGATAGAGGGGAGCAAAGCATAAGAAGGTTTCAAAGGTAGAAAGTGGCCAGGTTGTGAAGGGCTTTCAAAGTCAATTATTAGCTATTATTACCAGCTGTTTGTATTGTCCAGCGAGCAACTGGAGTAGATGGTGACCTCTGAGGTCCTGTCCAACTGTGAGATTCTATGATTCTCAAGTCAAAGTCCCATATTTCCATTACTTGAAAGTGTCTCATTTCATGGGGCTTTAATTTATTAGAACTAATTTTCTGATTTGGAGACAAAGCATTTTAACAAGCTTAGATATGTCTATAATGATATTAAATGCTTGGAGAGTGGGGGAATGTGCTTTTGCCTGGTTTGAATTGGTTCAACTACATTATTTCACTGATCAGAAGGAAACTCCTAGTCAGGTAACCCCCTCTACCAATGCAGATCTATAGTTTATAGTCCGGGAGAGTTGGCTTGGGTACTTGAAAGATTAAAATTACTTTCTCACATATAACCCACTAGTTATGTCAGTTGAATACAAGCTAGAGCAAGTCCTGCCAATCTAGAAAGTTTTGTGGAAAACACATTATTATACTGTTCTGAAATTTTAATAATTTTTATGCTGTTCAACTAAAACTTTATGTGACTAGAGATTGCTTGAACCCAGAATGTCAGTAACTCTCTAGGAATACTACAGATGTCTACAAGGAATTTTGGGGTCCTCAAGGTCCTGGATCTACCCCACACATTATGTTTTGGATCCACTTGCCCAGATCTGTTTTAGGGTTCAAACAAGCTTTTGTTTTGGATTTCCCTTGTGTTTTGGCTTTGCTTGAATTTTCATTGATGTATATATTTACTGATATCCATCTAAATTTACTTTGCTTTCAAGTTGTCCTGTCAGGAAACTTGCTTAACTACATTTGGGTTCATGTGTGGATATACTTGTCTAAAATCCTGCATAATGTAAACCTTCCAGAACCTGGAGGAAAAGGAGTCACCTCTCTTTCCAGATCTCTCCCTTTCTTCTCTCTTCTCTATCCTACCCCCTTGTTTTCTCTCCCCCCTTCCTTTCTCTCTCCCTTCTGTCCTTCCTCCTCTCCCTCTCCCTCCTTTTCTCCCTCTCTCCTATCTCTCTCCCTTTCCCCCTCTGTCCCTCTCTCCCTCTCCCAAACAACCTAATAAATTTCATTCTAAAACTATTTCACATTTTAGGGTTTGTTCTCAAGAATGGCAGTCTTCAGATATGAGGCCAAAAGCAAATTCTGCCTAAATCTCAACATAGTTAAATTCAGAGACTCCTAGACTCTCAAAGTCATAACCCTAGTAAAGATCCTAATGGCAATCTGTGCTCCCTGCCTCAGTTTCTCTTTACTGAAGTCCATCTTCTCCTTGGTTGACAAAGTGATGTTTCTAAAGCAAAGGTCTGACCACATCAGTCCCCTCTCTACCTGAACTCAATAAACTCCAGTTGTTCCCTGATACTTCCACGACTGAACATAAAATTAAATGTTCAGCATGTAAATTCCTTTACAACCTGACCTATTCTTACCTTTCCAGTCTTTACTCCCCTCCCCCACTCCTTCTAAGATTCAGCTATACTGACCTCCATACTGTTCCTCACATGCCACACTTTCTCCCAATTCTGCACCTTTACATTGGTTGACCTCCATTCCTGAGATGCTCTCCCTCCTCTCCTCTGCCTACTGTATTCCCCAGCTCCCTGTAGGACTCGGTTCAAATCTTTTCTTCTTTCCTAGTCCTCCTTTCCCTATTCCCCTTCCTGCTACTGCTAGTACCTTCCTCCTAAAAGTATCTTATACTCATATTGTATATATCTTATCCCTGTCTAATTGTTTATATACTATGTGAGTTCCCTGAAGAAAAGGACTATGTTTTGGCCTTTCTTTGTATACTGCAGTACTCAGCATAGTGTCTGACATATAGTAGATGCTTATAAATAAATGCTTGACTGATTGATGTGGCCTAAATTCAAATTAGCTTTTTGTGGATGCCAAATACAATGTTAATTTGCATTGACCTTACAGTCTGCTATATATGAGCTGCTGTCTAGTCATACTTCCCCATTCTTTTATCAAAAGAAGCACAGCCTCTCTGGGTTAGAACAAGATCACTTATTTTACAAATGAGCAAAATAAGGCCAAAAGAAGTTAAATAACTAGTCCAGGGTCACACATCCAGTATATTTCCCTTGCAAACTTGAATCTAGGTTTTCCTGCCTGAGGCCATCTCTGTCTCCATTTTCTTTTAGGGAATTGAGCTGTTAAGTGACTTACTCAGGGTCACATAGTATAGGTCAAAGGCAAGATAGGCCATCTTTCTCTTCATTTCTAATAGGCATTTATTAAATAACAGATAATCTTTGTTATGTTTTTCATTTATGGATAATTTTGCTCCCTAAAAATTTCATAGAGCTATTATACAGATAGAATGATAAAATTACTTTTTTCATCCAGTCTAAACTCAGTACCTCTGATTATCTAGCATCAGAGTGGAAGAATTGAAGGACTGTTTTTTCACAGTCCTGGACTCAAAATAACTATCTTGTTTATTTTCTATCAACTGCTTCTGTTGCCAGCATGTAAAATAATCTAACAGGGACAAAGGTCTCCTTAAAACATGGACTGTGGTAGCTAAGGAAAGAACAAACAGACCATGCACTTTGCTTAGAGGGCAAGAGAACAGTTATGCCCTTTTAACTCTGTTCTATCAGCAGGTTGAGCAATTCAGACTGAAGGCTGCAAGCATGAGTTCAGCTATCCTGAAGGTAGAGGCCCTGGATGCTGAACGTTTGGTCCAGATTCATTGGGATGATGGGGAAGAGTCTCTATATCCTGCTGTGTGGCTGAGAGACAACTGCCAGTGCCCTTGCTGCTACCTGGATTCTGCCAAAGCTCGTAAGCTCCTCATCGAAGCCCTTGACGTTAACACATGGGTCAAGCACTTAACTTTGATCAACCAAAGAAAGGTATTTTTCTCTTTAAATCTTTAATCTTGCCTTTAAAAAAAAGTCAAACTAATTTTGAAGGACTTTGTATTACGGGACTATTTTTTTTTACCCTCACTAGCCAAATGTGTACTTGTATCCCTATAACTTAGTACAGTGGCCAACGCATAGTAGGTGCTTAATACTCAATAACGGATTGAGCCCAAGGCTCAGTGCAGACACCTCCAACTGGAAGGTTGGTGTCTACCAAGAAGTCTAAGAACAGAATTTTAGACTCAGAAATAGAAAACATTTAGTACAGGGATTTGGAACCATTTTTGTGTCATGGACCCCTTTTGCAATCTGATGAAGCCCATAGAGTCTTTGTTAGAATCATGTTTTTAAATAAATGAAAGAGAAACGGGATCAAAATTTTTCTCCCTATCCAAGTTCACAGAGCCTCTGAAATCTACTCATTAATCAATGGAATCCAGGTTAAGAACCTCTGAGCTAATGCAACTTTTTCATTTTTGTGTTTGAGGAAACGAATACTCCAAAATATTGTTCTATTCCAGGTGTGGGTTAGGCCAGATAGACTGCTTAGATCCTTTGTTCAACTCCAAAATTCTGTTCTTCTAAGTGACTGATCCAAGGCTATACTTGGAGTTAGTATCATATCTGGGGCTAAAAGCCAAGGATCCCAGTTCCTGAACTTAATTTTTACATGATTTGGCTCTCAATCTGGTTGCTACAGTCACACATATACCCCTTCTTTACCATGTCCCACCTCTAATGTTGAAGTAGACTCCTGGCAAGGAGGGAAAGTTCTGCCAGCCTCTGCTGTTCACTCCTCAGGCCTCTCATTGACTCAAGGATTTTGCTGCTGGCATTCATGACTTCCCCAATGCCACTCACTGCATTCCCCTTCCACAACTCTGACCTCACAATGATGCCATAGACTTAGATAAATCAACAAGAGGGCTCAAACAAAGGCTGAAACCTTGTACTTTATCAATATGGACAATCAGAGAGGATAGAGGAGGTCATGTCCTTATCAGGACGTATCCTTAACTCTATCTAGAACTCCAAAATGTGTTACACCCTCAGACATGCTGATTTCTATAACTTAAACTATACCTAGCCCCAGAAGCAGGGGGGTGTAGCAAAAAAGAACAAAGAACTGGAAGTCAAGAGACCAGACTCCTTGTCCTAGGTCTTGCCACTAAAAAAATCATGTGACCTTAAACAAGGGATAGCTCTTTTCTGGGCCTTAGTTTCCTCATCTACAAAATGAAGGGTTGGGACTAGACAGACTCCAAAACTGTAAAATTCTTGTCTTCTATGCTAAAGAGTAACTTGGTTTATTTTTCAAATCTATAGATATTTGCTAAATCTCCCAACCCTCCATATTTTTAAGTGACTGTAGAGCAGAGGTGACAAACTCAAAACTCCAGAAAGGCTTGAACCAGATTAAAATGTAATTGGGGATTAACTAAATAAATAAAGATACAATATAACAAAGATAATGCTAATTTGTGGTTTTCTAAGTTAACAGGGATCCATTTCTATTTGAGTTTGACACTTCTACTGAAAAGTACTGGAGTGTCAGCATATAAATATATATTTGTTTACTGTATTAAAAGGTACATATCGTATGGCCTGATGAACATATTAGTGATTTTGAAGCAGATTGGCTAAAGAAAAGATGTTTTTCCCAAAAATCCAGAGCAAAACTCCAAAAAGAATTGTTTTTGCCAGGTAGGTGTGTTTTTAAATCTATTATAATCTTTTAAATCATGTTAAAGCCCCACGGGAATCATTCTCCAAGAGGTGATAAAAAAATGTGATTTTCTAAAGAGGATTCACTAAAAGCTTGTCAACATTGGGTACTGGTGTTTGGGCACATGATGGTTACCGAAGAAACCCAGACAAGGAAAAAAGGGCACCAAAATCTAATGAGTCAGTCTCATCTGTGGCTATCTCTTGAATTAGGTCAATACAATGAATATGAAAGGCATAGAAACATAACAGCAAACACAGTTCCTGTTCCCAAGGTGTTTACTAATTGGAAGTTTAGACGACAGAGGCAATTTGACTCCAACTAACCTTTCCAGCTTCATTATCATCTGCAGGACTACCCTCTGTTCCTCAGACATGCCCTTTTCTTTCCAGCCTTCTGTTTGCTCATTACCATTCCTTCTGCCTGGTTCACCCTTAACCCCCAGGTCTACCTCCCCAGTTCTTACCAGTCCAACCTGAATGCCATCCCAACCTAATGTAATCATCTCTAAAACACCTCCATTTTTCATCCCTCTGTTGCTGAACTGCCTGTTTCTTCTCTCTCTCTTCCCAGCTTTACGTCTACTAATCCAGTTTTAATTTCCAATGCAAACCTTTTCATAAGCAGATAGCACCATCAGGTTTGGATTGGATGGGCTTTGATGTACGAAAATTAAGCTTTTGCTATTACTACAGACTGCTAGATGGTGCAATGGTTACAATACTATACCCAGAGTCAAGAAAACCTGAGTTCTAAACTAGTCTCAGACACTGAGTAGCTGGGTGACCCTGGGCATGTCACTTAACCTCTTTCACCTGCAAAATGGGGTTAATAATAGCACCTACCTGCCAAGGTTGTTATGAGGATAAAATGAGACATTTGTAAAGAGCTTTGCATATGTCAAAGTGCTATATGAATACTGGGCATTTAATGGTCCAAGTGTCACCTTTCTAACTAAACTGTAACCTCCATGAAGGCAAGGATTCCATCTTACTCCTTTTTTTGGACTCCCCAAAGGGCTAATACAATGAACTGGACTTACTAGGCTCCTAGTGAATATTGAGTAACAAAAAAGTGAGTTGGAAAGTCAGAGCAATTGGTCTTTTTAAGGGTAAGAGTAAACTCAGAACACAGTAATTGGGCAATATGGCACAAGTCAGGAGAGAACGAAGTTCAAATCCCCTATCTGACTCTGAACCAGTCCTTTAACTCCCAGTATGTGTCAGAGCCAGGACTTGAGCCCAGAGCTCTCTGGCTTCAAGGCTGACCTTCTATTCAATATGTCCCTGCTGCCTCTCCATCTGTCATTGCTGTTCAGCCATTTTCAGTCATGTCTGATTATTCGTGACCCAATTTGGGGTTTTCTAAGCAAAGATACTACAGTGGTTTGCCATTTCCTCCTCCAGTTCATTTTACAGATGAGGAAACTGAGACAAACAGGGTTAAGGGTCTTGCCCAAGGTCACACAGCTAGGAAGTGTCTGAGGCCAGATTCGAACTCAGGAAGAGGGAATCTTCCTCATTCCAGTCTGGGAGCCATATCCACTGTACCACCAAGTTCCCCAGACTCTTCATTTATTAAATGCTTAACAAATGTTGAATTGAATTCCAGCTGTAAATATTGTGTGACTTCTTTGTGTGTAGCTTTCAATGACTCTTTACCTTCAAGAGAACTGGTAATAGACCCATTTGTGCCTTGGTTGATCAAGGTCATCATTACACCTGGGAAAAGCTTTGTGTACAGTATTTAAAACCAGCATTGGAAAGTTAGACTGGGAAAGGAATACTAGGGGTAGAGAGGAAGGGAGAAGGGAGAGGAGGAGCCAAGAGAGAAATAAATATGGAAACAGGAAGATGCAGATTAATAAGGTCATGATAGGCCATGAATCTCAAAGTCCTGAGGAGTGAAGGTTTTTCAAAATGCACACAATGCCTTTTTTTTTAAACAAATGCTTTATTAACTTCTGTTTTACATCATTCATTTCCGCCAGATTTTGAGTTACAATCATTTTCCCCCTGTTATTCCCCTACCCAACCTCCCAGAATAGCAGTCCCACAAGATATCACTTCCTCCAATCTGCTCTCTCCCATACCTTCTCCCATAACCCCTTCGATTTTTCCATTAGAGGAAGGTGAATCTTTGTGTCCCAATGCCTGCACATCTTATCTCTCAATTATAAGCAAAAGAGTATTAATAATAGTATTTATATATATTTGAAACATTTAATCTTAAGACCTCGAATTTCAGATCTATTTCCTTCCTCCCTTGTCACCCATTCCCTCTGGGGAGATAAGTAATTCAGTATATGTTCTACATGTCTAGCTATGCAAAACATTATCATAGTAGATATATTTTACAAGGCTGCTTATAATTCCCTCCCACTCATCCCACCCCCGACCTGGTCCATTCCCTACATGATCCTGTCCCTCTTCTATAGTGGGTACTTCCAACCTTCCCTCCCCCCAAGGATGCCCTCCCATCCATCATCCCTCCTCTCATCCCCCTTCCCCCTATCCTGCTGCAGGTTAAGATATCCCATTTAGTATGTATGTCATTCTCTCCCTGAACCAAATTCAATGAGAATGTGGTTTTGCCTTTTTAGCCTTCCTATTCTCCCCCTCCCTTGCAACCACTTTCCCTTGCTTCTTCTACATGAGATAGTTTACACTACCCTGTCTCTCCCCATCTCCTCTTGCCACTTTCCCTCTCACCTCATAATTTCATCCCTTGAGTATTCTCCCTTCCCAACAAATTCAACCTATGCCCTCTATCCATATATAACTGTAATCATATACACACACATTCACATATGTATTCATATGACCACACACCCTTCTTCCATTATTTTCATAGTGAGAAAGATATCATCAGTCATAGTTATTGCTTTTCCATATAGGAATGTAAATAGTTCAACTTTGATAAGTTCCTTTTGATTTCTTTTCCCTGATTACCTTCTCAGGCATCTCTTACTTCTTACGTCTGGATGTCAAATTTTCTATTCAACTCTGGTTTTTTCCTCAAGAATGCTTGAAAGTCCTCTATTCCACTGAATGACCATATTTTCCCCTGAAACAAAATACTCAGTTTTGCTGGTAGGTGACCCTTGGGTTCATTCCCAGTTCTTTTGCCCTCTGGAATATCCTATTCCATGCCCTTCGATCCCTCAGTGTAGAAGCTGCCAGGTCCTGGGCTATTCTAATTGTGTTTCCACAATATTGAAATTGTTTCTTCCTGGCTGCTTGTAGTATTTTCTCCTTGATCTGGGGATTCTGGAACCTGGCTATAATATTCCTGAGAGTTTTCTTTTTGGGATCTTTTCCAGGAGGTGATCAGTGGATTCTTTCAACCTCTATTTTGCCCTCTGGATCTAAAACATCAGGGCAATTTTCCTTGAGAATTTCTTGAAGGGTGATTTCTAGGTACTTTCCTTGATCATGGCTTTCAGGTAGTCCAATAATTTTTAAATTGTCTCTCCTGGATCTATTTTCCAGGTCAGTGGTTTTTCCCATGAGATATTTCACATTGCCTTCTAATCTTTCGTTTGTTTGGATCTGCTTAACAGCATCTTGATTTCTCATAAAGCCATTAGCTTCCATTTGCTCCATTCTAACTCTGAAGGAATGAATCTCCTCAATGAACTTTTGAGATTCTTTTTCCATCTGGCAAATTCGACTTTTTAAGGCATTCTTCTCCTTATTTCCCTTTTGGGCCTCCTTTGCCATTTAAGTTAGTCTATTTTTTAAGGTGTTGTTTTCCTCCGTCAGGCTGTTGACCCTCATTTCATACTTTTCCTGCATCCTTCTCATTTCTCTTTCCAATTTTTCCTCCCCTTCTCTTATTTGATTTTTAAAGTCTTTCTTAAGGTCCTCTATGGCCTGCAACCCGCTCATGTTTTCCCCTGGGGCATTTGGAGCAGGACTTCTGACCTCAAAGTCCTTATCCCGCTCTATGCCCTCAAAATAGGAGTCTAGGGTTGCATTTTTCTGTTTCCTTTGCCTTGGCATGTTGCCAGTTAATTGCTTGACTTTTGGGCTTGTTGCCATACTATGGCTTTAAGGCCAGCTAGAGGAATTTTCGTCCCGAACGTGTGGGGGGCAACTTCTGTTTCTGGCAAGCTGGAAACCCACCCACGACTTCCACCCTAGATCACAATCCAGATCCAGGGAGCTTAAAGCAAGAGTGATTACCCCCCAAGACTGATCACTGGATCTCCCTACAGTTCACAGGCCAGGAGCTGGAGCTGCCTCGGAAAACTACAAAATGGTGTGTCTCCTCAGTGGCTTCTAGCCCCCAGGGGAGGGACCCGACGCATTCCCCAAATACTGGTCCCAAAGTCCATAGGACACTAACCTCTTACTCTGTCCTAGGCATGTCTCTGTTGATAATTCTGGAGTCGCCACAGCTGCTGGGGTTCTGGGGTTCCTCCAGCCGGCTACTGACCCTGCCGCCCTGGAGCTAAAACCTCGGCTCACGGGGACCTGGGCTCAGCTTGGCTTGGCTCGGCTCCCTGCGCTCTGCGCTCTGCGCACTGCGCACTGCCGGCTCCCAGACCACTGCGCTGGTCCTTCCTGCAGGGCTGCTGGGCTGTCCTCAGTGGGAGGTTAGCTTCTCTGTGTCATTCTGTGAGTGCTGGGGCTCCAGAAGTTGTTCAGAGTCCCCTTTTACATAGTTTGGGGGGAATCTGGGGGCAGAGTGGCTTGGATGAGCTGTTTCTACTCTGCCATCTTGGCTCCATCCCCTCACACAATGCCTTTTTAAATAAGACAGGTAAGAGCTTCCTCCACCTACCATGCAAGATGATGTGCCCAGTGATACTGGATTTTACAGGTTCATCCAGAGAAATAAACCTTCTTAGATCCTTTACTCTAGCCAAAAATACAATAATAGTCAACACTGACAGAGCAGAGAACTCTGAGACTTTCTCTTGTCTGATCCTTACAACAGCCTCATCCAGGCAAGGAGACCTAGGTTCAAGTCCCATTTCTAATATTTACTGATTGTGTGACCCTAGAAAAGTCATCTAACCTGTTAGTGCCATAGGCAACACTGAGATTCAAAGTTGCAGAGAAGGTACCAAATGGCAGTTTCCTGAGCTGAGAGCTTCTTATATCCATGAAATCACTGGACCAGTCCTTAGCCTTACTGTGTACATGATTCTGTACTCTACCCTGGGAATACAAAGACAAGGTATAAAGTCCCTGCCTTCAAGGAATTTATGTTTTACTGGGAGGATATAATACATAATTAAGTAAATACAAGGGAGATATAAACTGATTTTAAAAGACTGAGAACACTAAGAACCAGAGGATCAGAACACCCCTGTGTAGGAATTAGCACATGGACTTCAGCACAGGAATTAGCTCCTGGAAGGAAGTGATGGTTTGTATTCCAACAGGCAGAAGTGAGATGATTGAACATTACACACATAGGGAACAGGCTGTACCTAGACATGAGAGTGGGGAGTGAATTGCCATTTCTGGGAGTAATGAGTATGTCAATCCACAAGCATTTATTAAGCACCTACTATCTGTCAAGCACTGTGTTATGCATTGAAAAGGCAAAGGCATTTTTGACTTTGTATCATCAATCAATCAACACATATTTATCAAGTACCTATTGTGTGTCAGGCATTGTGCCAAGTCTGATGGATACAAAGTCAAAAATGGTACAGTCCCTGCCTTCAGGGTGCTTCTGCTCTATGGGGAAATACAATTCCACCCCAGGAGTTCTGCACACAGATGGAATCATAGATCCTTTTCATGATATTCACCAGACCCTGAGTGAAAAAACATACAACACAGGGAAGAAAGCAACAAGAGAAATAAAGCTGAATGTTGGCTATAACACTATATAATATTGGCAATTTTATTTTAATTCAGCAAGCATGTATTAAGCACCTACCACATTCCAGTTTAAATGTGTGTAGAAAGATATGGTAAGACTGGAAAGAAATAAGTGGAAACCATATTAAGAAGCAGCTAGGTCACATAGTGGGTAGAGTGCTGGGCCTGGAGTCAAGAATCCAACCTCAGACATTAACTGCATGACCTTAGGCAAGTCAATTAACCTCTATTTACTTTGATTTACTGGAGAAGGAAATGACAAACCTCGCCAGTATCTTTGCCAAGAAAACCCAATGGATAACATCGGTAGTACAATGGTCCATGGCATTATGAAGAGTTAGACGTGATAGAACAACAATATTAAAAGGACTTTAAATGCTAGGCTATGGATTTTTAATTTTATTTTAGAGGCAATAGGGAGCCACTGAATATTTTTTAGGAAGGACAGTGAAAGTCTTATCTGTATTCTAAAAATATCATTTTAATAGCTGTATGGCTGGTGGATTGGTGATGAGAGAGTTTGGAATCCAGGAATTGATTAGGCAGATATTTTTTGTAAATAGTCTCAGCAAGAGGTAATGAGGGCTTGAACTAAGGGGACACCGTGTGGATAGAGAGAAGGGGACTATTGCAAGAGATGTTATGGAGGTAGGGCAAACAAGATTTAGCAATTGCCTGGATATGGGGACCTTAGAGATCAATTAATACAATCTGGTTGTTAATAAAATAGGAAAGGACCTGTGGAGAAGGTGGTACCCAAGTGCTGCTTTGAACTAAAGAAGAATTTGAACCTGAATCTTTCCTGACTCCAAGGCTGACAATTCTGGAAACATTTAAGCCTAAGCCTACAAAAGTTCAGTGAATATCTGAGGTTATAAAAGTCACAAGTAGACAAGTGAGGACATCCTGACTCAGGTCACCACTATAACATATGCTTCTCCTTTTCCTGGAATATCAGCACAGCATATAAAATTGCTTCTTTCCTATTTTGAGGTGAGACCAAACCCTAAAAAATCCTTCTTGTTAGCAATTTTAAGGCAGCACTCCATTGTAAGGAGCTACAAAAAAAACCCCTGGATCCATTTGACTGTTTATCCAGGTTAGCTAAACTTAAACAATCTAGATGATGAGATTCTATCAAAGGATATTCTTCCCTCCCAGGTAAAGGAAAATAAGTTATCTGCATTTTCCTACCTTAGAAAAAGACAATGCAACCTATTGTCTTTCTCAGTGTTTTTTCATGAAGAATCTGATTAAAAAATAAATAAAGAGGAATGTCAAAACTGCATGTCATGACAAAAGGAACACTGAGTGGAAAGCAGGAGACCCAAGTCCTTCTCCAGGACCTACCACTAAGTAGCTCATAACTTTTAACAAGACCTTTTCCCTCTCTGGAACTGTGCCGCATTTATAAAACTGGGAGGGTAGACTCAGTGATCCCTAAGCACCTTCCCAACACTAATATTCTGAATCAAATATTAACTCACGTACTTTGACAAAAAGATTTTCATGGTGGGATCACAATAGAACAACTGGCACCAACATATTATTTTTATTTTTGATGCTACTGTCATTTTTAAGTACCACCATCTTAGGGCTTAATCATTTCTTTAAGGACTTTTTCCCTAATTTGACTTTAAGATGGTAAAAATCACTCTCTTGATTTTGTTTCCTTAAAATTTTCTGCTTTCAGTTTTGACTATTTGAACAATAAGAAAGCTATCTTTTTTATTACTGCAGCTTATAGCTTTCAAGAATTGCCAAAAAAATATCAGGCATAGCCTATTAATGTTTCTTAGCCATTATGATTTCATTTCTTGGAGCTGAGATTTCTTATATGATCAGAAAGTTGATGAGCTGCTCACATAGTGAGCCCAAGAGGTGAGAGCTCTGGTCCATTGCTATACTTTAGAGGTCAAGAGAACCTGAGGAATGTACCTAGCACATTGAGTGGGCACAGTCAGTGACCTTTTGACATAAAATCATCACAAACTCTGTGCTAGGTGGTTCAGTGAGGATAAGGCTGGACTTGCAATCAGGAAGACCTGAGTTCAAATCCTGCCTCAGATATTTACTAGCTATGTGATCCTGGATAAGTCACTTAACCTCTAAGTGCCTTCATTGCCTCATCTATAAAATGGAATTAATAATATTTGTTTAAAATTCAAAAGCTTGGCAAATGTCATTTTTGCTCAGTCTTTCAGTCATGTCTGATTCTTCATCACCCCATGAACCATGTTGTCCATGGGGTTTTCTTGGCCAAGATACTGGAGTGATTTGCCATCTTCTTCTCTGGTGGATTAAGGTAAAGAAGAGCTAAGTGACTTACCCAGGGTCACACAGCTAGTATCTGAGACCATATTTGAACTCAAGTTTTCCTGACTCCAATAGTGGCCAAAATTGAAAAAGATTGGGTTGGAAAATATCAGTTTACACCTCAATTCTAAAAAAGGATGATGCCAAAAAACATTTAAATTACCAAACAATTGCATTCATTTCACACACCAGAGTGGTTATGCTTAAGATTCCACAAGCTAGGTTTTAGCAATATGTGAACCAAGAATTACCAGAAGAAAAGACTGTTTTTCAAAGAGGCAGAGGAACTAGAGACCAAATTGCCAACATTAACTGGATTATGGAGAAAGCAAAAGAGTTCCAGAAAAGCATCTACTTCTGTCTCATCAACTATACTAAAGCTATGTGGATCACAATAAAATGTGGCAAATTCTAAAACAGAGTGGAGTACCAGATGATCTCACTTGTCTCCTGAGGAACTTGTAAATGGGCCAAGAAGCAATGGTCAGAGTAAAATATGGAGTAACCGATTGGTTTAAGATTGGAAAAAGAGTATGACAAGGCTGTATATTGTTACTTTATTTATTTAACTTATATGCACAGTACATCCTGTGAAATGACAGGCTGGATGAATCAAAAGCTAAAATTAAAGTTGCTGGAAGAAATGTCAACAATCTCAGATATGCAGATGATACCAATCTGATACCATTCTAGGTGTATTTCATCTCATTTTGGAACAATCCTCCTATCTGCATACATGTGAAATTTCCTTTACTACCCCCTCATACTACAAGGGTCAGATTTGGCATATGATTTTCATGATATTCACTAGACCTCTCCTTCAAACATATGAAAAAAAGATTTGTTTTCTTTTGTGTTTTGATAAACACTGAAGAAGTTGGAGTTGTTCAATTTTATCTCAGGAAAAACTCAGAACTGGTTTGTTTAGTGTTGTGGAAACTCTTGCTGCTTTCAACACACAATTAAGTAATCGACTTTTGTATATTTGTTTTCAGTTTTCATTTCAACAAACAAGCATTATGATTAAAGTTATTAGAATAAAATCTTTGAACTTTTTTTCAAATTATGTCAGAAAGTTAAGAATTAATAAGTTTTTTGATGAGAGTGAAAGGGGAGAGTGTAAAAGCTGGTTTAAAGCTTAACATAAAAAAGATCTTGGCAACTGGTCCATCACTTCCTGGTAAATAAAAGGAAGAAAAATGGAACCAGTGGCAGATTTTATATTCTTGGGCTCAGAGATCACTGCTGGTGGTGACTACAGCCATGAAATTAAAAGATGCCTGCTCCTTGGAAGGAAAGCTATGACAAATCCGGACAGCATGCTAAAAAACAGAGACATCACCTCGCTGACAAAGGTCCATCTAGTCAAAACTATGGTTTTTCCAGTAGTAACATATGGCTGTGAGAGCTGGACTAGCGGGAAAGCTAAGTATTGCAGAATCAATGCTTTCAAGCTGTGGTGCTAGAGAAGGCTTTTGAGAGTTCCCTAAATCAGCAAGAGGATCAAATCAGTCAACACTTAAATTAATTCAGGCAATTCACTGGAAAGGCAAATACTGAAGCTAAAGATTAAATACCTTGACCACATAATGAGAAGATAGGACACATTGGAAAAGACCCTGATGTTGGGAAAGACTGAAGGCAAAAGGAGAAAAGGATGGCAGAGGATGAGATGGATAAATAGTGCCATGGAAGCAATGAACATGAACTTGGAGAGACATAGAAAGATAGTGGAAGATAGAAAATCCTGGAGTGCTATAGCGTGGGGTCACAAAGAGTCAGACCCAAGAACAACAAGAACTTCCTGACTCCAGGTCCAGTACTCCATCCACTAAGCCATCTAGCTGCCCCAAACTTTATAACACTTTGTAAATGTTAACTACTATTATCATTGCCATTACTAGGGGTAGCATGGGGGTTGTTTTTCTTATTGCTGTCCCTATCCCTGCTTCAGGCCCCAGGGAGATTAAATTGCTAAGCGTACGATACTTGCAGACATTGGGAGAGCCACCCAGGAAAACCAGAGTCTAACGCTTCACAGCTCAGCTTTCTTGTCCTCTCCCCTTCCAACACACCTAGCTCTTCATCTGTAATATAATGGAGTAACAATTTGCAAAACCCAAAAAACACACTGGAGTCTGAACCATGACAAACACCAGGCTGGAGGGTCCAGAGTTCCCCCACCTTTCTGTGCTACCCACAGGCAGCACAAGTGGGAGAATCAGGCTGATGCCTTCATCAGGATGATCAGCTGCACATGTTGCCTTTCTGCCCCACAGATGAATTGTCCAGCTTCCCTGCCTGTGGTCACAGAGGGGTTGCAATTAGCTTCAATGGAGGGCATTCTCACACAGATGAGAAATCACAGCTACTGAGAATAACATCTGTAGGTAAGGTAGAGTAACATCTGCCAGTACCAGCAGAATGGAGCAAAATAAAATGATACCATTTCCATTGAAACTGTAAAAATGGAATCATACTGACCAAATACAAACCAGAACAACAGGAATGTAACTAGCTGCTGCTGCCAGGACACACTAGAAAACTTTCTCATGGTTTCAAATGGGCCCTGAATTTTCAAATCTATTTCCAAACCATAGAATTTATAAGTTAAAGGAGAAACAATGCTGTGTATAGATATCTATATGGCTATTTAGGGTTTTATTTCCTTATTTCATTACATGTTTTATTATTACTTTCCTCCCTCAAACATTTGTACTCCAGAATTAGTATACAAACCAGTATCTTTATAAAAGATTCTCCAGTAAAATTCTATTCTGATGCCTCATCATGACAAGAAGATAATCCTGGGTTCTCAATGGCAATGGTGGCAGCATATAGACTCTGATGGGTTCTACCAACAGGAAAAGTTTGCAGGGGTGGGGAACCTGCGGCATTCAGGCCACATGAGGCCCCCCTAGTCCCTCAAGAACAGCCCTTTGACTGAATCCAAACTTCGTAGAACAAATCCCCTTAATAAAAGGATTTTGTTCTGTAAGACTTGAACTCAGTCAAAAAGCTGCACCCAAGGACCTAGAAGGCCACATGTGGCCTTGAGGCTTCAGGTTCCCCACCCCTGGTAATGGCCCAGTGATGGACCTTATGTCTATAGGCTGAGGACCAGCCTAGCAAACTACAGAGAGGTTCACCACTAAGGTGAGTTCCACAAACATTTATTAGACAGCTACTGTGTACAAAGCATGGAGAGGATAAAATGAAAGGACTCTCTGCTCCACTGCCCCTCCCACCCCAAGGGCCTTATAGTGTAACAGGAGCAGACAACACACGCAGAGAAATAGATCAGATTTTGAGGGCAGGAGAAAGAACAAGCTCCCATAGTAATAGTGATCAAGGAAGGCTTCAGAGAGGTGGTGAATGATGATAGAAATCCTGGGGGACAGAGGTGGGGGTGGTTGCATTGAAGGCATGGGGAAGACTTGGCAGGAATAAATGGAGATAGAAGATAGAATGTTAAGTTCAGAAAACAGCTCTCATCCACTTTGGCTACAGTGTATATAGCATGTGATGGGGAGAAGTATGAAATAAGGCTGGACAGGCTAGCTGATGTTCAATTATGGAAGCTTTTAAAGGCTGGACTGAGGAGGTTTGTATTTTGTCCTGTTGGGAGCCATGAAACATTTTCTGAGTGGAATTGTGATGTGATCAGATGTGTGGGTTAAGAAAGACTGTCATGGTGGCCTCATGGAATATAGACTGAAGAAGGGAGAGGGTGGGAGTCCAGTTAGGAAATTATTGCAATAGTCTGGGCAAAAAGTGATAAGGGCTTGACCTAGAGTACAATGAGGAAAAGATAGATAAGAGTTTTGTTTTTAAATGATTCTGTGCTAATATAATTCATAGAACTTGGCAATTGAGTATGGGGGAGGGCTAGAGAGAGAAGAGTAAATGGTGAAGAGAGAAGATCCTGTGGTTATGCGTCTGAGAGGACAGTCATACCCTTGACAAAAATATGAATGTTTGGGGGAGAGGCAAAGTTAAGGGGCAAAGCAAATAGTTCTACCTGGATCATGGAAACAATCGGGTGGCACACAGTAGGTAGACACTTAGAGAGAGAAAGATCTGACTCCAAATCTGGCTTTAGACACTTACTAGCTGTGTGACTATGGGTGAATCACTTAAGCTCTCCTAGTCTAAAGAAGCAAGTTGGGTGTGATAATCTCTAAGGTAACTTTCAACTCTAAAACCATGACACAAAACCAGTTAAGAACCCCTGCTCTACTTTCTCAATATCACAGGGTACCAATGGAACCCACAGGATGTCAAGAGATTATTACCTTTTCTGATGAATTATTAGCCTAACATAATAATTTACAATATAGAGTTATGATTATGTGATGTCAGATTTTTGGCTGAAAACTCAAAATGTCATTCAAAGACTTGGAAACAAAGTTTGCTGAATTTTGCTATTGTTGTTTAGATGGCTAGGAGAGCCAGAGATTCATTTCTATTTAGAAACACAAAATTTCCACCACACAGTCAAAATGATCACCACTTAATGCATTTCACAGAACAAGGGGGAGGAAATAAATCTGTATACTGTGTGATCTTCCATGTGTGACCCTAAATCCATATGCTTGACTCTCTTTTTCCTAATTGCCAGAAAGCTAACATGTTTTTCCTATTTCTTTGAAATGGCACAGAAATATAACCTTGACTTTGACTGGTATGTTTTATCATAAATTGAAATTTGTAAGGCAGTTCCAATTTCTTTCCAAAAGACTATCAATATAGAAGCCTGGTTTATTTATAATAGAAAAAACACTGTTCGTGGAGTTAAACTATTGCAGATACCTGAGTTTAAATCCCCATTCTGCCCCCTTAAAATCTATTGCTCCTTAGAGATACTATATTATAAAGGGGATTCTTGTGTGGGTATAGGCCTCTGCAGTCATTTTGTGTCATTTGAAAATCATTTCTATGCCTTTCCTTCCTCTTAAATAATCAGAAAAGACCTCAAATATTGAATATTTCTTAAAGACTGGAGTGGGGGTGGGGGAACTGGCCTGATACAAAATCCTTGGGCAATCCTCTTTCACTAAGGGAACATCATTATGCAGACTGACCTTTCTTTCCCATTAACTTGATATAGAACTAATTTCACCCATGCCATTTTGAGATAGGTCTAGTTGTTAGTTTTTCTAACATGAACCAGCCTCTCTAAATTCTATCTCTCCTAGCTTTTCCCTCTGGAGATAAGCAGAATAAGTCTAATTTATTTGTTATAAGGTCAGGAAATTTCATCACAAATGATGAGAGTAAAATACACATGGTACATGCCTTCCTTTTATTTTTTTTTCAATCTGATGACTACCTTAAAAATTACAGCAAATATATTGTTCAGTCATTTTTTAGTTGTGCATCACACTTTATGACCCTATTTGGGGTTTTCTTGGCAAAAATACTAGAAAGGTTTGCCATTTCCTTCACCTCATTTTACAGATAAGGAAACTGAGGCAAACAAGGTTAATTGACTTGCTTAGGGCCACACAGTAATAGTCTAAGACCAGAATTGAACTCAGAAAGAGGAGCCTTCCTATCTCCAAGACCAGCACTCCAACCACTGCACTATCTAGTTGTTCCAGCAAATATGTTCACTTTTACAACATTGGAAAAGCAAAACAGGAGTACTTTCCCACCCTCTTGGTTTTTTCTTATAGCGCCCTATATAGAGTGAGCATTTAATAAACATTTGCTGAATCAAACTAAATGGTAGTTTCACAAGAATGAGTTACCATATTATCAAGTAGGAGAAAAATAGAAAGGATTTTCTTCCATGGATGAACAGCACTCAGAGTTCTCATGAACAAGGCTGCCTCCCCTGGTCCATGCCCCATTTTCTTTTCCTTTCCATTTTATAGTCAGGGAATGTTTTTATAACATTGGCACTTGAACAGCAAACCTCCGATTTAGAAAAGTTATATGGTATGACACTTTCGTGAAGTGGAGTTGGATGATTTTATGCATTGGCTTCATCTTTATCAGATGCTGTACACCCAAGGGACAGATTTTGGCTTGCTGATTCTACCAGTGCACACTTTGGGAAAACTACAAGCCAAAAAGGAAGCAGAGAGTCAAAACTCATTACTCCTGGACTCTAATTCCAACCTAGTCCATCAGGCAGGCAATCCACATGGTAAGCTCAGTAACTCAGGATAACATTCCATTGTGGAACCCAGTGATATACATGGATTATTCATAATTTCTCATCAGGTATGCCAGATTTAGATCTTCCAATATTCCCATAAGCAACTGGCATGAATGTATTGTGGACCACCACTTTTTTTTTTAATTTTCCATTTCTTTAGCAATGAAGTCAATAATTCTATTGGTTTAAACCAAAATCCAAGTGAAATAATTAGGAAGATAGTCCTTAAGCTTCCTTGGCCTAATGGAACCTTCTTTTTTCTTGTTCTATTGTAAATAAGAAGTATTACAACCACCATTTGCCAACCACTTGCCATATTCTTGCCAAATGTTTTTGTTGATGATAGAAAAGAAGACAAATATTCCCTTCCTCTAACCACAGAATGTCTATTTATCATGGTAAAACTGTAGAGTCCCTCTAAGATCCATAACTTGTTTACATTGGTTTTTGTACACGTTTTTGTGCTTTCCTGCTCATTATTCAACCATGAATTCAACAATTTATTAACCATTTGCTTAAGAAGAGAAATAGTGTAGGGTAATGGCAAAAGAGTTGGCTTTGACATTGGTGAGACTTGGGCTCAGGTCCCCCCTGACATATACTGGCTAGATGACCCTGGACAACTCACTTCAACTCTATCTGATTAATCCTATTGCCAATGCTTCTCACGTATCATAGTATGCTTTTATTTTTTAATAAGAGTTAGAATTTATATAATATTTTAAGGTTTGCAAAATACTCTACCAATATTATCTCACTTGATCCTCACAACAACCCTGGGATATGGATGTGATTATTATACCCTTTTATAGATAAAGGACCTGGGGCAGACAGCAGTTGTGACTTGCCCAGAGTCACACAGCTACTAAACAGTAAATAAGTAAAACCAAAGCTGGCTTTGAACTTAGGTCTTCCTGACTCCAGGCCCAGCATTCTATCTGCTGCTCTCCCTAAGTTAGTATCAGAGAGACAAGGCTATAGTTCATTGAAAAATAAGGATTTAAATAGAAAAAAAAAATCACATCCTTAATCATAGTTCTTCCACTGCACCATCTAACTGCTTATTTTCCCCCCTAAATTCTTATACTGTAAGTACCCCAAGAATAGGATCTGTGTTGGATTTATCTTTGTATTCCCATAGTGCCTTGCACTATGTACGTGTGGTATGAGCTTAATAAATATTTGTTTAATTTCTCTTCATAAATATTTGATATAGACACTTTCTGCATCTCCAGTGATTAACCCAGTGCCTGCCACATACTAGGGGCTTAATAAATATTTATTGATTGGTTAAATAGAAGGAAGAATGTGAAAATACGATATTGGAGAGATATAGATTCCCATGTTGGAGGACTGGACAATTGGTTCTTGCTGGAAAGACCCAGGACACATAAACAGAAAAGGTGGCATCTGGAGCCTTTGAAGGGTGGGTAGGAAGAGGTTAGTTGGGTCTAGGGGAGGAGGATATTCCAAACAGGGAAAAAACAACCTGAACAAAAACACAAACAGAAAGGAATACACTGGCCATGTTTGGAGAACAGCAAGGGATCCAAATTTTCTAGGGCATGGGCTGTGTGAAGAGAAGAAGCAGGAAATAAGACTGGAAAAACAGATTAAGACTGTATTGGGAAGTTTTTGAATGCCAGATGAAGGAATTTGGAATGTGACTCTTGATGGATGTATTGAATAATTTTCTTGTTTGGGAGCCCTGTAAAACAGCTTTAGTCTCTAGACTTCTTTTTTTTTTTTTTTTGCTTTTTTGGAGGGCAATTGGGGTTAAATAACTTGCCCAAGGTCACACGGCTAGGTTTTTAGTCTCTAGACTTCTGATGTGTAGCCAAAAAGTCTTCCAGGTCGCCTCCCTATCTGCCTTTGTATCACAGGACCTGGGACATACTATGCATTTTATGGGGGGCAGCTAGGTGGAACAGTGGGCCTGGAATCAGGAAGACTCATCTTCATGAGTTCAAATACAACCTCAGACATCAGTTATGTGACCCTGGGCAAGTCATTTAACCCTTTTTGCCTCAGTTTCCTCATCTGTAAAATGAATCAGAGAAGGAAATGGCAAACCATTCCAGCATCTCTGCCAAGAAATCTCCAAATATGGTCTCAAGGAATCAGACCTTACTGAACAACTAAACAACAAAGGCACATCATGGATACTTCTTGATTGATTTGTAAACATAGAATTAGAAGATGGTCACTGATCATTGAATCCAGAGATTCTTAACCTGGGATCCATGAACTTTCTCTAAAAATATTTTTAAAATTATATTTCCATGTAAATGGTCACTGATCATTGAGTCCAGAGATTCTTAACCTGGGATCCACGAACTTTCTCTAAAAATATTTTTAAAATTATATTTCCATGTAATTTAATTTCCTTTGTAATCCTATGTATTTTTCTTTTACACATTTAAAAACACTATTCTGTGGTATCCCTAGGTTTTACCAGACTAACTCACAAAAGAAGTTAAGAATCCCTGGGCTAGTCATTTTGTGGATAAGGAAACTGAGGCTCAGGAGAGGCAAAGAAGTCCAAGGTCATGGTGATAAGTGGCAACCTTTTCACCATACTCCCATTTACGCAACACACACACACACACACACACACACACACACACACACACACACACACACACACACCCCAAAACAGGTAGAAGGATGTCTATTCCCAAGAGAAATTTTGGATTTGTTTTTATTTTTCTCCTTAAAATATCAGATATAGGTCAGGCCTTTTATCAGAAGAATAGTAATTGAGAAATTGTCAAAGGGTTGAGTTGGGGGGAGAAGTCCATTCTTAACTAAAGTCCTTTGCCCCAAGAGAGGATTCTTTTACTTTTCAAGGACTTTTGGTTCATTCTTACTTTGCTTTTTGTTTTCTGGGCATTCTTATTGGCCTTTTTTTGTTCCTGGGCATGGCCCAGAAAGTTATTTACAGGAAATGATACGGAACGATTGACTCTTCTTCTGCCCATTAGATGAACTGATCTCATAGCCAAAGAACAGTTCACAGCAGGTGGGCCGAAGTTCCTGAGCTTCCAAAATAATACATTTCAGTTCAATGTCCTAGACTTCTAAGTCTTTCTCTAAAGACGATTTCAGGGTCCTTCCTTTTTTTAAATGAAACGCAAGGCCCAGGAATGTGATGCTGAATCCTCAGACCCTCCCAACAAATGGCTCTTTGAAAACCAGCACAGTATGTGAATAAATTTTATTATGTGTGAAGCATATGTTCAAGGAAGTATTTATTAGAATGGCCACAAATTAAATTAGAAAGAATGGGTCATACCTTAAATATTCTGTAATTTGCTACACTGTTTACATTTCCATGCTCAAGTGTGAAAGTTAAATTTGTTTTGAATGCCTTCTCCTGACATATGATTTATTATAGTCAAGTATGTTTTTATTCAAGTGCCTAGGTATTTGTTTTCCATTTGAGAAGGGGTAAAAAGGGAAATTGTCTTTAAAATTTTTTTTTCAGTTTCTAAGTTTTTAGAGACAATAATATTGAGTAACACAGTCATCATCATGTTTGAGTTTTTTTGTTTTGCTTTTGCAAGGGCAGTTTAATGAAGTGTGATTTTATTTCTTCTCAACCACTAGGTTATTCTTTCATTCTTTGACAATTTAATGAATTTGGTAACTGGTTTGTCGCTGAGCAATTTATTTAAAAAATAAAATCTGAAATAAAAGATTGCATGAATGATTTCCATTAGGATACATGCGCTTAGATCCTGACTTTTCCAGAATTTATTTATGCCAGAAAGATCCAATGGGGGCAGTGGTGGTTGGTAATTTTCCACCTTGGCAGAATTTCAAGATCACTGTAACCATTCCCTCTTAGTCTGGTAAGTCAGGAAAACATAATCCAAATAATGTATCTCTTGTAATGGTGGTGGTATAGTGCCATGCTATTCCTGATGAGAAGGGCAGTGGAGTTATGAAGCACTGTTATTCACTGCTATCTTTCTGTAGGACCAGGACATTGGCTCCCTATTGATAAAAGGATCAATTATTTTATCTTCTCCTTATCCTTTGTATAAGTTCTACTATATATATATATATATATATATATATATATATATATATGAAATCATTGACATAGTTTTTCTATAGACATAACTTAGAAGTAAATAGTGGTATGCACACTCAATTTTTACTGATAGGGTATGTGATCCAAAACAATTTAAACATCATTCATGTAAAGAGAAACATTAGGAAAGGCAGCCTCATCTGCTAAAAATCTTGGACTCAGACCCTCAAAGATGTGGATTTCCATCCTTTCTCAGACACTTGTATGTCTTTTTGACCCAAGACAATTCAATTTCTCTGAAGCTATTCCCTTTTCTATAAAATGGGGATGTTTTGCAAGATTCAAATAAAATAACAAATGCAAAATGCTTTGCAAATCTAACACACCATATAAATGTGAGCTACTGCTATTTCTATTAGTCCAACTTCTTCTTTTTACCCATGAGAAAAATGGGTCCCAGAGGAGTTAATGCTAAATTACGTAACATAGTGAGTGGCAGATCTGGTGTTCAAATTCAGTGTTCTTTCCCCCTCTACCATGCTTGGAAAATATGATTTAGTCTATATTTAAAAAGAGAAGATACTTCTCTTGTGTGGTCTTAAAAGGAAAAGTGAACAAGAATAAAAATCGCAATTGTGCCCAATCATGCATAGTTTGTACCCTAAACGTATCTTCTTTTGGATTGTTAAATGTTTAAATATTTACATTCCTGTAATGTGTTTCTTTTTTAATCTGACTTTAAAATTGCATAAGACTCAAGTCAATGAAACTTCCTGTAAAATAAGAACAGTCTTAAGCAAAACCAAATGGCCCAAATAAATGGGCTACCCAAAATACAGGCACATGCTAACAAAGGAAAAGGCTGGTTGATTGTTAGCTGTGCTGAAACAGTATTTCTTTTAGAAATGACAAGTCTCAGCTTTGCGTGTTATCTTGCACAGTGAAACCTGCCTGTGCTGTGGGGTTTTCTACACTGAAATCCCACCCCTAAGTGGTGTTTATCATTAAATGCCCAGATTCAAGCTTGGTGAAATAAAAGCTTTCTCAATTCCAACATCCAATTCAGTAAATATTTGTCAAACACTTAGTCTGTGCAAAGCACTGTATTAAACTCAGGGAATCCAGAGACAAACATGAAATAGATTGTCTGTATGAGTTGGCCAAGTTAACTCACCTCTGCAAGACTAAGTTTCCTCAACTCTAAAGAGAAGGGAATGAATTAAAATAATCTCCAAAGTCCCATGTAGTGCATACACCACAAACCTATGAAACATCCCCTCATCTTACTTTAACTACATAGTAGATAGAGCATTGTACATGGAGTCTGGAAGATCTGGGGTCAAATCCCTGTTGAGACATTAACTACGTGATGGCTTCACCTGACTGAGCCTCAGTTTCCTCACTGTTACATTAAAGTGCTGGACTATGTGGCCTGTAATACCCTTTGCAGCTCCAAACTTAGGAACCTAATTTCCTAAGATATAACAAACAAAATAAGTATGTGTAGTGCCAAAGCAATATTTACAGTGCCCACAATCACGATAAAGACCATGACTATAAGTATCAAATTCCCATTCTCATTACAGTATGAGGGAGTAAAGGAAGAATCAGATAGTGATATCCAGGAACATAGGAGAAGAGACAGCACTAAAGGCCATGAGATCAGGGAAAGCTTCATGGAAGAAGAGACATTTGAACTGGGGCTTGAAGGAAGACAAGGATCCTGGGAAGCATAACTGAGGATAGAGGTCACTGCAGGAATGAGAAACAGCTTATACAAATGCATGGAGGCTGAAGGTGGTGTTATCTGGGTAAGAAGGAAGCATATGGAAGAGTTTGACTGTATTGTAGAGTGCTTAAAGGAAAGTCACTGAAAATAAGACTGGAAGAGATACGTTGGAAATAAATTGCAACAGATCTGAAAATGGTGCCCTGCAATTTATGTTTAATTTAGGGGGGCAACAAGGAAGAACTAAAGGTTAATGATTAGAGTTATAATATGATCAGACTTGTACTTTAAGGTTATTTGGAAACTGTGTGAAGGAAAAACTAAACAAGGAAAGATTAGAAGCAGAGAGACCAACTAAGAGATATAACAGTTTGGGCAAAGTCATGGGAATAAATAGAAAAGAAGGATATTAGAGGCTATGTGAAGGTATCAAAGAAAACTTTAAGGTTATACACCTAGAAATCTTGGGTAAGGATGGGGTGGGGTGACCTTAACAGAGACCAAGTAGTTTAGAGGAGGGGGTAGATTGAAACTCTTTACGTGTTGACTTTAAGGTGCACAGAAGGCACCCACGTGGCTAACAAAGCAAGACTAAAATTAAAGAGAAATTAGAGCTGGGTACATAAATAAGTCACGTGCCAAGAGATGATGATGATGAAGTCACCAATGGGAATAGATGAGAAAGAATAGATAGAAGAGACTTGGGATTCAGCCATGCTTAGGGCACCAAAGATGTTTTATGAGAAGGTGGAGTTGGACAGGTACAAAGAGAACAGAAATAACAGAGTGATGGAAATCAAAAGACGGAGTTGTCAACTCTTGGTAACAAGTTCCCAAAAGTCCAATGAAGATTTTTTAAAATGGTTTTGAAATTAAGAGGTCAATTATAGCATTTTGAGGGACAGATTTTAATTATCTTTTTTGTCTCTCAGGGGCCTCTTATAAAGAACCATCTGAGTTGTAGGAATACAAATAGAAGGTCAAAGAAATTAAGCAAGGTCTTAGTATTTGCATTCAGCAAACAAATTCTGATTTTCTATACAAGAGAGACACTTGGTATGGTGACTAGAATGCCACACTTAGAGTCACAAAGATCAGAGTACAAATCCTGCCTCACACATCGGCTATGTGACTCTGGGAAAGTCACTTAACTTCTATAAGCCTCAGTTTCCTCATCTGTAAAATGAGGACAATAGGGGTGGCTAGGCAGCGCAGTGAATAGAGCACCAACCCTGGAGTCAGGAGGACCTGAGTTCAAATCCAGCCTCAGATACAACATTTACTTGTCCTGTGACCTTGGGCAAGTCACTTAACCCCAATGGCCCCTCCAAAAAGCAAAAAAAAAAAAAAAAATGAGCATAATAATAGCACCTGTCTTAGAGTTTTATAAAATGAGATTTATATATATATATATATATATATATATGTATATGTATATACATATACATATATATAATGAGGGAAAGTGCTTTGCAGATCTCAAAGCACTCTATAAATGCTAGCTATTATCATTATACTGAACATTCAATTATGATAATAAGAAAAGCTACATATATCCAGTACTTAAATGTGTACAAGGTTCCTTATATACATCATTTCATATGATCCTCCAACAGTCCTAGATGGCAGGCGTTATTTTAAAACTGAGGCTGAGTTTTAACATCAGTAAGACCCATATCTTTCGAACAAAGTCCAACACTATCCATTATCCCATGCCAACAATCAGATTTCATTTATCTGTTATGCTTCAGTAAGTATAGCAAAGGCAGTGATAGCTAGCATTTATATAATGCTTTAAAGTTCACAAATACTTGACATATTTTAACTCATTTGATCCCCACAACAATGCTATGAGATAGGGACTATTTATACTCCCATTTAACAAATGAGAAAATTGAAGCAGACAGAGATTAAGTAGCTTAACCAGGTTCATACTGCTAGGGAGTCAAGGCTGAATCCCAACTCAGGTCCAAGTTCTGCTGTCTATCCACCGAGTCTCTTAAATACCTAATATAAAATGTCATCCTTCGTATCAGTAAGGCCATAGGCATGCACAGAACTCTATGCACATCAATGGCAAGACCCATTTGTTTTCCAGTACTAGTGATAGGTGTGCACTGATCCTGCTATGCTCTAAAGAGATAACATTTGCAAGATGGCTATTTTATGCTAATAGGAGACCAGAATAACACTAACCAAACTGTGTGGGTAAAATAATAAGAAATTATGATTATTATATGTTTCTTATTAGCTATATGATATAGTGGATAGAAAGCTGGACTTGGAGTTAGGAAGACCTGAGTTCAAGCCTTGTCTTAGAAATTTACAAACTGTGTGACCATACAAACTGCTTGACCTCTCTATACCTCCATTTTCTCATTTGTAAAATGAAGGGATTGGACTTTATGGCCTCTATGGTCCTTCCAGTTCTAAATCTCATGATTCTATGCAGTTATTACCCTTTTATAGGTTACATTTACAAAGTAAATAACAGGAATTATCACTGTGCCTCACTAGACCCCCATGGGATAAGTAACAACAAATATTACTGTCCCTTTTTTCAGAGAAGAGAAAATGAAGCCTTATACAAATGAGGTAATTCACTCAAGGTCATACAGAATTGGAGCCAGGATACCCAAATCTTCCTATTCAGAACCTCAGACTGTCCTTTCTACAACATCATCCCTGGTCCTTACCCTCATTGGCACAGTTTGCTAACCAGATGAAAAGAAATTAATTGGTTTGTTGACTACATAGAATGTCAAAAGTCCTAGGGAACTAAACTAAAATGGATGACAGATCGATCGTTTGATCTGTAACCCTCATGCCAGCTCTAACATTCCATGAATCTATTATTAAGTTTCAGTCTTGATTAAATTGAAGCCATTATCTGTATTCAATCTAAGTTGACAGTTATATTTCATTTATTTATAACCTTAGATAAAAATAAATGATGGTTTCTTTTTTATGCCTATATAGTGAAATTCTCTTCCAACTTGAAGTTGGACAATTTTATTGCCTAGTGATCAGTCAACATCCAAAGTATTTATCACCATCTGGGCCTTTTCCATCAATAACATATTCTATAGCCTGATAAGTGATTTAAAATGGATTGAGCAACCCCAGGAGTGGCTAGAAAAAATGTTGGCATGATATGAACATCTCCACCAAATAGAGATATCTTTTTTCTGGAGAAAGCTGGCTGGCTTCATGGATATGAAGCTCACTTGGAATAGAAGCAATAATTGAAACAATGAAGGCCACCCAAAAGAAAAAAATGGTGGCAGATCTTGAGGAATACAGACACATAAACAACTTAACCCTGATTTCTCGCAATCTAAAGTGTGTCAAACATTGGGCTCCACTAACTTTAGAAGAAAGATGGTTAGGGTTAGCCAAAGCGACCATGGGCTGTGTGCCTTCTCAAGCCCGCTGAGAAAAAATCAGTATGGATAGAATATTGGTTGTGGTTTTGTGTCTTTAAATAATGTTTTGTAATTGAAGATTTGAAGACTTTAAAATGCTCTCAATCCTCCCTTGTCCTTTAAAGACAAGTCAGCACAGCTCCTGCCTTTACAAGCATTATTAAACATACAGGGTTGGACAGACTTACAAAACTGGAATGTTTACTCTTCATCTGCTTGTTCAAATACTGTCAAAACTGCTGATAGTTTTACTCAGATCCCTTCAGACAAAAATGTTCTGGATGGAATCCACAATAACTTGTTGCTTATGGTACGAGGGTGCTTGTTACATCACCATCCTGGCTCCCAATCTTGGAGGGCTTTTTTTTTTATTCTTCTACATTTTTTTTATCCCCAATTTTAGGGAAGGATAAAAAAAAACCTTTGGAAAAATTATATTAATAAATGCTAATTCCATTCTGATAACTTAAGAACAAGTAGATTGAAGTGAAATTTTTACTTTAAGAAAAAGTAGCCTTTTTTTCCTTCATCAATCAACAAATTCTACCTACCCATTACACACTAGACCAGGTCCCCTACACCTAAACATAGCAGAGAAGTAAAAGACAGTGTGACATAGTAGAAAGAAAGGAGTACATATTTATAGAGCACCCACTATGTGTAAGGCACAGTGCCAAGCACTTTATCTCTAATTATAATAACTCATTTGATCCTCACAACAACCCTAGGAGGTAAATGCTATTATTATACCCATTTTATAGGTGGGGAAACTGGAGCCAACAGAGTTTAAGTGGCCACAACTAGTAAGTGGCTGAGGCTGGAAAGAATGCTGGATTTGGAATCATAGATCTTGAGTTCAAATCCTTTGCTGCTTACTACTTGGATGACTTTAGGCAAGTCACATCACATCAAGGCTTAGATTCTTCATCTGTAAAGTGAGCAGTCTGAACTAAATGCAAGACCTCTTATAATCTGAGATTCTATGATCAATCAACTAATCAACAAATAGGTCTTGAGAACCTATGAGTAATATGCTGTGGAAAATAGCAAGAAGATTTTTTTACTTACTATTTGTTTTTAACATCCTTTTCCTTTTAAATTTTGAGCTCTTAATTCTCTCTCTCTCTCTCTCTCTTACTTCCTCCCCTACCCCCTGAGGAGGCAAGCAATATGATATCAATTACACATGTGAAATTATACAAAATATTTCCATATTAACAATGTTTCAAAAAAAGCAAGAAAAATAAATTTGTACTCAGAGTTCATCATTTCTCTCTCTGGAGAAAAATAGCATTTTTCATCATGTGTCCTTTGAACTTGTCTTGGCTCATTGTATTAATCAACATAGCCAAGTCTTTCACAGTTGATCATCATTACAACATTGCTGTTACTGGGCACAATGATACCTTAGTTCTTCTCACTTCACTTTCCATCAGTTCAGATAGGTCTTCCCATGTTTTGTTTTGTTTTGTTTTCTAAAATGACTCCCCCCACACACTTGCTACTTCTTAAAGAATAATAGTATGGGGCAGCGAGGTGGTGCAGTGAGTAAGAGTGCCGGCCTCGGAGTTGGGATGACCCGGGATCGAACCCGGCCTCAGAAAATGAGCACCCACACATAATGACTAGCCTTGTAACCTTGAGCAAGTTACTTAACCCCAATTGCTTTTAAAAAAAAGAATAATAGTACACCATCACAATCATATTTCACAACTTGCTCAGTCATTCCTCAATTGATAAGCTTCCTCTCAATTTCCAATTCTTTGCCACCACACAATAAAAGCTGCTACAAATATTTTTGTACATAATGGTGCTTTTCCCTTTTCTTTTATCTCTTTGGGATACAGACCTGGTAGTGGCACTGGTGGGTATGCCCAGTGTTATAGTCCTTTGGGCATAATTATAAATTGTTTTCCAGAATGGTTAGGCCAGTTCACTACTCCACTATTGGGGGTATATGTGCAGTTCCCCTGGAGGCATGAGACCCGGAACGGGCTGACTCTGCAGTGAACTATGCTTTGTGTAAATTACATGCTGGCCTTGCTATGGTTCATGTTTTGCCGAGCACTCTGGAGGAGAATCAGACATTCCATGAGATAAGCTCTGTTCCAGGATGGGAGCTTGTGACCCTGACTTGTTGCCTTGGGTTTAGCTCAGACTTGGTGATGTGGCAACTTCTGCCTGAGGGGAAGGAGGGGCTGAAGGGGGATAAGAGGAGGGAAGCTCAAAGGGTTGGGAGGTAGGATGTAGAGTTAGGATGGGGATTAGGATGTAACTGCAGAGGAGGTCTGATAGAGTAGGATGTAGATGAGGATGTAACTGGAAAAGAAGCTGCTGAATAAAGTCTTGCTACTCTTTGACTCTCCTGGCTTGGAACTCCATTCTTGGGGAACGTAGCTGGACTACAACCAAGTGTACACTGAAGGCCGGAATAAGGTAAGCTCTGGCCGCCCCTGACCTTGGAGGTCGGATCACTCCACCAACATTGCATTAGTGGACCTATGTTCCCTCATCACCTCTAGCATTTGTCATTTCTGATAGGTGTGAGGTGGTACCACAGAGTTGTTTTAATTTGCTTTCAATAGTGATTTAGATATATCAATAGTGATTTAGAATTTTGCTTTATGTGACTATAGATATCTTCAATTTCTTCTTCTGAAAATTGCCTATTTATATCCTTTGACTATTTATCAATATATATATATTATATATCTGACACAGTCCTATACTCAGCATACATTTGAATATTGGAAAAACTTGCTGTAAATTTTTAAATTTATTTTATTTTCTGTGGTACCTTTAATCAAAATGTAGTTTCCTTGATTATATTTTTATTAAGTCTATTTTTGCTTTTGCTTTGTCTAAGATCATAATTGCTACCACTGCTTTTTCTTTTCTTTTTTTTTTTGCTTTTTTGGAGGGCAATTGGGGTTAAGTAACTTGCCCAAGGTCACACAGCTAGGTTTTTGTTTGTGTGTGCATTAAGTGTCTGAGGCTGGATCCGAACTCAGGTCCTTCTGACTCCAGAGCCAACCCTCTACTCATTGTGCCACCTAGCTGCCTCACCACTGCTTTTTCTTACTTCAACTGAAGTATATTATATTATGCTCTGGCCCTTTATTTTAACTCTGTGTCTATTTCAAGTGGGTCTCTTGTAAGCAAAATATTGTTGTATTCTGGTTTCTAATCCATTTTACTATCTGTTTTTATTTTATGGGTGAACTAATCCCATTTACATTCAGTTTTGATTTACTAACTCTGTATTTCCCTCCAACCCATTTTCTTCTGTTTGTTCTTCTTCTTTCTCTCTTTATCCAGTCCTTCCTAAAAAGTCTATTTTGTTTCTGACCACTAACTCCCTTAATTCATCATCTCTTTTACCATCCTCCCCATTCTCTTATCTCTTTTCCTCCTATTTCCTTATTGGGTAAAATAGAGATCTACACAAATGACTGTGTGTGTGTATATGTGTGTATGTGTGTATATACATATATATGCACAGGTGTGGGTATACATCTATGTACACATATGTATCTATACCCACATACACATTCTTCCTTCTTTGAACCAATTCCAATGAGAGTGAGGGTCAGGCTTTCCCCCTCCACTGTAAAGCTCTTCTTTGTGTACCTCCTTTTATGTGAAAGAATTTTCCTAATTCTGCCTCTCCATTCTCTCAGTGGTTCCCTCTTTCTCATCCCTTCAATTTTTAAAAAGCATTCCAACATTATCTACTCAGACCTATATTCTCTGTTTCTGTAAACTCCTTTTAACTGCCTATTTAATGATAAAGTTCTTAGAAAATACAAATATCAGCTTCTGATATAGGGATATAAACAACTTAACCCCTTGAGTGCCTTATGCTTACTCTTTCATATTTACCTTTTCATGTTTCTCTTGAGTCTAATGTTTAAATGTCAGGTTTTCTATTCAGCTGTAGTCTTTTCATCAGGAGTGCTTGAAAGCTCTCCATTTCATTAAATATCCATTTTTCCCCCTGAAGGATTATGCTTAGTTTTGCTGGGTAGGTCATCCTTGGTGGTAATCCTAGCTGCTTTACCTTCCAGAATATCATATTCTAAGTCCTTTGGTCCTTTAATGTGGAAGCTACTGCATCTTGTGTCATCCTGACTGTAACTCCACAATATTCAAATTTTGTTGCTAAGATATCACAGCAGGTGTCCTTCATAATTTCTTGAAATAAGGTACTTAGACTCTTGCTTTGATTTGGGCTTTCAGATAATCCAATAATTCTTAAATTATCACTCCTCAATCTATTTTTTCAGGTCAGTTGTTTTTCCAGTGAAATATTTCACATTTTCTTCTACTTTTTCATACTTTTAACGTTGTTTTATGTTTCTTGACATCTCATGGAGTCAATAGCTTCCACTTGCCCAATTCTAATTTTTACAGAATTATTTTCTTCAGTGAACTTATATCTCTTTTTCCATTTGGCCTATTCACATTTTTAAGTAGTTATTTTCTTCAATGATTTTTTGTGTCTCTTTTACCAAACTGTTAATTCTGTTTTTGTAACTTCCTAGCATCACTCTCATTTCTTTTCCCAATTTTTCCTCTACTACTTTCATCTCTGTTTAACCCTTCCAGGAATTCTTGTGGATTTGTGTCCAATGAGCACCTTTTTTTGAGGCTTTGTTTATATCTGTTTTCACATAACTTCTTCTGAGTTTGTTTCTTGGTCTTCCCTGACACTGAAGAAGATTTTTATAGTCAAGTTATTTTTTCCTTTATTTTTCCATCCTATTTCCTTCTTTGAACTTTATGTTAAAGGTGGACTCTGCTCACCTGTGGGTGAGGAGTCACTGTCCCAAGCTTCAGGCTTTTTTGTCCTGCTATTTTCAGAGGTACTTCTGGATTCTGACAGTTTTCAATGCTTCTGAGGTGGTGGGATCTGGGGAGATGTATGAGAGAGGTACTCATTTAGTTTGCACTCTATTCTTTACCCAGGAAGGGTCCCTGGGCCCTTTCAGCTGCAAACCCTAGAGCTCCTCTTGATCCTGGACCTGTGACCAGGTCCCCTGTTCTTGTGCAGCTATAAGCAGTAAGGCTCCTCTTTGCCTTAGAACTGTGACCAGGGCCCCTGTTTCCTTGTGATTGACTGCCAGTGCTTCTTTCCACCCTAGAACTATAGTACAGAAATGTGTATGGGCAATAGAACTGTCAATCAGCACCAGCTGCACACAGAGTCAGCAGAGGGTCCCTAGCAATCTCCTTCTGATCAGTTGTCTGACCCCCTTACCAGCTCTGGGTTGAGAGCTCCTAAAGCTTCTGCTGCAGTCAGGGTTGCTGCTGCTATGTTTATGCACTCTGGACAGGTCCCCACCCAGTGCCACATACTTTTCCTGCCAACCTCCTAAGTTTTCTTAGGCTGGAAAAATGTCTTACCCTAAAATTTCATTTTAAAGTGATTTGGAAGGGAAAGTTGAAAGAGTTCAGCAAGGTTTGCTTCCTCTAATCCACCACATTGGCTTTTCCATGGATCTTCAAAATACTAAGAAGTTTAAGATAGAACATATAGCTCCTTTCTGCTTCCAGCTTATTTAACTAGTACCTATTGCCATAGTGCTCTCTCTTCCTAATGAGAAGACCCCAAGCTTGCTATAGCTCGTTCAGAACAGCAGTAGATTCTATCAGCCTCAGAATCTGCCACCTAGAGGAAGACCTTTGGGTTGTGTTCTGGCTCCTATTCTGATAGCCTTAGAGAGCAAAGGGATTTGAACAAATCATCTAGTATAACCCTCACAATTTAGAGATGAGAAAACAGATCCATCCATTCCTTTCAGTTCCAGCAAGAGATTCCCTGTGGTGGGTATCAAGCTGTTTAGAATACTTGTTCAACCATTTTTCAGTCATGTGCAACTCTTCATGAGCTGGGGGAACCCATTTGGGGTTTCCTTGGCAAAGATACTGGAGTGGTTTGCCATTTCCTTCTCCAGCTCATTTTACAGATTAGGAAGCTGAAGCAACTAGAGTTAAGCGACTTGCCCAGAATCACACAGCTAGTGTCTGAGACCATATTTGAACCTAGGAAAATGGGTCTTCCTGACTCCAGGGCTGGCACTCTATCCACTGCACCACCTAGCTCCCTTTATTCCAGGGCTGTTAAGGTCCAGGGTCTCCCAGTTTCTCAATTCTAACAGCCTTCCTATTCTATCATATTAGATGAAAGCTAGAGCAAAGTAAATAGAGAAGGTACAAAGACAAAACTCATCACAAGGGACAAAGCCATCATCTTCTCCAGGTCTCCCTATTCTCTTTTCCTTATTATATTTATTAGGTCAACGAAGCCTAAACACATTTCAGGCTTTCAGCTTCCCCTCATCAGGTACAAGTTAGGCTACATGGCCACCAAAATCCCCTCCAACTCTTTAGATTCTGTGATTCTGTTTTAGATGTAGTAAGTTGGGAGTAGTCTTTCTTTATGCTTGTATTTATATTCCTAGAACTTATCACAGTACCTAGCAACTAATAATTATTTTATGAGTACTAATTGACTAGACCTGGTGATAGGGAGTACAAACAGAAATAGTCTATAAACAGTTGGCATTCAAAAATCAAGAAAAGTCAACTTCAAGTACAGATTTGAAATTTGGCTTGCAAGAAGTAATAGTTGAACCTATAAGGGTAGAGTGAGTCACCTAGAGATATTACTGTGTCATTTCCCTGCTCAAGAAGCTTAAATGGTTCCTTGTTACTTATAGGATAAGTCTTCCATCTGGTATTTAAGACTCCTTGCAATCTTCCCAAATTATTTCATATTATTTCTCATATACTCCACATTATAAGTTAGCCAATTTTTATTGTTCTCCAAATTCAGTATTCTATCTTACAGTTTCATTCCTTTGCACAGTCTTACCCCACCCACCCCTAAGTATAGAATGCTCTCCTTCTTTACCTCTTGGAATTCCTTGTCTCATCTCTAATATAAATCTTTTCATATTCCCTCTCCCTGTCATTTCTGCCTCTCCATCGAACAATGGAGTAAAATCACTTCCATTTTCCTATGTTCTTTCTAGCTTTGGAACGATAATCTTAAAATTCTCATCCTACAGTTCTCCATATTTTCTCATAAATATTCGATAGAGGAAACATCCCAAATTCTAGAGAAGTCCCTCTTATTTTTAAATAAACCTAAGCAAAACCTATACACTAATGATTTGCTCTGTGCCAGAATATGCAGCTGGGGGCAGAGAGATGGGGAGACAAAAGAAAACTCCATAAAAAACAACAAAGAAGGTGTAGCGGCAAGCACCCCAATATCCCCAGGGTAGCTGCCAACACAGGTTCTTAGATCTGCTTTTCAAAAGGAAAGCAACTCAAAATGGGTTAACAAGCTTACTTTAATCAAACAAACACACATTACCTAGTTCAGGGGAAAAAGGTCAGCACCCCCAACTTCAGAGTTACAGAATTTACAGATCAAAGACAGGCTTCCAAACTGTCCAACCATTATATCAATACCAAATCACAGTTACCAGAGAGGGAAGCATCAACATCTGGGTTTTCAAAGCCGGGGGGCTCTCAACAACGGCTTCCCCAGAGTCTCATCTGGTCAAATAACACAACACTTCTCAAAGTGAGCCCCAAAGCAAAGCCTCTCCTCAGGGTTTATATAGCCTTCTCCTGGCTCAGAGAATGTAACAACCTTCTGGACCCACTGCCCAATCACAAAGTATCAAGGTGTGGACTTTCCTGAAAAACAAGCCTCCCACCACAGGCTCCAGGTGCACTTAAGCTAGGGGCAGGGAAGATCTTTAAATTTGCATTTCCATTACAGAAGGGGATGAAGAGAAGAGAAACTGATCATAGTTCATTACTAATTAGTCCATCAGTTACCTAAAAGATACCATTAGAAATATTCAGTAGGAAGGGGAAAGGACTTTAAGTCAGCAGACCTGAATTCAAATGGTGACTTTGGACAATCCTATTAATTTCTCTTGGCCTCAGTTTTTTCAATCTGTAAAATGGGGGAATTGCATTAGATGAACTTTAAGATCCCTCCTAGCTCTAAATACTGTGCTCTAAAGAGAATCACATTCTTCCTAGGGAAAAAAAAGGCACTCAACATTTTGTGGTGGTCTGATGAAACATACTATGAACTCTTTTTTTCAGAATACTGTTTTTAAATACACAAAACGAAATGCAAAAGGTCACAAAGGAAACCAATCACTATAAAACATAATTCTTAATATTAAAAAAACCAGTTTATGAACCTTTTGTCAAAAACCTCCATGATAGAATGAGCTCCCAACTCCTTCCTCAGATGTAAAATGAGAGGGTTGAACTTGGTATTCTGACTATATTCATTCATTCTTTTAAGCAAATCTTGGTTTCTTCCACTACAAAATAGGGTGTCTATTATAGACACTGTATGACCCCTTCAGTTCTGATATTCTATAATCTGTTGTTTATTGAATTTCTACCTTCCCTTGGGAAAATGCATTGTCATTCAATATGGCACAGATACACACATACACAATTCTGCAAGTGTGCTGTTGAATATATAACAGCCAGCTTGGAGGAGAGAGGGAGGGGAAGATGTACACACAATAAACTTTTAAATTTTATCTGCATTAAAAGCATTTTTTCCAATCAACAGAAACCAAGTCTTGGTTTAGACCATTTGCTGATTTCCAAAGGAGAAAATGCTCACACTGAAAAATTTAACAATCAGCTCTCCATCTGGTTAGGTTCAAACTGGCTGCCTATAGGTGTCCTTATACAGCATGACAATAGAAAGACAAAGCGGGAATAGTTGCTTTCCCTTCCCCAGCAAACCTGGAAACATGAAGATCTGTGATTGGATGACATTAGTCCATTATTCATTCCTAAATTGGGGATCTTTTCCCTTAATAGGACGGATTCCAAGTTAAAAAAAAAAAGGTTTCTATGACACAGACTGATTTTGAGATCTTGAATACTTGGCCTCCCACTTAAAGTGGGTTATAACTTTATAACAGGATGTGGATGAGAACTAAAAACCAAAGTGAATGATGTGGAATGATCTCCTTCTTGAGTACGGCTGTTAATATCTGAATAGCTTCCCTTGGCAAAGTCTGATTTCCTTTCTCTTCTATCTTCTCTGGAAGATACTACTTTGCAATTCAGAGGATCTTAAAAAAAAAACACCAGTTTTACTTTCATCTTTCTACAATGAATAATTCTACTGAATAATTTATACATTCAGCATTATTCAATTAGAAGGAGCAGCTCAGCATCCAAGCCTCCCATTACTTATCCTTTTATCTTCTATGATGTTGCCAGCAAGAACCCACTTCATTCTTAATGTACCAGGACCAAGTTTGTATTCTGCCCTCACTTTGGGCAGCTTCCACTGAGCTCTAAGGAAGTTTTTTCTCAGAAGACAGAGGCTGCAGAAAAAAGATCTGTCCCTAATCTGATGAAAAGCATGTGTTCTTACTTTTCCTTTCTCATTCCCATTTTTTAAGTGGCATCACCATTGATTTTATCATGCCTTTTGCAACAAAACAGCTAGATGATAAATAAAGTAGAAATGCTCAGAAATATTTCTGAGCGGATGCCAGGCACATGAGGGGCACAGAGGCTGATGGTGTGTCTCATTGATGTACTAGCCAACTGCAAATGACTCTCTCATAATGGAAATCACACATAAATTTTATTGAGTTTCAGTTGGTAGATCCATCTGTATACTGAGAAAGGCCAAGATCTGATAGCTACGTTCTTCCTCAGAAGCCCTTTAACAGTCTATTTTTCATCTCTAATGACAATTTCACACTCTACTTTGTGGCTCCTTGGGTACATCTTACCTCCCCTACTTAGCAAAAAGAGAGAGAGACTCAGGACCCAAATATATGAGTTTTGATTTCCCTACTCTGTCCCTTACTAGTTGGGAGTCTTTAGGAAAGTCACATTGATAATCTGGGCCTCAGTTTCCCCATAGGTGAAATAGGGATAATAATGATTGTGGTGCCCACTTCATGGGGTTGCTGTTCATCGGTTTATTTTTTTTTTTGCTTTTTTTTTTTTGGAGGACAATTGGGGTTAAGTAACTTGCCCAAGGTCACACAGCTAGGTTTTGTTTGTGTTTGCATTAAGTATCTGAGGTCGGATCTGAACTCAGGTCCTTCTGACTCCAGGGCCGATGCTCTACTCACTGCGCCATCTAGTCACCCCCTATTCATCGGTTTATTAAGGATGACATTTCCATTATTAACATGAATGAATAGTAATGTCAAAATCATGACACTTTATATTACCTTTTCTTGATCCCCAGAATGTCAGTATTGGGGCGCAAGTCTCCAGCTTCCTTCCCTGGATTTTGAAGATGTTTTAACAAGTGACGAACATGCCTATAACTGGCTGTCCACTCTTAAGAAAATCGGCATAGTGCGGCTAACCGGAGCGGCTGCTCAACGAGGTGAAGTCGCTAAACTCGGCAAGAGGATCGGCTTCCTCTATCTCACGTTTTATGGGTGAGTTCCAGCTCAACCAACATACGTAGCATTTGCTCTACTTTGCATTAGAGGTGAATCCTTTCACTGGCATGTGTCAGCTGTCAATGCTAAGGCAGAAATTTCCATAACCAACAGGAAGCCAGATAAGAGGAAAGTCCGTAAAAGAAGACGCTTTGCAACAGCTGGAGAAATTTTTTAAATTAGCTTAAAAGTCACGATATGCCAGGAGCAATTGGTAGCTCGTTCTTGAGTGTGGAAGAAAATGAAGTCTTTCCAGTCTTATTTCCAAATACTCAGATTTCACCAGCATTGATATTCTCTCTCCACAGAGCTGTAATATGTATCTATAAATATATACACATATATGTGCATATATACATATATGTGTGTGCATGATCACATTATATATGTGTTTATGCATCCACAGAGCTGTAATATGTATCTATAAATATGCACATATATGTGCATATATACATATATGTGTGTGCGTGATCACATTATACATGTGTTTATGCATGCAAACTTTGGGGAAGTGAAACCAATTCCTACAAATGCTGGGAAGATGAAACAAAAGCAAATAGCCAACATTTATATAATACTTTGAGGTCTGAAAAGTGTTTTAGGTATTGTGTCTCACTTGATCCTCCAACAATTCCAAGAGGCAGGTACTATAATGATGCCCATTTTACAAATTAAAAAAACTAACTCAAAGAGGTTAAATGACTTTCCAGGATCACTCCTTTCTGAGCCTTAGTTTCCTCATCTGTAGAATCAGAGAGTCAGCCATAATGATTTCCAAGGTCCCTTTTGGCTTTAAATCTATGATCCAAAGTATCATAAGTGGGATTAAAACTCAGATCTTTTCAAGTCAAAAGGACACATGTCTAGAGATGAAAGAGACCCCAGAAACCATTTAGTCCACTCTACTCATTTGACAAATGAGGAACTGAAGCCCAAAAGGTGAAATGACTTACTTATGGCTATTTAGGTAGAATCAGAGTAAGGATTGTAGCTCAGGCACCCTGATTCCAAATTCAGCACCAACATTCCATCCACTTGATTATACCAACATTGTCTCTCCCGTAATAGGAATAAGTAAAAAAAAAAGTAAGTAAAAAAAAATAAAAAATAAGAAAATAGAAATAAGTGAGTTTTAAGTGACAGAAAGAACATATTTGTGCCCCATAGCAAATAGCCAGAAATATGATGCATTTCCATTTTGAGTAAAAAGGCTGCTTGAAAGAAGGGCCCAAGAGATTTTTCATAAAGAAGGATGATATCTTCAGAGAAAGAACTGATGGAGATCGAATGCAAATTGAAACATACTATTTTAATTCTCTATTTTTCTTTTTTTTTTGTCTGTTCTTTCTTTTGCAACATGACTAATGGAGAAATGTGTTTTGTTCATCTGCACATGCATAACCTATAGCAAATGGCTTGCCTTCTCAATGAGGGGGTAGGAGAGGGTGGAGAGAGAATCTGGAACTCAAAATTTTTTTAAATGTTAAAAATTGTTTTACATGTAATTAGGGGGATAAAATATTAAATAAGAAATAAAGAAAGGTGATAAATAGTACATTCTAATGAGCACAGAGATACCTCATCCTATCCCTTCCTGGAATGACACACTTGTAGTGTATTTAGTCTTCCACATTAAACGTTCTATGAATTGATGCTTTTAAATCTAGGATTATTTTTCTTTCAGCCACTTCCTATTATTTAAGTTTCATGCTTCACTCTCTTTCCAAAAGGGCTTGAGGCAGCTCAACAGTACAAACACTTCTAACATAAGACAAAACAATTAAGTTCATAACAATTCAATTCAACAAACCTTTCTTAAAGTGTTCCTTTTTTCTTTTGGCTTAATAACATTCCATCACATTCACATAACATAATTCGTTTTGCCATTCCCCAACACCTGGGCATCCCCCTTAGTTTCCAGTTTGGGGCCACCACAAAGAGTTACATATATACATATACACACATACACATATATGTATATATACATATATGCAAATATGCTACATGTATACACACATACATATGCATATGGGTCCTTTTCTTTGATCTTTTAGAAATATAGGTCAAGGGGCAGCTAGGTAGTGCAGTGAATAGACCACTGGCCCTGTAGTCAGGAGGACCTGAGTTCAAATCCAGCCTCAGACACTTAACACTTACCAGCCATGTGACCTTGGGCAAGTTACTTAATGCCAATTACCCCTCCAAAAAGAAAACAAAAAAAAAAAGAAAGAAAGAAATATAGGTCAAATAATAGTCTCACTACATTAAAGGGTATGCATAGTTTAGTGACTTTTTAATCTGTTATGCCTTTTAAAAAAATGTAAGGTGCTACTGTACAAATACTAGATGAAAATAGCAGTAGCCTCAAGGCCAAAAGACATGTCATTTTTAACAGCTGTATTTTCTCAGATGATGTCATCAAATTGTCGGCTCATTATCTGGACAACCAGATGAGATGGTCAGTAAATCCCTGTTTTAAGAAGGATGAATGTTTGCCCAGTAAGGGAGAAAAAAAGAACATAGAGAAGTCCATGCTTTCACATCAATCAATTAAGAAACATTTAATGTCTAATACGTGCCAGTCACTGTGCTAAAGTACTTCATGTCTATGCATATATAGTGTTATAGTCTCATAGATTGATAGTTCGAATCTAGTACAACCCCCTGCTTTTACAAATGAGGGGCCTGAGAACCAGAGAAATTGAGAAACAGAGTACCATGATTGGGAAGGGAAGAAGGACTTGCACCTTTTTTTTCTCTCTTTGAAAGTGGTGTGTCTCAATGGAAAGAATATCACACATCCTGGGTTCAGATCTCAACTCTACCATATACAAACTGTATGAGTTTGCACTAGTCACTTAACTTCTCTTTTCCTCAGTTTCCTCATTTGTGAAAACAGAGCAATGGCTTAGGTGATCTCAGAGCATCTTCCTAGCTTTAAAACTATGATCCTATGATTCCAGAGAATGTAACCAACGAAAATCAAATAAGTCGGATAAATAGCCTGATAATAATAATTATGGTGATGGTGATGATGATGATGATGATGATGATGATGATGATGATGATGATGATAGTAACAGATCCCTGGAGACATTTAGAGCTAGGATGCGGAAGGGATGGGGAGGAGAGAGAAGGAAAAGGAGAAACCATTTGCTGTCTCTTTTGTAGAATTAGATTAAAACAAGATCTGAGATTTCAGAAAAGAGTCTCAAAAGGAGACATGACTTAACCAGAAGTGGAATGTTCCTAGGGACATGATGCTTCTTTATACCCAACCATCTTCAATGAATACTCCAAAATTTTGAATGATGCATCCCAGAGTAAATTCCAAAGGAACCACATCCTTTGGCAGTTAATAGGAGAATTTTCTACTCTATAATCAGTCATCTAGTGGAAAAAAATCACTAGACCAGGAATTAAAAGGGCTCCTGAGTTCCAGCCTTGCAGCTCGGCCTGTCCCTTTGTTGCCAGGCTATTTAGAATGCATCATTTCACCTGTGGGCCTCATTTTTCTCATCTGTAAAAATGAGACAGCTGAACTTAGTGATTTCCAAGATCCCTTCTCCCAGCTCTTAAATTCTTCTGTCTCGATCTTTTCCCAGACCTCTTCCTCACAAAACTGTTCTTCAGGGATATTATATTTTATTTTTAAATAAATGTTGATGCATTTTGTTTCTCCATTACAGATCCCTCCTAATACCCAAACCACTTTTCAAAGTACATTTTCCAAGAAAATGATTTCTCTTTTTTATTAACAGAAAAGATAGATGTGCCCTTGAACTTTGGCAGTTCAACAATAAAAATGACTTTGTAACTGATCAGAATTTGTTGCTTCTCTATGTTGACTTCGAATTGATATTGTTTTAGCCACTGAACAAGTTGTTCTTTTGGCTCTGTTTTCTTTACTCTATAAATTCTTCATATTTGTCATTCCTCATGGTCCAGTAATTTTCCATCACATTCACGTTTCATAATTTGTTCAGCTGTTCCCTGACTATTGAACATAGATTTTGCTCTACCAGCAATGAAATAGTATGTCTTCTTCCTTCAGTCAATCCAATATGACTTTTCCCATCTAAACTAATAGGTATGAGGTAATAACTCAAGGTTGTTTTAATGAATCTATCTCTGGTTGCTAGAGATCTGAAGTGTTTTAGAGTGGTTAATGATAATTTATATTTAGCTTCATGTTTATTTAGGATCATAATAAGAAGAGCTAGAAGAGAATTCATAAACTGTTTAATCTGACCTTCTCATTTTTCAGATAAGGAAACTGAGGCAGTTAAGCAACTTCATAATTGCAAGTGTTTATCTGACATCATGATCTTAGGAAGGGCATGGTGATTTTTAACATTTAAATTTTTTTGCATCAAATATTCTAGGCCAATTACAAAGCCACAGTAATAATAGGAGCTGAGATGTCTTAGAAGCACCATGGAAGAAACAATGTAGTAGATAAATCCTAGATTAAAAATATGCAGAAAGTTTTGCACAAATTGAGCACATCAAGAAACAAATCTGAAACCGGGTAATAATCTCATTGATAAGAATACTGGAGACAGCCAAGAAGTGTATGGAATTCAAACCCCATCAACAGTTGTTACAAACAAAAAGCAAACATTAGTTATTTCATAACAAGTCTATTCATCTTCTGACAAATAAAATATGCCATCAGTCAAAGGGGAAGAGCCCTTAACTTGTATATGTTCACAGATCCCAAGGAAATGGATAGAAAGTTTTCTTCTATCAAGCATGCTATGTGTCATAACATACAGCATAAAGACAGTAATACATGCCTCTTTTTAGACTCTTCCCTCTCAAGGACATAGCATGAGGGATGATGGATTACCTTGCTGTAAGAGTGAATGGCTATTTCTTCATTCTACTGTAGGTGGTAGAGAAGATATAGTGCTGGGTCAGAAGTCAGGAAAACATGAGGTCAAATCCAATCTCAGAAACTCACTAACTGTGTGACTCTGGACAAATCTTTTCATGTGTTTTTCTGTTTCCTCAGTTGTAAAATAGGGATAATAATAGAACCTACCACCCAGGGTCATCGTGAGACTCAGATGAAATATTTGTACAAAGTTCTTAGCACAGTGCATGGAACATATAAGCACTATTGTTATCATTATCAATAGTGTTATTCATCTATGAATAATATTATCATTATTCACTTTCAAGACCCCTTTTTGAGAAGTTTAATTTAGGTACCACTGTACCCAAGGGTTAAGATGAAGAAGATTGGTAATGGTAAGGTAATGCAACTTGATTGAGTTCAAATGATCAGAGGTTTAGGGTTGAAAGGGACCACAGAAGTGATCTAATTCAATTCTCTCATGTTATAGACGAGGAAACTGATCAAAGATATAGAGTTCCGAATCATGCACTTCTCAGATTTTTCCCAGTCACCCCTGCACTAGCCACATCTGTCCTTCCCTACCTTGACCCCTCAGTGAACTAGTTCGACTCCACTCCGTCCTCTTCTCAAGTCCCTTGCCCTTTTATCCTAATGAAGATATTGCCCTCAGCCTTGTATTACCCTATTCATCCACTGCCTCAACTCTCACTTACAAACTAGAGAGAATCAGTAAACTGTGCTGACTGGACTCACTACAAATTTGTGTTACCTAATCTCAATTGAGCCCTCAGTATGGCAAGGAAATCCATTTTCATCCCTCTAATTGCTTCATTATCCCACTCACCATAGCTGATTTTCCAAACCTTTTCATCCCTCCTCAGACTTCCTAGGTTCTCCCTTCCTGATTCTCTCCATGGAAAAGCTTATCTTACACTGAAAAAATGAGGCCATTTGCCAAGAACTTTTTCTTCTCTCCCAGCACTCAGATGCCTCCAGACATCATCTCTCATTCATCACCAATCTCATATGAGGAGGTGAGCCTTCTTCTCCAGAGAGAAGAGAGGAGCCCCCACAAGCAGCAACAGATAGAATGGATGATGTGTCCATCAGACACAGCCTCTAACATTCAAAATAGTTATGTAAGCTCCTGTTTATCATTATCTGACTCCTTCATCACCTCTACCTTTTAAAATCCCTAGTTTCCTTCAAAGCTCATTTCAAGATCTGCCTCCTTCCATAAGACTTTTCCTAATCACGTCAGCTGTTAGTGCCCTCTCATACATACACACACACACACACACACACACACACACACACACACAATCACCTTGTATTTGTTATGTGTGTATATAGTTTTAATTATGAACATATAGCCATGTTGTTTTCCCAAATAAAATACAAGATTCTTGAAGGCAGAGACTCTTCAGTTTTGTCTTCTATCATTAGAGCCTACACAGTGGGTACTTAAAAAATTTATTGTCACAGTGTCACATCACCTATCCAGTCTAACTACTTCTGGTCTGGATCTTTATCTCTCAAAACCAGAAACAATACTGAGACCAAGTTGGAAGCATGTGGCTGGGGCATATGTATCCTCAATGTCCTTTATCCAATGGAAAGTTTATTTTATCAAAACATCTCATAGCTAGATTAATTGAGCATGGGGTACCTGAACTAAGCCATCAGTACCTTTATGACAAAAACAGCAGAGATTCTATCTCTATATCACTTTTTCAATCTCAGAACCTTTGTTTAAAAATCAAGTCTCTTTGGGCAACTCAGAGAAACTCCTCCTTTACCTGAAAACTTTTATATACATAAAAGAGGTGGGAAATAGTTTCAACTCTGCCTTCTTTCAAATGAGGGTGCAGAGGTTAAGATGTATTTCCCTCCTAAAATATTTATTATGTAGCTGAACACATGCTATCTCAATATATGAAGAACTAGTTAGATTAGCAAGTGCATTATGTAGATGATAAAAATGTGTTTCTATGAAATATGGATTTGTGCTGCTAGAGAGAAGGGAGGATAAAGGAAGCATTTGTACTGCCTTAGTCATCAAATTTGGTCCCAGTTTAATACAATACAATACAACTCAACTTGGGTCCTGCTTACCTTTCCAGAGTTGTTTCAAAAGTATGATCACATCCAACTAGCCTGATAGCTATTCCCAGGACATATAGCTCCATTTCTTTCCATACTTGTGCACCAGTCATTCCTGGAATGCATTTCCTCCTCACTTCTACCTCTTAGTATCACTAGCCAGCTGAAAGCATAGCTCAGGTGCCATCCAAAGTCTTTCCTGATATAGCCCAACTCCAGTCATTAGTGCTAGCTCTCCCTGGAGATTAATTTGCATAACTCTGTGTGTGTATGTGTGTGTAGAATGTGTATGTGTCATATATATATATGTAATATATATAATATAATATAAACATATACAAACACATATGCATATATGTGGCTATATATGAGTATATGTGCATGTATGTATATATGTGTGTGTATACATACATTATTATATGTATATAATATATATATTAAAAATATCTCCCATATATGATACAAGCTTCTTGATGAAGGGGACTTTTGTCTCTCAAACACCAGCCCCTAGGCACTATGCTTTGGATTTAGTAGGTGCTAAGTAAGTTTTGAGAACTGAAAAGGAAAAATATTCATTAAGAAACATGTATGACACTGTGCTATGCACAGGGAAATAATGAAGAGAATGAAAGACAGTATATATATTGTGTCTTTGGCATGTAAGTCTCTGTGCAAGGTGTCGGTCCTATGAAGTTATTTATTAAACAAATATCTAAGAAAAAAATCTAAGAAAGATCAGGGGGCAGCTAGGCAGCACAATGAACAGAGCACATGTCCTAGAGTCAGGAGGACCTGAGTTCAAATTCAGCTTCAGACACCTGATACTTACTAGCTGTGTGATCATAGGCAAGTCACTTAGCTACCAATCACCTAAAAAAAAGAATTAAGCTAAAGTAAAAGAACAATTGAATCTTTCTTTATGTATTCTTTACAACTCTAGTAGAGGGCCCTACATATAGTAGGCACTCAACATATACTTGGTTGTCTGAGCACCACTGTCTTATGAATTGAAAAATGACAACTATTCACATTTACTAGATATGCAACTTTGGACAAGTAATTTGGCCTTTGCCTCAGTTTCCTCAACTGTAAAGTGGAGATAATAATACCAACTACTTCACAGGGTTGTTGTGGGAATCAAATGAAAAAACATTTGTAAAAACACTCAAAGCCTACCATAGAATAGCTGGCATATAAATGCTTATTTTCTTCCCTCCCCCCATTTAGTGCTTTAAGGTTGGCAAAGCACTTTATATGTCATTTCTTTTGATCTTCACAACAATACTCAGATAGGTATACTGTACACATGAGGAATCTGCCCAGGGTTACTTAACTAGTGAGTTTCTGAAACAGGATCTGAATCCAATTTTCTGGACTCCAAGTCCAGCACCCTATCCACCACAGGAAGAGAAGTTTCTATCAGGAACGCCAAAGTATATGTAATCCATCAAACAGAAAAGCTATAAATGGAAATAAAAAGAAGGGAAACTGGGTTTGAGCATGGTCCTACCACTAGTTCTTTGCAGGGAAGCAATTGGTGTCACCTTGCCACAAAACTTTTCCTATGACCCGTAGAGTACTCAGCTAACACTTAAGCTATGGAAATTCCTTACTCTCCCCAGCCATACATTCTCAGATCCTTGCATCTAATTCTAAAATGCTATTGCCCTAGCCCTGTTATCAGCATGGATGTCTTTTCCATAAGCTCCATCCACCGATAAAGTGAAAGCAATGTGTGCCCTTAAAATATCCCTGGTGGGATCTTTGTCAAAGAAAGCATGCCAGACCAGTTAAGCAACAGTATCTGAAATAGCCTTTGTGGGCAGGGGGTAAGGGAAGGTAGATCTACATAGTCTTTCCAACACTCCCTGTACTCCAAGCATTTCTGAGAGCTGCCTGTAAGCCAGCCCAGTGGCATTTCACACATTTGGTAATGTTATGGATCTGGGCTGTGTCGGAGCAAATATGATTATTTCTTGGCATCTTGCCCACTGGAAGCACACAAGTGACTGAGTATTACCACTGATGTGCAGGTTTTAGCCAAACAGAAACATAAATGGCTACTGGTTTGTGGCATATGACACTCCCTCTTGATTAAATAAAAAATAGTACTGACTTTGAAAGAGCCACCAACTTGGAAATCCAGAGAACAGAATAGACTGTTAGGAGAAGAGTTACCAGTCAAATATCACTTTAATGTTTGCAAAACCTGCCTTGTCTGCATTGATCCCAATAACAACCCTGTGAAGAGATGCTATTATTATCATCACTTTACAGATAAGGAAACTGAGATTAAAAAAAGAAGAAGAAAGAAATTGAGTTGTAGAGAGACTACGTGATCTGCATAGGGTCACACAGTGGGTGTTTTAGGCAGGATCTGAACACACATCTTTTTGACTCCATGTCTGGTATTCTATCCATTAGGTAATAAAAAAAAAGCTAAGTTTGCTCATTATCGAGGCTCCTAACCAAAACTTAAGAAAACCATGCAGCCTGCCCTCAATAATAATGACTTCTCTCCTACAAATCAGTTTGACTTGCAAGGAAAACAGAAAAGACCTCTTTAAATTTTGAAGCTTGTGGGAAAAGCCCTTTTCATATCTATGTTGGGGTATTTAAAAGGCTATTTAAGAAAAATTTGTTATTTTAGTAAATTAGAGGAAAATATTTGGAAAAAATGTATACCCCAAGGAATGGTAGTTTTGCCCCCTCATTCAAGTAAGCTAAGTTTTTTCAGGCTGTTGTCAGTCCCAGGTCAGATTATCAGCCAATAGCTCATCCCTTGGGGTCCCTTTGCAGCATTAGGTTTCTCTGTAATTAACATGGATGCCAACAAAACCATTTGAGTATGAGGTCACCTCATAAATGAAAGGAAAAATAATTTGTGAGTCTCATGCTCTTCCAGAAATCATTTGTGGAAATTCATTAGAGACCCTGGTTTAAAAAAAAAGTCCTTCTATACTACAGTCCTCTGGACTTCATTACCTTTCCTTCTTAGATTCATTTAACTGGCTTCCACTGCAGTCAGATGGTGTGGCCCTTGTTTTTGACATGACTTTCCCTTTACTCCCTGATAATGGATTCATCATCAGATTCATCTTCTGCCAGGAGACTGACTGTTGGGTTCAAGGAAGTGGCCTGTGTAAGAAATGGCCACGTATTCTTCTCCAACATTCAAGGAAGTTATAAAGTACAAATGTAGCAGATATGGACTTTTTATAGGAATAAAAATTATTTGGCACAAAATTTTTTTTTAGGCTCCTCTGTTTTCAATCTTTAAAAAAAAAAAAAGTCCAGGAGCCATTTTTTGTTATACTCAGCTAAAATATGCACAGTAGACTATAAGAATTACTCAAGGTAGATCATTGCTCCTCCCCTCATTGGAAACAATCTCTTCCTTAATTGACTTAATGGCATTGGTTAATCCTCCCATGCCTTTTATGCATTAACTTAGGCCTATTTGGAAATATATACTAGATCTCCCACTAGATTATACATTTCCTAAGTGTGAAAACAGTCTCATTTACCTCTTTATCACACAAGTGGCCAGAAAGATGAAATGTCCATAGTAGGTGGCTTATCACTTGGTAAATAAATCAATGAATTCATACTGAATTCTCACCTATGACTTCATTTTTTAAATATTTGACCTCATTAGTTATTTTGAGATTAACTAGTTCATTGAGGCACCTCATCTGGGGGCATGGCCAGTTGTACTGACTTTTCTCTTATCCCTGGACCCAGACGCTCTGGAGGAGAGAGTAAGGCTGGTGACTTTGTACAGCCCTTCCTCACTTAAACCCAATTAACTTGCAGGTTATGGCATCACCTTCCTGATGTCATGGTCCTTTGTTTTGCTCATAATTTGTCTTAAGGTATCCATGCACCAAAAAGTTATCAAAATACATTTTCATCTACATGATATGCTTTCATAGATCCCCATTTGATGAGTGAACTAGAAAATTCGTATTTTTAAAATACAGCTGCTGAAGTCACTCTATAAATTATTATTAATATCAAGTCAATTTGACAAACATGTAGTGACTTGAAAGCAGATTGTTGTGGTTGTTCAGTCATTATTCGGTTATCTCTAATTCTCCATAACCCCATTTGGGTTTTCTTGGCAGATATACTAGAGAGTGGTTTGCCATTTATTTCTCTTGCTGAGAGCAGGTTTATGCTGGTATATATTTAACAACAGGCTCTCTCAAAAAAATATTTATCTATACATACCCTATATACTTGTAAGTTTAATCTTCATTATTAGCATTTCCCCCATCACTTTCTTAAGTTTAAACAACTAACAAAGCAATAAATCAGACCCTGATTTGGAGCTTGCCCATTTCTGGATGCTAATGATCAACTCTTATGAGTAGGTTTGAACCACCTCCAGCATATGCCAGTTTGAGAGGCAACTAACTGTAGAAAGAGTCTAGATTTTGAATCAGAAGACTTGGATCCAGAACTAAACCTCTCATGTATTAGTCGTGAGAACATGGGCAAGTTATGATCTCACTATGCCTTATTTTTCTCTTGTAAAATAAGGAAATAGAATGCTTTCCATAGAGTCAGTTCAATATAGTTTAATTAAAGAAGAACTTTTAAATGCTACCATGTTCCAGTCACTGAGATTACAAAGGCAAAAATAAAATATCCCTTCTTTCAAGTAGCTTACATTCTACTATAAATGATGGTATTGCAGTGTACCAGTAAATAGATAAGAAGACACAAAATACATAGAAGATGAAAACAAAGTAATTTGGTTTTAGTGATAGAGGGCCCTCACAACTGGGGGGACCAGCGGTGGCAGTCAAGATCAACCTTGAAATGAACTAAGATCTCAGACAACAGCGCGTCCAGTCCCAAGGGTCAGCCTATAGGAAGATGCAAAGGACTGGAATGTTGTGTACAGGGAAACCACAAATGGACCTATGCTATATTGATCTTCTAATTTTATCCTCTTTTTCCAGATTTTCCTGAAATACATATTCATATGTACATGTGTGTATACATGTATATATGCATAGTATATGTGTACTGTATGCATGTATATTATGCTTGTATTATACAGTGTGTATACAAAGATTGCATGCATGTATCCATATATGAATGTTGTGTGCATATATGTGTGTTTATACATGTATATATTATATATACACACATATATGTGTATACACATATGTGAATATGAGCCCCAAGAAACTGAGGGGTATGGCAATGTGAGTGTATATGTTCAATAAAAGTCAAGGTTAAATAGTATACAAATTAGTTGCATTACTCCTGTTATTTTCTCGAAGATTTAATATTTTCCAAAAATAAAAAAAGAATAGGTGTAGAAAACAAATAGCCATCTCCCTGGAATGGTTCTGTTCCACCTAGGAGAAAGATGATGTCACAAGATCCTTTCCAGACCCATTCTGTAACCATTACCAAAATGTTGTGACCAGAACTGATTGGTCCCATATTTATTTCTGTATGGGCTCAATATTTCAGTCTGGTTCATACTATACCATGCCTAAGTTAATGTATGAGTGTGAGAGATATTTATTCATCACCTGCCAGTTAACTAGAAAGAATACTGACAAAGCCTAGGTTAGGGCACAGGTTTGATTCCCATGAGATCCGGTTAACTTCAAAAAGAGAAAAATGCTGTTTTTTGGAGACAGATGGCACCCTGAACTCTAGCCAGCTGTCTCCAGAATGATTCCCCTTGATCAGGAAGGGGACCAGGTGGGCAGGAGAGGATCAAGGCAAAACCATCACTAGGTGGGGGCAGGGGGGTGACAATCAGTTCAATTCAAAACACATGGCCCATGGACAAGTCAGGAGTATTGTCTTCACATAGTGGAGAGGACACATTCTACATCTTGGTGAAATGAGCCCCCTTTTTTTTTCTCCTTTTAAAATTTCTTAAATCTTGATTATGCATGGATCATCTATGCTGACAATATTGTAGAAGTGAATTCTGTATTACCTATGGAGTGCATCCAATTACTCAAACGCCATAAAGAACAGATATTTTCTGGCTCTGGTTGCTACGATATAATGGATTGTTTGATTCAGACTTGAAACGTGCTGTAGTAAATTATAAATATCTCTGCTCCTTTCACTCAGTCAGCTTTTCAATTCATGACCCCCCCCCCCCCATTGCCTGGTCCAGCTCAGAAAGCTTTGCTAGTTGTTCCATCTTAAATTTAGATGAGAAAAACAGAGAAATAAAGAAATTCATTCTTAGTCTCCAGGACAGGGAAGAAACTGTACTCTTATTCAAATAAGGAAGATATTCTCAGGTAGTGGAAGAGGGTATGACTGCTATATTTTAAAGAAAAGACAGTGTTATAATTTACTTGCCTTAAAAAATATTTTTTAGCTGTGTGACCCTGGGCAAGTCACTTCACTCCATTTGCCTCAGTTTCCTCATCTGTAAAATAAGCTGGAGAAGTAAATAGCAAATAGCTCCAGTAGCTTCGCTAAGAAAACCCCAAATGGGGTCACAGAGAGTTGGACACAACTCAAAAATGACTGGACAACAACAGGATATGATTAGGGCCTTTGCAGAATGAGTAAGTTTTTGGACGGGCAGAATAAAAGGGAAAGAGAATAAATAATCTTGTTTTGAGTCTAATTTACTAAGATAGAATTTAATGGTGTTAAATGTAAAGTTTTACACTCGAGTTAAAAACAAAAACCACAAGAAAATATAAGGTAGGGTAGACATGGTTGAACAATAATTTATCTAACAAGGATCTGAGGGTACTAGTGAACTACAAGATCAGTATGCATCATCCAAGTGATAAAAGTAGGAGCCCAAGAAAAATCAAGAAAAGCTATAGTGTCAAGGATTTCAGGCCCCATCTAGACTCAGCTTGGGGTGCCACATTTTGGGGAGGATGGTGATCCGCTGGAAAGAACCCAGAGGAGGATCACCTGAATGGTGAAGGACTGGAGAGTATGCCTTACGAAGAGCAGCTAAAAGGAATGTTTTGCCTGAAAAAGAATAGTCTAAGCAAGAATATGACAGTTGTCTTTAACCATGGGAAAAGCTGTCATATAGGAAAGAGATTTTACTCAGTGTCCTCGGTTCCCTTGCCCATGTGTCCCTAGCACTTTGCACAGAAAACATGTGCTTATTGGAGAGGATTGGAGACCAGTGAAAAAACCATTGAGCCTTCTGGCACAGAGTTGGAAATGCCAAGGCCAGAGGTCAGTTCCCATCTGTATATTCATACATATGTGCCTAAAACCAAGAAATAACAGCAAAAATGTTCATAGAACAGCTGGAGTGAATTATGAGAAAGGAATATTTGTGAGTATCAAAACGTCATGAAGAAATACATCTCATGTCAGTCAAGCTAAAGGCTGAACTCCAACCTCAACAAGAAAAAGGACCTCTTCTGGAGCACTGTGGCTGTAGGCATATCTCAACAAGCCCACATAAAGCTCATCAGATAAAAGGCATTCATGCAATGCCCCTTTACAGGGAGTGGGAAAGGGAGAAACTGCTTTGCCAGTGGCTGATTGGTGGGACAGGACCCCAGGGATTCCCTGTTCCAGTCATCAGCATCATCCACCACTTCATATTCTGTTCTGAAAAGGCCCAGCAACCTCTGGGTATCAAGTTCATTCTTTCACGTTTTGTCTGTCTGGCTTGGCAGCAGCCTGTGCAAACATGTGTTTCTCTTATTTTACAGACATACTTGGCAAGTACAAGATAAAATTGATGCGAATAACGTGGCTTACACAACTGGAAAGCTAAGTTTTCACACAGATTACCCAGCACTCCATCATCCACCTGGGGTAAGGTGAGACTCATCACTTTTTCCACAAGGCAGGCCAGGGAACTGGATTTTTTTCAATCATTATAAAGCCAAGAGATTATGGGTTCCTTTTGTGTGCATGTGTGTGAGACAGAAAATATGTGTATGTGGACACACAAATATACACATACACACATCTAAATTATATACAACATACACAATAGCGAAAGGTACATGTGCATACATTTATGTATGATGTATATAGATATAGATACAGCTACAGATATATTATATTATATATATATATATATATACATACATACATCAGTAAAAGCTGATCACTTGTCAAGGAATGCTTTTGAGGTTGCTGTAGAAATGGGCTAGACTGAACATCCTCCAAGGTCCCTTTCAATTCTCAAATTCTAACTCTACAGCATGAATGTCCTTGAATTATGTGTTAGCATATAGACACACATACATAATATATAATATAAAAATAGAGAAGCCTGCATATGTGTATATGTTTGAATATTTATTATATATATAGTATATTTATTATGTATATATATATATATTGTATATTTACATGGCCATGAGTTTCCTGGAAGATAATTAAATGCTGAATTACCACTTGTCAAGCAATATCAGGGGTATAGGTATAGCTATGGGTTGGACTACATAATATCTTCAGGGTTCCCTTTCAATTCTGGGATTCTAATTTTGGGTGTGCATGTGTATCTATCACATATAGGAGAAGGATTCTTAACCTCGGGACACTGAACTTATTCAAATATATTTTGATAATTATATTTCAATATAATTGGTTTCCTCTTCAATTTTTATATTTGATTTTATGCATTTAAAAATATTATTCTGAGGAGGGAGGGGTCTAGAGGCTTCACACACTCAGTGTCAGAAGGGTCCATGACACAAGAAAGGTCAAAAAGTCTTATCTAAGTTCATTCTTACAGACAAGCAGGACAGCTTTGAAAATAATGTGTTGAATTTATTCTATTACTATATATTTGTATACATACACACATGTGAGATTTGTAGCTTCACATACAATCCTCTTCTGTCTTTCATGTATAAAAATGTTTCTATGTGGGGGAGGGTCTAAATCCTCAGACACAAACCTCGTGACCCTGGGGGCAAGTCACCTAACCCCTCTTGGGTTCATTTTCTTAATCTGTAAAGTAGGGATAATAATAGTACCTACTTCCAAGATTATTGTGAGGATCAAATGGGATGGTAAACTATGTACAGATAGCTCTTTGCAAGCCTTAAGGTACAATAGAAATGCTGGTTATTATCATTGTTATTATTAAGAGAAAAGTTTATCTGGAACTCAGAGGGGTGGAATCCTATGATGTAGATTCAGAGCTGGATGGGTCCTTCAGACCCTTCATTTTACAGCTGCCTAGCTATTTGAGCTCAGGCTCACAGAACTCTTAAGTGTTTGAAGTGGGATTTGAATGAAGTTATACCAGATTCCCAGGCTGGCGTTCTCTCCATTATTCCACAATGAATCAAATTAGTATAAGATAAGGCTGCATAGGTAGGATGGAGCCAGTCTGGAGTGTGCTCGATTCTCAGATCATAAGTTTATTCAATGGACCAATGGAACACCATTAAAAGCTTTTGAATACAGGAGTGACATGCTCTTAGAAATGCAATAGGAAGATTATTCATATACTGGCACAGAGGATCAGAGATTTAGAGCTAAAAGGAACCTTACAGAACTTCATTTTCAGATGACAGCCCAGAGAAGTTAAGTGACTTGTCCAAGATCACAAAGGAAGTAATCATTAGGGTTGGATTTAAACCCTGGTCCCTTACTCTGGAGTCAATGTTCTTTCTAGTGCAGAGGGCCAAGAGCCCAATCTCTTGAGGCTTGATTCACATCATGTGATTCACATGTGATGTTTCACAGCATGTCTCTGGCTCTCCATATTTACTGAATTCCTAATATGTATGAAAGTTAGAGAACTGGGTTTAGAACCAGATATTGTTGGGTTCATGTCCCGCTTCTAACACTGACTGCTTTTGTGACCCTGGACAATTCGCTTAACCTTTCAATCCCCCAGACTCCTCTCTAACAGTATGTGATGCAGAAGGGAGAATTGCATTAGGAGAGCGAGTTCCTTACCAGGAGCTCACTACATGAAGAATTCAGAGTTCTAGATAAACCTCCATCCCTACCAACAACAAAAAAACCTATGTATTAACTGTACCAGATATGGTTTCTACACTTCATGTCGGTCATACACATATAAGATAACTATCAATACAATAAGGAAGAAGAACAGTGAGGTCAGCATTCACTAATAGCTTTCAGACATGAGACAATATTTTTATAGTATGCAATGGTGAGGGGAGATGTTTAAAGGAGATAGGACTAGAATTGGATCTTTGAGGGATTTAGGCAAGCAGAAATGAAATATGGACACTCTCTCCATTTACCACAATATATTTTAATATCTCCATAACTTCGGGAATAGTTTCATGAGTTATTGTGGCCAAAAATGTGTTATCGCTATAGATCCTGACACGTACATTTATAATCACTTGGGGCCCAGTCTCTAGGCTTAGGAAGGTTTGTCCTCAGACAACAACCACATATGTCATTACCAGACCTGGAGCTGAGTCCTCTCCACATTGGCAGGGTCTCACCCCACTGGCATGGCCTTTGAGAATCTCAGGGCCACCTCCATGATGCAGCAAGGCACTAGAGAGGGCTTTTCACGGAAGGCAGGCTATCATTATTACAAATACTGGAATCTAATATTTGACTTCACATGTTTTAAATTACTGTGTTGATTCAAAAATACCACATGTGTTCTTTGAAC